>CM053582.1:175499390-175518778 GCA_028627135.1 Pseudochirops cupreus
TGATTTTTTTTTTTTAAATCTCTGTGGGGTTCTGCTTCCAGAAGGGAAAGCTCTGTCCCAAATCGCTGGGGTCCTCCCAGCTGCCGTAACTCTTAGGGAGAGGCTGGGAACTCTTCCTATATACTTCCAGCAGACTGGATAATAAAGACTCCAAGACCGAGGCCCAAGACGGCGATCCGTCCAGGCCACTCAATGCAAGAGCTGGCGGAGAAAAATCGCTCAGTCCCCCTGCTGCCTGCAAGTCGCGGGCGGGAAGCTGCAAAGCCGAGGCGGGTGCAAAACCTCTGCCTTTCGCTTTTCCACTCTGGAGGCCTTCTGGCCGAACTGCTTATCTCCCCCTTTCACAATTCCCACTCGCAGCTGCTGCTAATCCGCTCACCTGAAGCTCCTTGCTCCTCCCGTCCAGCCGCCCCCGGGACAGAGCCGCGGCTTCAGGCCAGGCTGGTTTCGGTTAGCAGTGCTGATATGATTCCTCGTAGCCAAGCTGACTTTAGTGGGAAGTATCTTTGTGTGCGTTTTGGAGTTCCAGGATTGGTTTAGAGTCCTATTTTATGGGTATTTTGGGGTGGCTATGTGAGAGCTGCGATGTGTTGCTGCTGCTGCGCCGCCATCTTGGCTCCGCCCCTCCTTCATAATTTCTTAAAAGATGATATCTAAGCTCTTTTTTTT
This sequence comes from Pseudochirops cupreus, assembly GCA_028627135.1. Taxonomy (NCBI): domain Eukaryota; kingdom Metazoa; phylum Chordata; class Mammalia; order Diprotodontia; family Pseudocheiridae; genus Pseudochirops; species Pseudochirops cupreus. The sequence continues at coordinate 175,500,060 of CM053582.1, forward strand.
GATCATGGCTTTCAGGTAGTCCAGTAATTTTCGAATTTTCTCTCCTGGATCTATTTTCCAGGTCATTTATTTTTCCAATAAGATGTTTTACATCGTTTTTATTTTTTTGTTTTTTTTTAATCTGTTGTATAATATTTTGATTTCTCATAAAGTCATTAGCTTCCATTTATTCCATTCTAATCCTGAATAAATTGTTTTCTTCAGTGAGCTTTTAGACTTCCTTTTCCATTTGGCTAATTCTGCTTTTAAAGGCATTCTTATCCTTATTGGCTTTTTGAACTTCTTTTTCTATTTGGGTCAGTCTATTTTTAAGGTGTTATTTTCTTCAATATTTTTTGGTCTTCTTTAGCAAACTGTTGACTCATTTTTTTATGATTTTCTGGCATCATTCTAATTTCTTTTCCCAATTTTTCCTCTACTTCTCTTACTTGATTTTAAAAATTCTTTTTGAGCTCCTTCATGGCTGGTGACCAATTCATATTTTTCTTGGAGCCTTTTGATACAGAAATTTTTTTTTTTGCCTTCTTCTGGTCCTACATTTTGATCATCTTTGTTACCAAAGAAGGATTCTATTATCTGATTTCTTTTCCTCTGTTTGCTCATCTTTTCAGCCAGTTTCTTGACTTTTGAGCTCTCTGCCATGGTAGAACTCTGCTTCCAGAATGGAGAGTGCTGTGTCCCCAATACTGTTTTCAGAGTTACTTCTAGGCACCTGCCTCACAACTGTGGGGAAGATTCCCTCTCCACAGCCACCACAAGCTCCTCTTTATACCAGAATGGCCACCCAAGACTGTGACCCAGATCCAAGCAGGGCAAAGCAAGAGAATCCTACCTCAGCTTCAGCAAAGAGATTCTTGCAATTTCCCTCTAATCAGTCACTTGGTCCCCCCATAATCTGTGGACCTGGATCTCTGGAAGCATTTCACTGGCTGCTGCAGCCACTGCAGCTACTGCCTCTACCACCCTGGGGGTAGGGGCCAGACAGTGCTCTTCTCTCAGCCAGGTCCAACAGAATTTGTTATAAATTAATTTTTGGTGGTTTGATTAGTATGGAACTGAATACACAAATTCATTTAGGTAGAATCGTCATTTTTATTATTTGACTCAGCCTACTCAGAAGAAATTAATATTTCTCCAGTTGGTTAGATCTGCCCCAGTAACCCGACCTTCATGATAGTTACCTCTTTTGTCCTATACTCAGAGTCCCTGGGACAAAACAAATATTGATCAAATCTCTTATAACAAAATAGTTGTAATGGATAAGAAAAGAGGTTACATCTAACAATTACAGCATTTAAGTTATTTTAAAGGGAAAAGGAAAGAAATTATTAAAGACAGCAAAACTAACATGTTTGAAGAAAAAATAATATGATATAAAAAGTCATTATGCATTTTTCCATAGTTGATGATTCAATATCATTTAATTATCACTTGTGAAACAATTTTAATTTTACTGATAATTAGGTCATTCAGAAAAACTAAAAGTAGGAAATTTTGTATTATTAATTGTTGATTTTATTATCTGGTTTCAGATAACACAAATCAAAATCATTTTGTCTTTGCTTTTTAAAATGAAATGAATAATACTTAATTTTCCCAAACCAAAGCATTGTTCCCAAACAAAATCATCTTGTAAGTAATTCTAAAGGATCAGTGCTGATCTTCCCTTTTTCCTAAATTTACTTCTTCTCCTTCATTTTAAATAATTTGATTTCATTTGTGCACTTAATTCTAATTTCCCTGCCTTTCGGTACATCCTGAAATGTTTCTTGAATCATTCATTTTATAAGCAGCATTATGAAAATGATGGGAATCTGATCAAGCCTAGGGCTGATTAAATCTGGTAAAGCTACACTCAGGAACAAGGTAATAGAGAGCAAGAAATAACTAACATAACTGAGCAATGCATGAGGCCAGCCCTTACTATGATACCAAAGGAACTCCCTTGATGTCTTAGCACATTCTTATCTAACTTACTCATACTTGGTGTATTCAAAATGTGTTTGAAGCACAAAGATTTTAATTTGAGGAATGACAGGAGGGAGTATAGGGGACAGGTTGACAGGTTAACAAACTCCACTTAGCCTTTTTTTTTTTCCCATTATCATTGTCACATTGACCTATGTGGCCATCTGTGGTATTATAGGAACTGAAAAAAAAATAGTGTTCAGGCTTAATGAATTTTTTTAGAGTTCTGCTAAATGGAATGATATGAAAGTGACCAAATCTAATGACCCAGGGGTTTGATATGTATTAAATTTCAGACTCTAAGGTTTGAGCAAGAGAGTATGACTAGCCAGTGGCAGGGAAAAGAGAAGCTTAGCAAGAAAATTTTAAATGTCTACAGCCTTTTCTACTATGCTGACTATATGCTGCTGGTGTGGGGGTTGTGTGATAAAAGAGCCAAAAATAGCTGTGGAGATTATAAATTAAAGAGGTGACAGACCCTGCCCCCATGAGAAGAAACCACATGACAGTTGAAGACCAGCAGATGGCAGCAGAAAGCAGCACCAGCTAGCTAAAGATACCCAGCAAAGAGCAGCATAATGACATCACCAAAGAACATTTATGATTCTTCATTGTCTAAAATGCAAGTTGCCCTGGTTATACCTGCTGCCTGATCATATGTGTGGCTTTTTAATATGTATTCACTCACATGTGTTCTCTAGTTATCTGTACTCCCTGTGTAGGTCCACCACCCATAGGTGCTTGCATAATCTATGACAGAGTCTATCACTGTATAGGGGATAAATCTTTCTTGGTACATTTTGCTCTCCATTTTTACTGTTTTTTTCTTTGAACTAATATATACCCTGACTGGCCTAACAAAAGAAAATATATCAATGGGGATATGTGAGTCATGGTTTTTAGATGGATGTTGACCTTCAGTGTTCTTCAGACCAGGGGTAACTTTCTGGGAGACCTTATGTGGAGGGAGTAGTTGGTAATACATGAACTGGGGTCTGTTGATGTATTTGAGAGAGAGCTCCAATTTCTTTTTCCCTCCTAAGTATAAAGCAGGGCCCTTCCTCCACTCTACTGGTCTTAGACAAAGCCTGTAATTCCAGAAAGGGATAGGATTTTCTGGACCTCTCATGAGTGCTACTTTGTTTCTGAGGGACCAAAATAGACCGTTGAGAAACTTAGGGATCAGCAGAGCTAATAGGCACAGGGATTCATGCATACTTCCATATGACTTTATGGTTCATATATTAATAAAATCCATAGAATAAGATTTAGTGGATGTGTAGCTATATTTCTATTCCTTAAGATTTAAAACTGGACCAATTTTAGTGCTAACATCTAACAATAGATTATTAGTATGTTTGCAAAGTCAATATGTTAAGAGCTAGTGTAATTTGACATTAAAAACTGATTACATAAAATGCATGATTTTAAAATATTTACTCAGATATTTATTGGAACAATTCAGTATCCTGACAATATTTATTTTTGAGAAACAGCTACTACAGAAAATAACTTTTGAATTAAGAAAGGTAACAAGTCTAATAGAAAGGTAGAGAGAAATCATAAAAAACACAGACTCATGTTTGTCTTAAATTGAATTGGATGATTAATAAAGAAAAACCTTTTAGATGAAGTGGATTTATGCTAGCATAGCTAGTCATTTGAAAGAAATGGTCTCTATAATAAGTAGACTTTGTGGTTGAAATAATGACATGACGAATTTCAAGTGAGTAGGGAAAAAGAGGAAGATTTTTTTGTCTTGGAATCAAACCAAGAAAGGTTGGAGTTTGTAAAAATGTTTCACCATAACTTAATAACCACCAACAAAGATAAATAAAGATAAAATGAAGAGCAAAGTTTCCTGTAAAACACTTAGCATTGAACAAAATAGAAGGCCTCAAATATGTAGTATCCAGGACTAGGGTGGTGTAATCTTTCTGTCTTCTGCAATGTTCCAACTACATGATAGTATTATGTTCATTTCAAGAACAATTTAAGGACCATGACAACCTGGAGAACACTTGACGGATGGTCAACCAGGTGAAAGATTTTGATACCACGTTATGTTAAGGATTAGCTGAAGAAACTAGGTATATTTATACAAGATAAGAAAAACATTCAGTGAATCACTGTCTTTAAGCTTTTGAAAGATAGTCATTTCAGAGAAATATTGGTCTTGTTCTGCTCAGCTAAAAGGACAGAATTAGGAAAAACGGCGGGGGGAAGCAGAGTCATAAAGTAGGAAGTTTTGGTTTGAAGTTGGAGAAAATGTCCTAACAATTAAAATGGATTAATAGTATTACCAAAATGAGTAGCTTCAAGAGGTGATATCCTTCTCACAAAAGTATCTTCAAGCAAAGGCAGGATGACCCTTCCTAATCCAGTTCAGGTCAGAGTACATAGCCACTGAGATTCCCTCCAACTCTGATTCTGTGGTGGATTTTTCTCTACAAATTTTTTAAAGTCTAAATGATCAACAAATGTCCATTGCTTACCTTTAAATGACATACTGAACAACTATATGTTGCATTTCTTTCTATGATAATCCTTTATCTTTGGCAAATTGGGAGTGATAGGGTTATTGTGTGTGTATGTGTGTTTTCTATATTTTTTCATATAGTTTAAATTATTTTTTTCCCTTATCATTGTAAGGAGTTTAATTGTTATGTGTCTAGACTTATTGAATCTTGGGCTTTTCCTTGTTGAGATATTGTTGGTTCTTTCCCTCTGTAAGTTACCCTTTATTTTAACTTTCAGGGAAAATTCAGAATATATTTTGCAATAGATCATTATTTTAATTTGTATTGGTTCTGGTGCTTTTATTTTCAGTTGTGTTACAGTATATTTCCATTACATTAGTCATTTTCAGTTTTTTCTTTTCTTTAATTTAATTGTTTATTTGTAGATTTTTCTTTCTCTTTGGTAAATCTTTATAGTGTAGTGGAAAATCTTGGTTCCTAATGACCCTTTCATTCCATTAACTGGAAGGGTGCCTCTCTAAAGAATTTTATTTTTCCTTTAATCAAAACTTGGAATTAAATACAATAATGAAGAAGGAACCAATAAGTCATTAGAGCTTTGTCCCTTGGATAACTGAAACTAAAGGAAGATTTTCAAAAGAGTATTGCACATTTCATTCCTCCTTCTGTGATTTTTATGAACAGTGAAAGAACAAAAGCATATTTTAAAATGTAATGGAAAATATCATTGTAATGTCTTCAGTGTGAGGGGGGAAAGTGCACTCAAAGATAAAAAACACTGTCCCATCATAACCTACCCTTTTATCAAGTCACTGTAGTTAGAACATTTACTTGGGATAAATGCCACAATACAGAGATGTATTTATTATATTCTGACCCCATACTTTTTACCTAAAGAAGTATCTTCTTTAAAAATTGTAACCATATGTCACTGAACAAATCATGAGCCAAATGCAAATTAGTTTGTACAGATTAGTCTGAATAAGAATAAACATTTATGACATTTGACACCACTTCAAATAATTGCTCAAGTGCTTCTCTCTGGCCAACAGATATTTTAAACAAAACTAAACCAAGCAGTGTTAAATTTAACACCAGTAAATTAGCTTGAGAATGATTGCAGCCAAGAAAATGGATCTTATCTTCATTTTGCTACTCTATTTTCCTCATTCACTCAAGTAGCATTGTAGTTGATGCCATAGATGTAATTTTTTTAAAATGAGGTTTTCTTGAAAACGTGACTGAGATGAACTCTTTGGGGCAATTCAGTCAACATTTTTTAAGGGCTTTACTGGATAGAAGATACAGTGTGAGACACTTGGAATTTGAAACTGTTAGGCAGCATTTACTGTTTTCAAATGATTTATGTGATTTATGTAGCCCTCTCTCGTATACTTTCTCTGGGGATGACGATTTCTCCTATAGGTTCCTGCACATCCTTTGGATCTAGGCTCCTAAAACTAAAGTTCAGGAGTCCCACTGATGTGCTTTTTTTTGCTCTAATTGTCAGATGGTATATACATTTAACTCATAGCCAAAATATTCACTATCATGGTCTAATAAAAAAAAATGGTATCTATAAAATATTCCCACCTATCCCCTCCTAAAACTGTGATATTCTTTTCCACAAATATGTAGACTGTCCAGGAAAAGAGTAGGCTCAATCTGAAAGAACAATGGCATTTAAGCATACATCTAGGGTAAACATGTGATGAAGGGAGATCACAACTATTCCTGAGACTTTGGGTTCGAATAAGTAATTTTTTACCATATCCTGGCCAGAATTAGACTGCTACGCCCACTTCTTTAACCATTTCCAAACTCTTCTGCCATATGCTTAGTCTCCCTAATTTCCCCCCTTTCCAACTTTAGCTCCCCTTTATATGCTGTCTTTCTTTATCATTATCCAAGTTCTTTGAGGGCTGGAACTCTCTTGCTTGCTTGTATTTTGCAAATATGATGTTCAGTACATATTAAGTACTTAATAAGTACTTACTTTCGTTTATTCATTCAGTCATCTATTCACAACTCCAATATTGTGGTGCCTTGAAGTCTTTTCTCTCCTTCCACAACTCTGTCTGCAGTCCAGTGCTAGAATGCTGAGGCTTGTTCTCTGTTGAATTCACAGCTGACTCTCTTCTTTGCTGCCAGAGGATATTCTCAATGAAATTCCTTCTGGCCTCTAGTCACTATCTCTCTTGTTTGTGTCTTCCTCAAGTAAACTCAAACTCTATCTTCAACTGCTACTCTTTCCTTCTGAGGGAAGTGACCATAAAAGAGAGTCCCTACCCTCAAAGACTTTGGATTAAGGGAGATAGAACATATATTAAGAAGTAGATAAGGAAACTTTTTGGTCCAGGCAATGCCAGGGGTTGGAAGTGAAGCCATATAGCAATAATCACATTCTTCCCAGTACCAATGGTAGTATTATTTAGTTATTGTTCCCATAGTAAGGGGAAGTGGGATCAGGACAGAGGGTAAGATGCTCACACTGGCTCTCATGTCCTTATGGATTGCTCGATGGGATAAAGATGGATCTGAGTGCTTGTAGACAGTTAAATATGGGAGAATGAAGTAAGGATTGACTTATTCACTTTCCACTCATCAAGGCTGAATAGTGTAGGGAACAGGGACTAAGAACTCATGGGTTCAAATTCTATGTCAGGAGCAGCTAGGTGACTCAGTGGACAGCACTGGCCCTGGAGTCAGGAGGACCTGAGTTAAAATCCAGCCTTAGATACTTTATGCTTACTAGCTCTGTGACCCTGGGTGAGTCATTTAGCCCTAATTATCTCTCAAAAAAAGGCATTTATCTTACACTTACTAGTCATTTGGGCAAATTGTTCAATAACTCTATGCCTCAGTTTTCCCATATGAAAAAAGAAGAGTTTTGGACTTGATAGCTTTGAGGTCCCATCCAGGCCTAAATCTATGAGTTCCAGCTAAGTCCCAAAGCTGAATGGTTAACTCTGATGGGTTAAGGGAATTGAATCTCTGAAGATCCTAAAGGCAATGTTCCTGATTGGGAGAGGTGGGCAGTGGCAAACTCTGATGTTTTGGTGCTTAGCGAGGTGGAATAATACATAGAACTAAGTTTTGGAATAGATTTTAGAATATTAAACATCTACGAAAATAATCTTTTATTTCATAGGTCTGACCATTTCACATGCCTGCTTAAAAACCTTCAATGTTTTCTTGTTTATTCTGGGACAATATATAAACTCTGTAGCTTAGTATTTAAAGCAATCCCTAGTGTGGCTTCAGCCTACCTTCCCATACTTAATTCAAATGGCAGATATAAGAGGCTATTACAGTAGTTCAGCTCAGAGGCTAAGAAAGCCTGCACCTAGCTGGTAGTTGTGTGAGGTAGAGAAGAAAATACCTAAAATCAGGCTGGTCCTAGGTTCCTGAATGTTTTTGCCATTGTTTATTAAGAACAAGAGCAGCAATTATATTCTTCCTATGAGGGGCTTTGGCATCTACAGGTAAAATATGAAGCATTATTCTTATTGTACTTTGCTGCTGTTGCTGTTCATCCTTCACGAGGGTGATATTGTGATTTGGGAGTGACTTGGATTTAAGTAAGACAGAGCTGGGAAAAGTCTTCAGCCTCTTTTTCTTCTCCAGAGTCATTGATGTCCAGTGGAAAGACAAAAATGGACAACCTTGGCTTTCAAAATTAAGGCCTTTCCAGGACTCAGTTTGTCTGAGGCAATGCTGTCATGCTCTATATTGTGCTGTAACTTTGTAATTCGTGATGATTTTGGATTCATAGAGAAAAGAGCACTCTAAATATGGTTTCACACTAAGTTAGAGAGATAAAGATAGTCTTTGCTTTTCTTTTGTGCCTTTTATACTTGAGATAACAACTGAAAATATCAGCATACTTTCCCATACCCCCTATACCGAGAGATGGGTAGAATACCTACACCTCCTCCTGTGATAACAAACCTTTCCTGATTGCTTTAGTTGTTGGTGTTCCTTTTCTACTCAAGTTAGTCTGAATTTGCTTATCTCTATAAATATAATCTCTTCCCAGCTCTGTCTTGGCAATGGCAAAAACTGTTTATTTTTTAAAATGTCATTGCATCCATAGGGTTGAGCATAGTGCTTTGCTCATGATAGACACTTAACACATGCTTGAATTAAGTTGAACTGGGTAAGTCTTCAAACTTTGATCCTCAATTTCCTTAGTTCATAAAAATTTTAGAAGCAGTTCAATTAGGTTATCTTCAGAGTTCCCTTCAGCTCTAATTCCTGAAGAACAAAGGAGTCTTTCAGGAGTTTTGGCAGGAGAAAGATTAACATAGAGTGTAGGAGATAAAGGTAGTCTTCACAGAGAAACAAGGACTCATCTTGCACGTAGAATGATGGATAGATCTTCAGTAGACAAAGACAAGTGGGAGATTACATTTTCTACAAAGAGTAAAAGTATAGAAGAGGAAATCAGCTAGGAGTGTTTGGAATGGACAAGTTTCCATCGACAAGGAGTTTATGTAATGTTTTGGAATAAAATTAGAAAGATTCCCTTACAGTAGTGTGTGCAAGATGGATTGGAAAAAGAAAGAAGTGCTAGCAGAGAGACTGCTCAAATAGTTATTCTCATAACCCATGAAGAGGTAATGAGAGTTGTTGTTAGCTAAGATCTTAATGTTGCTGATAATTGATGTTGTTCAGTTGTTGTTCCGTCATGTCCAAATCCTTGTGACTCTTTGGGGTTTTCTTGGCAAAGATACCAGAATGGTTTGCTCCTTCCTTGTCCAGCTCATTTAACAAATGAGAAACTGAGGCAAACAGGGTTAAGTGGCTTGTACAGGGCTACATAGCTAGGTGTCTAAAACCAGATATGAACTTAGGAAGATGAATCTTCCTGACTTCAGGCCTGGCACTCTATACATTGCACCACCTAGTTGCCCTCTGATGATAATACCATTTTGCATTTCTATAACATTCTTAACTTTTCAAAGCATTTTCACTTAAATTATTTCATTCAGGTCTCACAACATTGTGAGGTAGATAGAATCTAAAGCACAGTAAGCAGATAGAAACTAAAGCCTAAGTGAATATGTCATAGAGCATATAAGCATGTAAAAGCATAGACAGGACAAAGAACCCAGGTCTTCTGATCCTTTATTTAGGCTTTCCATCACATTCCACCATATTGATGTGCCTCATTCACTTTATTCAATTGGTAAACATTCCAATTGAAGTATTTATTCTTGTTAATGTCGGGGCTTTCAATATATTTACCTAATTGTGGCCACTGTCATAGACTTAACAACTGTGCTGATTTTTCTAGAGACACTTGGATTTTCCCAGATGTCACTGTTCCTAGATAAGGGTATTCTTCCCCCTCCTCCCAGGATTCCAAGTTATGAAAAAGGTTGGGAACACTCTTATCTAGGTTTTCAGAAGACAAAGTAGAAGAAAGTCATTTTGTGAATTAACATGTTCAAATTAAATCAGTGATGCAGTCATTAGCATCCCAGAGTTTCTGAAAAGGGGCCATGGTTTACACATACAATTCAACAGGATATCAAAGCTAGGATTGCCATTACGCCTTTATTGACTTGGTCTTCCTAGCCTGGGAACTACCAAGCTGCTTTAATTCAGAATGTGGACTTCTAATCAGATATCAGATGTCTTGGAACAGGGGTTCTTAAACTTTTCATCTGTCATGGTCATCTTCGGAAATCTGGTGAAACCTATTAACATCTTCTCAAAGTATTGTTTTTAAATTCATAAAATAAAATACTTTGGATATAATAAGGTTATCAAAATATGTTTTTTTAAACTTCCCAGACCTAAAATTAAGAAGATCTGTGGTAGAGTTATTCTCACCAAAGGCAATGGCTCTAGGACTTAGCTTTAATGGATTTATCCCTTTCCTATTGGCTTGTTGAAGATAGTAGTAATAGTTCTCTTGGGGCTCCTGCTTTTTCAGGTTTTAAACAGTTTCTAGAGAGTTCTCTCATTTGATCTTCAGAACAAGTCTGTGAAGTAAGTTGGATGGATATTACTGCCATTATTCAGGCAAGGAAACAGATTCTGAGAACCTTGGATAGAGTCAGGATCCCTTGTCAAGTGACAAATGGCAGAATAAAACCTGGAAACTCTCCTGAGTCTCAGATAGAGCCTTACTCTTTCTATGATACCACACTATCTTCTTAATAACATCTTGTTTTGTTGCAGGTTTTCTCTTTGTAGCTCCTAAGTACTTAGTACCTTGTACATAGTAAATTCTTAATAAACATTTGAATGAATGAATGAATGAATGAACATAGTCAACCTGGGGTAATCCCAATTCTCTTCTGTAACAAGTCCCTTCTACCTCAAAAAAGTAAATTATTCAAGCTGGACAATGTTGAGATGATAAACCTAGAGAAGGATGGGCACTATGGACTGGGCAAGAGAGGATACAAGTAGAATGCAATTTGGACAGATAGCTCCAGTCCTGCTTCTCCCAGGCCTCTCTCCTTTTCCAAGTGTAATCTCTATCTGTGTCCTCCTTTACTTCCCTAACTGTCTTTTTTGTACTCAGAGTCCCAGTCCAAGCTCCAGGAGGGAAAGAGCTCATTCCCAATTCGACACTGGGCATGCTCAGTAGCCAGGGCAGTTCTCAGTCGCCTGGAGGAAGCTTTTGCACTCCAGCCTCTAGCTCGCCAGAGCATGTTGTATGCGCAGCTCTGAGGCAGAGGCTGACTGCAGCAGCGGCTGCACTGGTTCTGTTAGAAGCGCACGCTGGGTCTGGAGCAGGACCGGCACAGACACATCTGGATCCTCCTGCAGCTGCCCTTGCTGGCCACCGGAGGGGCTGTGAGGAGGAAATCAACCTGCTGTTTGTCCAGTCACACAAGGCTCACAAACTTCAGCATGCAGGAAGTTTGGGGAGAACTCGGAGACTAGCACAGCCAGCGGCGGCCGCGGATTATCTCCAGTGGCGCGACTCTAGGGCAGGCAGCAGTGAGGTGCAGGACTCCCTTGGTGGGGAAGCCCAGATTTTTCTTGGAGCAACGTGGGCCCTGGGACGCGAATCCCGATGTACCGTCTCATCCTCTTGTACACTGTAGTGTGCGCAAACTTTTGCAGCTATCGGGACGCTTTGGCGATTCCCCAGAGCGGATCTATTAAAGCCTTGCGCTCGTCTAACCTCAGGCGAGATGGTAAGTAATGCTCAAACTTTATTTCTAGTTGCTTTAAGCGCCGAAGGTTTTGCGGGAGTTAGGAGTGGGCTTGGGGTGGGGATCCTCCTCTCTCCCCATTCAATGCAATTTCATCCTAGTAGAGATGGGGCTAGGGTGAATGAAGTTGTCCAGATTCATATGGTTCACTCCTCTAAGTGGCCAGTTACTCTGCCATACCAGTTACCAGGGTGGTTAGCTTCCTTCAATTGCTGAAAGTTGTGGACTGCGTCGCTTCTTTGTCTCACTCCTAACTTTTTACACTAGAAAGTCTAGGAGTGAGTGCTGGTGATTATGATGAGTGAAAACACTGCTGCTATGAAGCTTTGGGTCCTTTCTGTTAAAGCAGTGCTTTGTCATCGTCGACACCCTAACCCAGTTTTAAGTAGGATTAAATAGCCATAAAAACGCCTATTCCCAAGAATAGGGGGCAAAGTTTTGTTGTGAGCGATGGCAATAGAAAACTCTGCAGACCCCTTCCCGCACAAATGAATTTCTCATTCAAGTTTGGGGTAGTTCTGAAATAGGATCAGAATTGCTGGGATGAGGATTAGCGTGCCAGCAGTTGCTGCTAGTCCTAATGGGCACTGTTAAGCTCAGCTTCAGATTCTTTCCCAGAGGGATTGCAACCTCTTTGCAAGGGGCAGAGGTCAGTCCTGGAAACAGCTGTCCCAAGTCAGGTTCCAGTCAGGGACAGAGTTTCACCTTGAGCGTTCCCTCGATCCAGGGCAAAGACTCTCCAAAGGCAGTAGCTGAGTTGACACACGTTTTAGAACTCCTGTTAGGTATCTCTTTCTTTAGTTCACATCCAAAGCATACATTCTAGATAGGTAACAGGAATATCTGTTGCCTACCTGTATTGACTTATTTGTATCTCTCCCTGAATCTCCCCCCTCCACCACCACCTTATACTCTCCCAAGAGAGCAAACATTGTCTCTCTTTGGACACAACTTCTTCTTAATATCTTTGCTGTTATGCTTTTTTGTGGTTTAGGAACTTCCAGACCTAGATTACTTGGCAGATATTAGCTATTTGGTGCCATTATCACTATGTCCTGCTACTTGGAAAATCTTTCTGATTTGTACTTAATTTAAGCTTTACTAAGAGACCTTTGGGCTTTGCAGAAAGAAATCTTTATTTAACTTTTGATGATGACAAGACTCTGGATTTTAGGGTATTCTATGTTCATAAAAAACAAAGAGAAGTTTTGTGTTGTTTTTGGAAAGGTAGTCAGCCTCCTATCCCAAAGTGTTTTTCATGGAATGAGATTATTTCAACATAGCACTTTCATGTAAGAAGCTCCTATATTACACTTTTAATTACCTCCAGTCCTTGATTAAAGTAATACAACAATAAGGTTAGAACTTTGAAAGAAATATTGAGGCAAAGATCATTTTCATGTGCAACCTTGTCAGATCTTGGAATTTTAAGATATCATAGATTTCATTCTCAATTCTCCCCCAAAGGTCAAATATTGTATTTTTTCAGACTCTTTAATAAAAGTTTTCTTGAGACTATTTATTGAATGACAATTATGTTTCATTTTCAATTTTTTAAAACTATAACTAGGTAATAACACTTTATCTCCCAGTATCAATTACAAGAATTCATGGGAGGTAAGTAGAAAGTATCTAAGAATTGTTCACAAAATCAAGAGTCAGATATAAGAAAATCTTGACAGATTGATTGCATGCTTGAGCAGGACCTCTTGGAAGAAAAGTTACTTATTCTTTGTTTCAATTGTTAGGATATTTGATGGATGTAGATTTGGGAGTACTTTGTTTTTTCAGAATTTTGAAACTCGCCCTGGATTTCCTGGCATTTAAAACTAACCCTTTTTAACAACAACTGCAATAGTTGATATTAGTTCAAATTTTGATCAGCCCAGAAAGCTTGAGACTTTACAAAAGCCAGACGCATCCACCAACCCAAATAGTTGGGATAAGGGTTGAAGAATGGCAAGGAAAAGGGAACAAAATTAATTTACATAGTGTGTACTTAATGATCCTGAATGGAATATGTTTTCAGTCATTCAAAAAGGAAGGGGTCCATTTTTAAAAGAATTCCAAGTGGTGACCCATGTAAAATGACAGGTTTTACAGATTTTAGGAAGAGTGCTAAAGGGGAATTCCTTTGTAAGTGGTTTCTACTCATAACTAAATAGAGATTAATTGTGACCTCTTTATAGAAGCTTCAGAATTGGTGAACCTACCAAGCTATTTCACTGAGTATGTGTCATCCTGTACATTGAAGTGGTCACTTAATAAATGACACTTAATAAATGATATTTCAGTTCCAAAGATGCTTAACTTATTGCCATACTTGCCACTATGTAGATCTTCGGGGTAAAACAAATGGAATGAGTTAACATGTAAAATGCTCTGCAAACTTTAAAGCAGTATAAAGACACTAGTTATTAAACCAGGTCCTTGGGCACTGCACTTATAATTATAAATAATAGGCTTGCAAAAATAATGTAATATAATTGGGGAAAGTATCCAGGCCTGTGAATAATAACAATGATACTTAACAACCAGAGAGTCATTTATTACTTTAGGGAATCTGGCTTACTGAATACCAGTGATTTACAGGTTCCCATAGAAGTCTTAAAATTCATCATGGTTCGTGCTTATAAGTTCAAAAGCCAATAACATCCCACTGAAAGGCAACACAATGAGGCCTACTTGACTCCATTCTTCCCTCATGCCATGTTTGCTCATGAGGTGTGAGAGTGGTGGTGAAAGGAGGCTGAAGAGGGGCAGTTACCTAGTTATTAAACAGGAGAAGATAGAAAACTAGAGGCTATAGAGTATGTTAACTAGAGAACTGGTCTTGGGCTCAAGAGACCTGGATTCAAGTTCTACTTCTGATACATACTAGCTGCATACTAGGCAAATGAGTAGGCCAACTCTCTACTTTATCAACTCTGTAAGTTCATTGATAGAGTAAGTGTCTTCATTGAGAGTTCCCAATAACCCCCAAGTAGGTGTAATAAGGATAGATCTCCTTAATAAAACCCTAACTTCTACTAACACTTACAATAAAAAAAAAAGTTATTTCCTAATAGTAATATTTGGAAGTAGGTGATATAGTTTTTTAGCCCTGTGTTTTAGCTGCAGAAGCTGAAGTTCAAGGAGCTTGTGACTTGTCCATGGCCACCTGATCGTAAAGTATGAGCAGAGACCAGAATATAGCTTTCCAGATTCCTAGTACAATGCTCTTTTGGCTATTCTATGATGTATCTATCGGGGTGTACTTGATAATCCTTTAAAAGGGAGGACCAAAGACATTGTGATTAGTCTCATAGCATCAGCAGCTGTGATTATCCAGAACTGCCAGGTTGGCCTAATAGAGGGTGTGGCCATCCCACAGACAGGTATCAGCATGGACTGCTGGATCCTCCTTTTCTGCCCTAGGTAGTAGTTCAGTTACTGTTATCTGATCCTCCTGGCCTTTCCCTTTTGTCTTTGTTAGATCTGTCCTAAAATTAAGTCTGCGTTGCCTTTATTTTTTTTTAACAGCTAATCATGGTAGTTTGAATAATATTAGATTTTATATTTTCAAGAAGAAATCTTGAAGTCCTACAGTTTTAGAGGGCTGAAAAGATTATGTAGTACATTAATAATTTCTCCTATTCATTGTCACTTACTATTTTTAATGTTCTTTCTTCATTGTTACTCAAATTATTTTAGTTTTTAAAGTACATTTCTAGGTTTCTAGGAGGGGAAAAGATTCCAGATTTTCTTTTTTTAGTCATGAAATGATAGAATTTTTGTAATAGTAATTAAAGATAGCATTCAGTATCTAGATCAAGAGAGTAACAATGATTTGATTTTTTTTCTGATTACTAATCCTGACTAGGGACAATTTCCAGCTAAGGATGCTAAAATTGTGGATGCCCTCTTAAGCTGACAGGCTTTTCATTTTGTTTTGCCTTCAGAAAGTACAGGTGTGCATGACTCAAATGCTGAATTTAGAACTACTCAGCATTTTGGTATTTTAGTAACTGAGAATCAACTGTTGTATTTGTGGCATGTCTAGTGGTGTCCTTATAGTTACAGTATCTGTTAAGTTCATTTTAATTTTATTGTTTTTATGTAAATTTTATTTCCAAATTTATCCCCCTTACATTTATTACCCAATAACAAAGATTAAAAAACAAAAAAGGGGAAAAAAAAATTTAACAAATCCAAACAACACATTGCCCGTTTCTGACAGTTTATGCATTATAATCTCCTACCTTTACAAAGAAGGGAAAAGACTTGAATTTTTCTTACTTCTTGTGGGGGCAGGAAAACAAGGTCCATTATTATAATTGTTGCATTTATTTTTAAATGGCCATTTGTTTCCAAAATAACCCATGTCAATAGATAATAGCTCTATGAGTAGGGTTCCAAGACAAAGCCTTAAGGAACATAACAATTTAAAGGAGAGCTAGGTGAAACATTATCTTAAAACATGTCTGACAACCTATGGACAAGATTAACATGTTGATGCAGCATATTTGATGTGCATGCTTTCCAATAAGTACCATATTAAATCGCATCTTGCAGAAAATTGTTGGACATTGTTGTCATTACATATTTAGTTGGGATTTCATCTTGACTTCATAAGAATTGGTCAACTTAGTGAAAGGAGGTAACAGGTAAAGGAGGTAAGGTCAACTTATTGAAAGGAGGTAACCTCTATTAACGTTAATAGATGTCTGGGCTCCATGTGGTGGAATAGTTCATACTAGAGAAATGCCCCTTCCAGATGTGAATCAGAGCTATGCCTACTGCCTAGATTTCTCTTAATGGCTCTGTATGCACTTCTACTATTTCCCCGCCTTTTATGGTCCTAAAAATTAAGCCTATTGTTCTGAAACACAATTCAGGGTCATTGATCTCTAATGAGTAGTGCTGAGTGGCTCCCCTGTGCCACTCTGAAGATTCTTGGCTTCAGTCACATCCTATGTAATGCTCTAGATTTCTGTATATTGTTTAGAGAACTTAGTCATATTCTATGTCATTTTCTTCTAGGTGGTTCACTTTTTGAATTCCATTCAGTAAAATTGTCTCATGAATACAAAGCAGTGGCTCCAAGATCCTGTCCTGTAATTCTATTTTTTTTTCCTCAAAATAGAAAAAGTCCCAGGAGCTGACTCATGATGCCCTACTCTTGACCCCTTTTCCCACTGGTTTTACTAATATTGGGCATTTCACTTTAGAGTAAGAGTTCTTAATCTGGGATCTATAAATTTACTTTAAAAATATTTTGATAACTATTTAGATACAATTTGTTTATTATGTAACATTATGTATTTTATGCATTTAAAAACATTCTGCGAAGGGGTCAGTAGACTTCGCCAGACTGCTAAAGGAGTCCATGACACAAAACAAGTGGAGAACTTCTATTTAGAGTAAATATGAACCACTGAGTTTCCACTGATCAGTTACCAATTGTAAGGGGATCTCTGAGCAGAGCTGGGACATTTTCTGCTGGTGATTGGGTGAGAAGTTACTTTTGATGAGAATTTGAATCTATTTCTGTCCATCTTCTATGGCTGGAAGTCCTAGGCAGTCATTGGCAATTGAGGTGCACCCACAGTAGTGAATTTCAAGTAGTAAAGTAGAAAAATAGTAGACAAATCAGAGGCCCTGGGCTAAATCTTACCTCTTATTTCTACTGCTTGTATGACCTTGGGAAAATCACTTAACACAAATCAACCTCAGTTTTTTCATCTGTAAAATGATGGAATTGGACTAGATTGACTCTCAGATCTCATCCATCTTTAGAGCTATGATCCTATTAATTACCCTCTGCTACATTTCCTGGAAGCCTCTTTCAGCAAAGGTTTGAATTTAGAGATATTTTGACAACATAGGTTGGCAGGAAGGGAGTTCCTCTAGCCTCCTCTAAGAAAGAGTAAGGTTCATCGTCATTTTCTTCATTCTGGTGCGTAGTAGTGGACCTCATAATCAAACACAGAGTAAGATTTATGAGGGAACTCAGTGGCCTTAATGTACAACCCATGGAAAAAATGCCCACTATAGCATCTCTGGCTAGTGATCATCTAGAGATTTTGTTTGAAGACATCTAATGATGGGTAATCAACAACCTCCCTAGGTAACCCATTCCACTTTGAGACACCCTCAATTGTTAAGGAAGGTAAGACATGATCCCCTCTAACTAGTTCTAGTATTCTGACTTCTTGGGGCTTTTGGAACTTGACCGCTTTAAGTCTAGAACTTTCAAAGTCTTGGTGTCCAAAGGTGACTGACCACAATTAAAGCTCAGCATCTTTTGGATGGAGGGAAGTCACCAAGTTGGAGGAGGAATATTTCTGATGATCTTGTGAGAACCTTCTTGTTGACAATAAACAGCTGACTGACAAAAAGTTACCCACCATATATGTCATAACTTTTCTAGATGATCCTAAACCCCAAAAGTGACTCTGCATCTTTTTACAGCAACGTTTTTTATTAACTCATATGAAGGACACATTCTGAAAAAAAAAGCCGCAGGGAAATAATATTTGATGGCAGAAGGGAAGGAATCCAATAGAAGTACTGCAGAGAAAACATACTCTGCTCCCCATGTGATATTTCTGTCCCATTCTCCATTGACCAAATGTAAGTCATAAATAAAGAAATGAGACAAGAGACCTCTGAAGTACACATATACAGTTGGGGATGTCTTTTGAGGACTGATCTTTTACTATGCATGACTAGTTCCTTCTTTCTAGCAGGCATGGATATTGCATATATTAGCAATTCTTCCACTCTTCCCCTCCTCCACCCACACTGAGATATACAATTATATTTAAAGATGATATATTAGTCTTGCATCTTGATAGTTTATAAGAATGAAATGGAAAGGTTGTATAATTAGGGGCCAGAGAGTTTTGCTGAACTAGCTTTCATTTTTGAAAGATGGCTTTCATTCAAAACCATTAAAAATTAATTCAGGGGCGGAGCCAAGATGGCGGCGTAAAAGCAGCAACATATCGCAGCTCTCACATAGCCACCCCAAAATACCCATAAAATAGGACTCTAAACCAATCCTGGAACTCCAAAACGCACACAAAGATACTTCCCACTAAAGTCA
>CM053582.1:175519278-175538292 GCA_028627135.1 Pseudochirops cupreus
AAAAATAAAATAAAAATTAATTCAACATATATTTATTAATTATCTGCTATGTATAAGATGCTGGGCTAGGCATATAGTCCTAGGTATACAGTGACCACTTGATTCCTGCCTAGAATATAAATGAGAGGAATGTGATATGTATACAAAAGTGGTGATGCAAAGAAGAGCTAATACCTAAACATGTTTAAAACACTTTCCATTTTTTCAGATTGCTTTATGTTATCTCACTTGATCGTCACAGCAATCAGTAAGGTGACTGCTATGATCTTATTTTAAAGATGAGGAATCTCGGACTGAGAGGGTTTCAGTGACTTGCCCATGTCACAAAGCTAGTAAGTGTCTGAGTCAGGATTTAAATTCAGGGCTTCTTGATTGTAAGTCTGGCAATACTTCCACCTCTACCTAGCTGCCAAAGTCATCCAGACAAAGCACTCTAAAAGAGAGAGGAAGGTAGAGATTCAATTCAGGAAAACATTTTTTTAAGTATCTATTTTTAAAGTGCCTATTTTAAAAGTGTCTATTATGTGTTAGACAGTATGTTGGGCACTAGGAATATAAAACCACAAATGACACCACCCTGGCTTTGAGGAGCTTACATTATGCTGGGAAGAAAGAATACACACAGGTATAATTTTAATCAAAGTGGTATCAGGGAAAACTTCCTTGAGAAAGTGGCACTTTCACTGGGCTTGAAGGAAGGCCAGAAATCTCAGCAATTGCAAATGTGGGGTGATGGTGATGATGATGGTGAAGAAGAAAGAGAAGAAGAAGCAGCAGAAAGAGGAGGAGGAGGAAGAGGAAGAGAATCTATACATAGGGTGATATGCATCCTCAATTTTGGGGAAGCTAATTTCAGAGAGTTCAAATGTTATCTTAATTTTCATGAAAAGAAATTGAAAAGGTCTGCAGATTATAGACCAATGACATTGTCTTTGACTACCGTAAAAAATTCTTAGCATGAATCATTAAAGAGATATTTAGTGAACATTTTTAAAGTAATTATAATCTCCAAAGTTTATCATGAAAAAGTCATGTCAGACTGACTCCATTTCCTTCTTGAACATGATTATTGAAGTTGTGAAAAGTGAGGTGAATGTCTTAAATATAGTTTATCTGTACTTTGGCAGTTATTTTTCAGTTTAAAAAAAATCTGTTTTCTCTTCCTCCTATACTAGTACTTTGTCCCTATTGTAAAGGAGAGAAAAACAAAACCCTTATAATAAATGTGCATAGGAAAGCCAAACATATTCCTGTATTGGCCATGTCTCCGAAATACACACACACACACACACACACACACACACACACATGTCTCAATCTAATCCTGAATTCACACACTCTCTGTAAGGATGAAAAGATCAATTTTAATAAGAAGTTCTCTGGAATCTTTGTTATTGGCCATTGTATTGATCAGAGTTTTCAATTTAAGTTTTTTTTTGTTTTTACAATGCTGTTGTTGTTGTATATATTGTTCTCTAGTTTTGCTCACTTCAGTCTGCATCAATTCATACAAACCTTCCCAAGGTTCTCTGAATACATCCCCTTCATCATTTTGGCTAAATAGTATTTTGTTTTATTCATATACCATAATTTATCCGGACATTCTTTGATTGATGGTCATTACCATAGTTTCAAGATCTTTGCCACCACAAAAAGAGCTGCTAAAATATTTTTGTACATAGGAGTCCTTTTCCTTCTTCTTTGATCTCTTTAGGATCTAGACCTGGTAATGTTATCTTTAGCAAATTTCTGATTAAGTATCTCCCACTGTTTTTATAGAGATGATGGAGAGATATGGATTAAATGATTATAAAATCAAATTGGTTGATTAGAGGGTCCTATCCAAACAGTAGCTATTACTTGTTCAATGTAAACATAGCAGGAGATCTCCCATGGAGTATCCCCGCGATCTGTACTTTGACCCATGCTATTCAATATTTTCATTTGTGACTTTGGTGAAGATATAGATGTTATACTTATCAAGTATTTAGGTGATACAAAGTTGGCTGGCACAGTAGGAAAGTGCTGATTCAAGAGGATTTTGGCAAGCTAGACCATTAGACTGAAACTGATAAGAAGATAAGCAAGGGATAAATATAAAATACTGCACTTGAGAACAAAAATCAACTAGAAAAGTGTGAAATGGGGTTGTCATGGATAGACAGTGGTTGTTATGATGAAAATCTTGATGGTTTAATTGACAACAATTATAATGTGATTTGCCAGTATGATATGACAGGAAAAAAAAAAAGCAAATGTGACCTTGGGATGCATTGAGGTACATAGTTTTCCAGGAATAGAAAGGTGATCATATCATTATACTTTTCCCTTATCAAACCTCACCTGGAATATTGTGTTCAGTTCTGGGCATCATGGATTGAAGGGGAATAATAGGCAAGAAAGTAAACAAGAGACAGCAGTCACAATGATGATGGGCCCAAGGCCATATCATATGAGGGTTTACTGAAATAACTGGCAATTTTTATCCTGGAGAAGAGTCATAAGAGAGGGGAGGCAATTGCCAATATTTGTCTTCAGGTATTCAGCAATAACCTTGTTTTATTTGGCCCAATGGAAAAGACCCAGGAGAATTGTATAGGCATGGTAAAGAGGCAAATTTAGGCCTGACAATTTGGTCAGGAAAAGTTCCTTATAATTAGAGCTGTCCAAAAGTGGAACAGATTATCTTGGGAGAGGGAGGGTTCACCCTCCTTGGAGGTCTTTAAGCAGAGGCTGAACATCCACTTGTAGGGCATGTGATAGTGGAGATGCTTTTTGTGTATAAATTGGTGTAGGTAATTAATTTAGCAGGTACTTAGCCCTTAAGGGGTAAGGGCTAAGTACTTATGTGAAAGAAATAGAAGGTATGAACTCTGTCTCCTGTTGCTGACATAACAAGAAGGAGTTGGCTGAGACAGGAAGCCAGTGTGTGTGTGTGTGTGTGTGTGTGTGTGTGTGTGTGTGTGTGTGTGTGTGTGCGCGCGTGTGTATTTAAGAAGAGCTCCAAAGGAGAAAGACACAGAATCAAGAATTTTACTCCTGGTGGCTCCTGGTGGAGGTAGCAGAATTTTCACAGCATCTGGAAGCTGGGCTGCTGGACTGAGAACTGAATTGGAGCTTTCTATGAGACCAGAATCTGGTGAAGGCTGAATTTGCCTGGAATGCTGAAATTTCTTCTGGGTCCTAGGGGCAGCTAAACTGCTGGAGGACTGAAGAAGCATAACCAGGATGACACTTTGTTTGTGGCTTGATTGATCTTTGGGTTTCCAGCAACAGAAGTGGTGAAGGTTTTGAGATGTACTGGACCCTGTGAACTTCAGTATGTACCAAGAACTGTCTGGAGGACTGGACAAGAACCTGGGAGCTGTCTGCCTCTGAATCCAGGTGACTGTTTGGTGGATTCAGGTAGGAGCTGGGACCATGGAAGGGGCTCTTGGGAATCTGAGAGACCACCCTGAGTCAAGATGAAGAAAAGGCCTCTCTTTGGATATTGAACATTTGATGAAATTGAAGTTTACTAGACACTGAGGGGTGGAGGGTTTGTGTAATTTTCTAATGATTGTATTTAGTGATTAATGATACTTAGTAATTATGAATTTGAATAAGTGACTGATTGAGTTAATCTATAATTGCTCCATGAGTGGAAGATTGATTATTGTATTGTGAGATGAGTGAATGACTGGAGGAGGCAAACCTCCTTAGGAAACCAGATGATTATTCTTTTGTTCTTTGTTCTTAATACTGTGGCCACTTTGGTGAAAACTATGTGGCCATTCTAATGTTAAGATGTTATGAACACTATATTGTGGTTTTTCTGTGATAAGATGTAATGTTGTGAATATTATACTGTACCTTGATTTTCTGAGAAAGTTTGCCTTGATTTGTTATGGAATAAATGGAGTGTTCATTATACTGTGTAATCAGAACCTTAAAAGCAGTTCACAGTAGCATTCTTTTGGGAAGCTGCTCGTGAATGACATTACAATTGGACTAGATAGCTGCTGAAGTCCCTGCTAACTCTCAAATTCTGTGAAGAATTCATTGAACACTTCCTACAGGTTGGGCACCATGCTCAGTTCTGGGGAAAACAAAAACCAAAGTCAGACTATCTGTTATCAAGGAGCTTACTTTCTACTGGGAGTATGTAACATATTTGCAGATAAATAGATAGAGAATATGCATAAATATGTGTGTGCATGTATATATATATATATATATATACATACACATATATATACACACACACATACACACACATATATACATATATGCACACATTTATTATGTATAATTGTTATACAGAATCTATATCTATATATATAGTTATATAGAATCTATATCTATAGTTATACATAGGAATTTGTGAGGAGTGGACTCTGACAACTATGAGAATCAGAAAAGGTTCTTTGGAGGAAGTAGAACCTGACCCTTGAGGGAAGGTAGGGATTCTAAGAGGTAGAGTTGGGGATGGGGAAGGTATAGTGGACAGCCTCTGTCAAGGTATAGAAGAAGGAGATGGAACATTGAATGTGGAAGACTTCAAGTAGGATGTTAGCTAGGCTAAATTTGAATGAATGAAAGTCAGTAATATGTAAGTCATCAATCTAGAAATATGAATTGGGTGCAGATTGTGAAATAAAGAATGGAATTTGTATTCTAACCTTAAAGAATTAGAGAGTCACTGAAACTTTTTGACCAGGGAAGTGAGGTGGTCAGAACTGTGCTTTTGGAATATCATTTTGGCAGCCGTGTATGAAGGATGGATTAGGGAAGGATTGGATACAGGGAGACTAATTAGGAAACTAATGCAATAGTCCTGGCAAGAAGTCACCACATTGTGGACAAGCATGGTTATAATATCAGTGAAGAGGAGGCAGATATGAGAGATGTCTAGGAGATATAATTGATAATAATTGACAACTAATTGGATACAAAGGGTAGGAGTGAGTTATTGAGGATAATTCCTATATCATGATTCTGGACAGCTAGAAAAATGGTAACTGGGGATATTTGGAGGAAGGGTGAATTTGAAGTTAAAAATAACATCTAAAACAGAACTCATGTTGAGTTTGTGATACCTATGGGACATTCAGGTTTAGATTCTCAGCAGGCAGGTTTTGCACAGGATTAGGGCCCAGGAGAGAGATGAAATCTTGATATGTAGGTTTTGGGGGTCATTTGTATGATCTCACCAGCACCCATGTATTCAACTAATTTTAAAAATTAAATGGTATTTTTTCAATTAATAACAATCTACTTTCTTTCCCACCTATGTCCTGTCTGCACTATTGATAAAAGAAAATAATAAAGTAAAACACATAACCACAAAACACAAATTCATAGTTAAACAGTACAGATTTTCACATTTTTGTCACAAAATTTAACAAGTTTTGGCAGTTCTTCTTTTTTCTCTCTCTAAATATAAATATAGATTATATAAATATGTGGACATATATTTATATGTTTATAAATGTGGGTAAATATATATGAATGTATGTATGAATGTTTATTATATTCCCTGAATCTAATCATTTTCTCAGAATAGCTTTTGTAAAGTCATAATTGATCATTGTGCTGATCAATTGATGGATTAGGAAAAATTGGGTAGAGAGGAGAGGGCCCAGAATACAGTCCAAGGGTGCACCCATGATTAGAGGGGAGGGACATGAATGATGTTTCAGCAGAAGTGGTTGAGAAGGATCAATGGCACTTAATATTTTTGAGTGGGGAATGATTTGGTTAGACCTATGCATTAGGAAGATTCTTTTGGCAGCTATTTGGAGGATGGATTAGAGAGAGAAGAAACTGTAATGACTTAGATTTAGTTTTTTCAGTGAATGATTTTTATTGACAAAGTGCTTTCATATTGATATAAAATTGTGGACACTTATTTTAGCATTTTGTTAGAAGTAAATCAGAACCTGATGGCAAGCTTTTATGATACTTTATTTTTGTTATTTCAAAATCAAATTCTCTTCTTTGGCCTCAGGTGTGTAGGAGGCTACATACTGACTGTGGGAGCCTGGCTTTGTGGTTGCTGCCCATTGTTTATTGAGAGTCCATAATGTGTTCAGAGAAGAGCCAAAGAGAGGTTTGAAGTGTGCTTTTAAAACCATCTAGATAACTTAAAATTATTTATAGGAACAAACTCTCACATTTTCCATTCAAGAAAGGCCAAAAAAAAGTGATATCATCTTGAAGAAAAAAGTTAAATTAGACATCCTGAAGAGGATTCATGTTGAAAAATTCACAAACATGGAATTGGGAGAATTTGGGAATTTTCTGAAAATTTTTTTGAAGAGGCATATACCTACATAGTTCAGTGCACTTTTACCCTAATTAAAAAGTAAGAAATGGGATTCATGCTCTGTCAGAGCTCATTTTGATCCTATTTTTCTCTGATTCATTTTTTTAAAGCATTGCTGCTATATCTCCAAATCTAAATGAGGTAACAAAGATAAGGAATTATACAGTTGCTTAGTTCAGGTACTTTGAATTATGTATTGCACTATATCTGTAGTTTCTATTTGTTCATGTTTGGTCATTCATCCAGAAATTAAATTCAGTTGAACCAACGTGTAAATCATCTGTGTCCAGAAAACACACACACACACATGTACACTTTCACACTAAAGTTTGGAGACGTACAAAATTTCACCGACTCATTCTCCCATAGCCTATCTGGGGATTAGACATATGAGAGAATAGACTATAAAACATCATCGTCATACATAAGAGATTGTGAGTAATGGATAGAGTGAACCTGGGCATCAGAACAACCTAGATTCAAGTCTTTTCTCTGATACATAACAGAGTATCTCTGGGCAAGTCACATGACCTGCAGTGCTCCCAGGAAACTCTTCAATGCTATAAATTGCACAGAAGCTACTGATCTACATTTATAGAGGGAGTTACTTCATAGGAAGTTCCTTTTAGTACTGAATTCACAAGTCTTAAAAAAAAGAAAAGAAGAAATGCATGATATGCATATTATGTTTAATTCAATAGGTGAGCAAGGGAAAGAAGGATATTCTAGCATGGGGAATGGCCTGGAGGCTAGAAAGGAAAAGGGAATAAGCATTTATATAGTGTCTACTATGTGCCAGATCCTGTGCTAAGCATTTTACAATTATTTTATTTGATCTCCCAACAATCCTGCAAGGTAGATGCTGTTATTATCATGTGACTGCTGGGCTCATTCAGGTTTATGAAAATTAAAAGGAGTCATGGAAGATTAGGTTAGAGCTAGAAGGGAACTTAGAAATCATCTAAACTAACTATGCCCAAAGGGCTATAAAAATGTGCATGCCCTTTGACCTAGCAATACCACTTCTAGTTCTGTATCCCAAAGAGATCATACAAATGGGGAAAAGACCCATATGTACAAAATTTTCATAGCAGCTCTTTTTTGTGGTGGCAAAGAATTAGAAATTGAGGAGATGCCCCTCATTTGGGGAATGGCCAAACAAGTTGTAGTATATGAATGTAATGGAATACTGTTATGCTTTAAGAAATGATGAGCAAGTGGACTTCAGAAAAGCATGGAAAGACTTGTATGAACTGATTCTGAGTGAAGTAAGAAGAACCAGGAGAATATTGTACACAATAACAGTCACATTGTGCAGTGAGTAACTTTGATAGACTTAGCTCTTCTTAGCAACGCAAGGATCTAAGAAAACTCCAAAAGACTCATGATGAAAAATACTATTCACATTTAGAAAAAGAACCATGAAGTCTGAAAGCAGATTGTAGCATATTATTTGTTCTCTTTCTCTCTTTTTTGTTTGTTTCTTCTTTCTCATGGATTTTCCCTTTTGTTCAGATTCTTCTTTACAACATGGTTAATGTGAACATATGTTTAATATGAATGCATATAGAGCCTAAATAAAATTACATGGTGTCTTGGGGTTGGGGGAGAGGAGAGATGGGGAGAAAATTTGGAACTCAAAATCTTATGGAAGTGAATGTTGAAAACTAAAAATAAATGAATTAATTTAAAAAAAAGAAATCACCTAAACTAACCCCATCAACTTACAAGTGAAGAAACTAAGGACCAGAAAAGTGGTGATTTGCCCATTGTCAAATAAGTACAGAGTAATAAACCCTGGGCTCTTGAGCTCCCAGTCCCTCAGTTGAAGAAACTGAGGCAAACAGAGGTTAAATGACTTGTCCAGGGTCGCAAATTAATAAGTTTCTGAAGCCAAATTCAAATTCATATCTTCCTTACTCCAGGCCAGGGCTGTATCTACTTGGCCACCAGAATTTGACTAGAGGTTAGGGAGTTTGGATAATCTGAGATAATTCTGAAAATGTTAAACAGAGTCAGATTTTGGAAAGCCTTGAAAGCCAAGCAAAGCAATTTTTTCTTTTCTTAGCAGGCAATAGGGATCCACTAAAGAGTTTTGACAATAATGATCAGATCAGTACATAAAGAAGACTGTTCTAGCTACTGCAGAAGGGTGTGTGCAGGGTGTTAAAGAGTGGAGGTAAGAAAAAATTTGTTAGGAAACCACTTCTACAAGTAATTACAATACTACAATTACTCCAAGTAATGAAAGAATATTTAAAGGGGTGGTCTCCATATTACATGGTAGACTTCCATATTACATTGGTGGAATCAGTAGGATTTGGTGACTGATTTGGATATGAGAGATAAGGAAGAGGCAAAAGTCAGAGGTAATAACAAAATTTTGACCTTTAACTATATGTAAATGGAGATGGTCCTCAGAGAATTGCTGAACTTGGTAGAATGGATATTTACTGAACACCTACTCTACACATGCAGGCTACTTGGCTAGGCCCATGGGAATTGGGATGAAGAGGGGAAAAGAAAGATGTAAAGTATGAAACAGTTTCTGCCTTTTCATCATGGTTGGGTATATCAAGATTATAAGGTATTTTATGGTAAGTGGCTAATTGATGTTGCAGAAGGAAGTGTCATTGAGGCTCAGAGAAAGAAGCAAGAACTTCGGATTGGTGCTCAGGTAAGGCTTCCTAGACCTGAGATGTGAAATGGGCCCTAAAGGTAAGAATTTGGTAGGTTGTAATAGGAGCCAGCAATTCTAAATGGGGGAAATGGCAAAAATAAAAGGAAAGAGATGGGAAAACACAAGGACAGTATTGGGCCTCAGTTTGCAAACAGGGGTGATTGGGAAGAGGCTTAGGAATATGAACTTTAATAAGGGTGTGTAAATGAAGGATTTTGAACAATGAATCACATGATTAAAGTGGGTTTTTGGAAGAACCATCTTGGGAGTATGTGTTCTTTAACAAGTTCATCTCTATCTCATCTTTTAGAGTATATGATCCCAGTGGGGAAAGATCTGTGGTCTATTACTTAGGTAAACTGGGCATCTGATATTTCTGATTAGGAAAAATGCAGAAAAGTTTAAGACTCAGGACTGAGAAGCCTGAAAGCAGTCATAAAAGGTTAGGTTAGAGCTGGAAGGCAACTTCCTGGAGAGACCCCAAAGTAACCCCACTGACTTACAACTGAAGAAACTAAGGACCAGAAAAGTTAAGTGATCTGCCCAAGGTCACACAGGTACTAAATAGTAAATGTAGGACTCAAACATCCAGGTACCTGACATCTAAACTCCAATGTAGCCTGCTGCTCCTCACAGATATGGACAGCTCCAGGTTTTGCTTGAACTCCATGTTGTCCCATTGCTGGAGAAATTTTTTCACAGGAGACTCCTGGATAGATTCTGAATAACGCAAGCAATTCAATAATGTACAGAGTACATCTGTGTGCATCTTTTCCCAAATGTCAGTCCACTACTATGTGTTTGCATATTGATATCCTGACTGCTTCCAGTGAGGATTTAAGCTGATGAGATTCCATGTTTCCATGTGCTTTGTGGTGATGAATTTTTGAGAAATATAGTGATTCCATCAGACATGTCAGTCAAAGAATTAAATGATACTTGGATCCACCCAGCTTGGACATTTTAGGAACTATTTCTTGGAAACTTTTTCCAATATGATATGCATTATATGTGTCCATGCACTGACAACAAATTGTGTTGTATAGTATATTGTTATGGACTAAATCTGTAATTTCATTGTTATAGGGAACTTCTAATGAGAAAATTATCTCCACCAATGAAGATCAGCACCTGCTTTGCAATGGATGGTCATAGAGAATAGCCTGGAGCACCAAGAGGTTAAGCAATTTGCTTAGGGTTACATAACCAATATGTGTCAGAGGTGGGACTTGAACCGGCATCTTCTGGGCCTCAAGACTGCCTATCTACCTATTACAGAAAGTTACTCCTCAATATATTTATATAATACATATATTTCTAATTATAATATTCATAACAACATATTTATGCAACATATCTTTATAATTTACATGATACATGTGTAATTATACACATATTATTTTTTGAGGGGTACAAACAAAAATAGGTATTAAAATAACTAAAAAAAATTCTACTTTCTTGATAAATTTTTCTTTTGCCATACTTATTAAGGAAGTAGGTTAGGGAATATACCTGTGATTTTTTATTAGTATAAGGTACTCCCAGATGAGAAAACTCCCTCTTTTCATTCCAGTCCACAACATTTCTTCAAATTATAATCTTCTGGATTTGCCTAGAACACTTAGAACTTAACTGACTTGCCCAAGTTTACACCACAAGTTTATCTCAGCAGCAGGACTTGAACCTGGGTCTTTGGTGCTTCAAGGTCAGCTGTATATCCTCTACACTACCACTGTGTGTTTAAAAAGGATAACTATCAAAAGTCTATACAATGAAATCAGGAGAAGAAAATAAGATTATGTGAGTAAGGTTCATAAATTGCAGACGTATTGGGGAAATGGTGGAGCAGTGATTGTGCAACTATTGTACTTTTCAAGAAGACCCTTTGGAAACATAAAGCCAGTAGAAAAGTAGGTTGATATGGTGACTTTTGTTAGAGAGAGATAAATATAGATGTAGATACAGATATAGATGTATGCATACACACACACACACACACACACACACACACACACATATATACACACACATACATACATAGGCACAATAATTGTGACATTTCTGAAAACACCTTGGAATTGGTGCTTATTCAAGAGTTATATGTAGCAACATGTTGCATACATAACACTTAATTGGGAAAATTCTTATCAACCTGAAAAAGCTGGTTGGGGCATGACATATAGTAAGTGATTATCAAAAGCCTGGTAGGCAATTATGGATTACAAAGGAAGCCATTCCAACTTTCCACTCAATCTCTCTAGAGAGAGCTTTATTTTCTAAGTGAACAGACCTTTCTCTAGTTGTTACTTGTTGAAAAAGCATCATTATAGCAGAATAAATAAGTTTCTCATATGAGTGTTATTTCTGAAAACTTTTGAGAAATAGGCCATTGAGTTACAAAGTAAAAAGTCTGCCAAGGTTTCCATACACACAACTAAATATTCACCTTTACTGAATAGTGCTGTATAGCTATATAATTATCTTTTTTTATTCATCCAATTTTCATCAGAAACTCAAAATGATTTTAATAGAGATTTGGTCCATATTTTTGGTGCCTATTCCAAATAAGACAACAGTTTTGGAGGACATTTCTACGACCATGTAGAGAACAATGAGTTGAGTAGCTTTAACCATTGACCAATAAACTGCCATAGAAAATTTTATTGAGTAACTGAGTAAGATGGGTTCCTGTGATAATTTCAAAGAGCTTATGAAAAGAACCTTTCTCTTTATTCTCTATGCATTTCCTTCAGGCTGCTTCAATGGATCTAAAATAATATTCATGTAGGGAATTACTTCCACGGATTCAGATGGAAATCTATTCATGCCTACTCATCTATGATCTCTCATACATTGAACAGAGGGGTTCCACCTGACATGTGACAGGCCATCACTGTATTCTCTTCACAGCCCATGAAAATTAGTGACATATCTGTAAAAAAGTTCAGCACTACAGTTGCAAACATTACTGAAAGTACACTGGAACATGGCAGGTTCTTCATTGCTAAAAGGCTTAGGATAAAAGCTGGATGACCACTTCTCAGGTATGTTTTTAAAGGGAATTCTTGTTAAAACTTGAATTTATACCCAGGGACATGGGGTGGCTCAGTTGGTAAATTCCTGAGCCTGGACTCAGGAAGACCTGAGTGCAAATCTGGCCTCAGACAATTACTAACTCTCTGGCCCTGGGCAGGTCACTTAACCTCTCTCTGTATGCTTCAGTTTCTTTAACTATAAAAATGGGGATAATAACAGCACCTACCTTTTATGACTGGTTGTGAGAATTGGATGAGATAATAATCATAAAGCACTTAACACAGTGCTTGGTATATAGTGAGCTCTATATAAATGTTGTTATTGTTGTTGTCATACTAGATGGTTTCTTTAGAGTAGAGCCTAGGTCTATTAAGCAGGAAGATGCTTTGGCTAAAATCTTTGCACCTGATAATTAGAGTAAAGCCTAGTGGTCAAAGGGCAGCTAGTTGGCACAGCTGATAGAGTTCTGGTCCTGGAATAAGAAAGACTCATCTTCCTGAGTTCAAATCTGGCCTCTAACATTTAATAATTGTGTGATCATGGGCAAGTCACTTAACTCTATTTGCCTAAGTTTTCTTCTCTATAAAATGAGCTGGAGAAGGAAATAGCAAACCACTCCAGTATCTCTGCCAAGAAAATCCCAAATGGGGTCGTGAAGAGTCTATCCTAACTGAAAAATGACTGAACAACAACAGTGAGTAATCAAAAGTGCCAAAGTAATCAAAGGGCCATGGGGATTGGGTTAAGCCTTTCTTCCTTTTCTTTTTTGCCCATTAGGTTAGGGCAGCTCCTTTGAAAATAGGATCCTGTGGCAGGATGGAGGCAACATGATGTAGAGGAAAAATTGGATTTTAAGTCCTAGGACTAGGATTTGAATGCTAGCTCTGCCACTTCTTAGCGATATGATACTGAATAAGTCCTTTCAGGTCTCTGGGCTCCAGTTCCTTCTTCTGGGAGGGTGAGACCAGACAATCTCTGATGCCTCTTCCAGTGCTTATCCTTTGATGCTTCAAAGACAAATATGTAATGGGAGGTTATTATTTAGGGGTCAGTGATTGTCATATGTGGTCGTGTTCCTCAAGAGAACAAAAGGAGTTAATTTGTCACTAGCCTCCCCCCTTATTTCAACTTATTTCCTTTTATAGGCTTTAGAAATTTTGTTTCTGTAGCCACACTGCTACAATCTATTTGTTTCTTTCACTGTCTCTATCTCTGCTTCTGGCTTTTACTCTGTTTTAATATATTTGGGTTTTTATGTTATTATGAGTGTTCTAAATGAAAGCTTTGCTCTATATACTGTGAAGGTGAAACTATATAGAAGTCATTGGTCAGGGAATGGGAAAGGTCAGGGGAATTGACCTAATGAGGATGCCAAGTGTTTCAGATGAGAGGACTAATTCACTGAATGGTGCGAGTAAGGGCAGAGGGCCAGGCATCTTCCCATTAGTGGAACGGAAATTATTGAGTGGACAAAGGGTCAGGGACATGGCTCTGAGTGGAAAAGATGCCAAGTGGACTATCCAGAGCAGTCACAAGGGTTGATGACCTTGAGTGATCAAGGAGAACTCTGTGTTTTTATTAATAGGCTTAAAAGGCATAGATACTTCTGAAGGGAATCTAATATGTGTTCTGTAGAGGCCTTAAATCCAACCAAAAAGACCAACAACAAAAAGGCAAAAATGTATTTTCTGTTTCTTTGGCTTTTAGAATTTTTTATAATTCTAGAATGTTTCAGAAATAAAGATTATTAGAAATTTGGGGGTTGGACTTGAATCTGGAAACAGTAATAGAATTCCTAAGCTATGTGCCCCAAGCTGGTTTGCACAGAACATAAAACAGTAGCTGAGAATCTATGAATTTGATCATTTGTTGTCTCTTTTAACCAAAAAACAAAATATGGAGAAGACTATTAATTAACCCCAATTTATCCTAAATATAGCTGTTTACATAATTGTTTATACATTATCTCTCCCATTAGACTGTAAGTTCTTTGAGAGTAGGGATAGTCTCCTTGCCTTTCTTTGTAGCTGCAGCACAAAGCACAATATGGGGCACCTAGGAGAAATTTAATAAAAGGTTTTTTACTGACAGACTCACTAGAACTCAATTCATCGACAATTCAATTAGTCAAAGGCAATAATACCAGCATTCTTTATCCTTTGAATAGTTGCTTTTTGCTAGTTGATAAATTAATGCTTCAAAATATAATTGCTTACCACCAATATTTTTAATTTGAATAGATGAGAGGTTTGCTAAGTGCCAAATCTGGGCCTACTGCCTGTTTCTATGTGGCCTGTGAGATCCAGGCCCACTGCCTGCTTCTGTATGGCTTAACTGATAATTTAAAAATACATTAAAAAATAGAATTTTATTTAAATAGAGTTTTAAAAAACACCTCATCGTAGCAGAAAGAGGTCCAGGGCCTTAGTTTGCCAACCTTTAGAATAAATTATTGCTTTTTTAAAAAATTTCCACCAGGTAATCCTGGTAAATTGGATATAAATTTTCTTCACTTCTTCATACTTGGGAAACAGACTTGGGATTGCCTAGTCCTAGTAAGCTGACTTTTTTTTTTATTAGGGGAGACAATATCCTGAGAATTTTGGCTTGGCAGTTTTTAATCTTAGATTTGTCACTTAATTGTTCAGCTTTTCATCGGAAGGTCCTTAGCAAAACATGTTATATAAATTCTAAGTATGTCTATTTTTGCTAAATTAAGTTCCCTCTGCCTGGTTTCCCCATCCCTTTCCCACTTAAAGACCCCATCTTCCTTTGCAAGGCATTTGGCAACATAGCAATTTCCTCTGTCAGTAGAAAATAGTCAGGGTAATGAAGTAAACTTCCCCTCCCCCACCAACTCCAGCATTCTATTAAATGAAATAAAAAATCATATTAGGATTTTCTTTAGCATCATTAGCAACACCGTTATTAGACTTTTTTTCTTGAAAGGCATATCTAGAATGTTGTTCTTTGGAGAAACTCATTGCTTGCCAATTAATTTCTACCATTTGAAACTTTGTGACTCATTTTGACTGCCCTGTAAATAAATAGTAACTGTTAGTATTTATATAGCACTTTACAATTTACAGTTTCGTAAATATGCTAGTTATCTCATTTAATCTTTTTGGGGAGGTTTTCTCATTTTATGCTCATTGAAAGCATGAGGAGACAAAAAAATTAGCTTTTGCAGATGAAATTATACAGGAAAAACATTTTACTGTTGTACAACTGAGGTTTACAAAGAATTTGAGATCCTATTCTATTAAGTGTTTTTGGTAAGTAGTATTCTATTTTTTCCAATTACATGTAAAGATAGTTTTCAATGTTAATTTTTATAAGATTCTAAGTTTCAAATTTTTTCTCTCTTCCTCCCATTACAACTCCCAAAGATGGTAAGCAATCTGATATGTTATACATGTACAATCATGTAAACATATTTCCACATTAGTTATGAAAGAAGAAACAGAGCAAAAGAGAAAAGCCACCCCGCCCCCCAAAATAACAACAACAACAACAAAAGTGAAAATGGTATGCTTTGATCTGTGTTCAGACTCCATAATTATTTCTCTGGATATGGATTGCATTTTCCATCATGGGTCTTTTGGAATTACCTTGGATCACTGTTTGCTGAGAAGAGCTATGTCAATCATAGTTGATCATTGCACAATGTTGCGGTTACTGTATTTGATGTTGTCCTGGTTCTATTCACTTTACTCAGCATAAGTTCATGTAAGTCTTTCTGGGTTTTTCTGAAATCTACCTGCTCATCATTTCTTATAGCATAATAGTGTAATGCCAAGCAAAGGCAACTTCCAAGGTTCGGATTACCAGCATAGTAAACCCCATTTATTCAGCAAACATTCACAGAACCGAGAAAGTCAAAATACAGGGTAACTCGTTCCTTTA
Organism: Pseudochirops cupreus; assembly: GCA_028627135.1. Taxonomy (NCBI): domain Eukaryota; kingdom Metazoa; phylum Chordata; class Mammalia; order Diprotodontia; family Pseudocheiridae; genus Pseudochirops; species Pseudochirops cupreus. Next base: position 175,535,208 of record CM053582.1, read on the forward strand.
GCAAGTTCTCAATTCAATCCAGGTCCTACTCCACTCCTAGACAGTACATTCATTTAGTCAGTCAAAAGTCTCCTCTCCAATGGAGATTAGTCTCCAACCATAAACAAAGTACATTCATTTGGTCAATCACTCAAAGGCTTCCCACCCCTGAATCTCAAAAGAGACAGGAGAGCACAAAAGGCCATCTACCCTTAAATTATAAGGGTAAGCTCAGCATTGAATACCAAGGAAAGGTCTTTCTTTCATCTTCACTTAAGGCAAGCCCTCAGCAATCTCAGTTCCTGGGGAGACAAGGCTCCACAAAGCCATAGCCAGTGTCCTCATCAAGTCACTCTCTGCCTGTAGAACAGTCCCAGAACCCCTGAAAACATCAGCAAGGCCCTCTTCCAGGATTTCTGTAAACATACAACAGGAAAATCCTTCTTCAGGGCTGCTGAACCAACAGCCAGGTTCCAGGACCTCTACAACAGCAGCACTGTCCTTCACCCTCAGGTGAATTTGGCAAAACAACATCAAAACAGACAGACAAAATACCGGCATCACAGCCATGCCTCCTCAGTTCTTGGCAGTTCCAGGTGGCAGTTCCAACGGGCTCTCAGCAGTCTTTCTCTCAGCATCTCAGGCTCCACAATACTGGATACTGCTCTCCCAAAGTCCTTCTTGCCTTCTCTAAGCTTGGACCTCTCTCCCAATTCATGTCTCCTCCCAGTTCAGCCCTCTCTCTTCACGTCAACAAGTCCATCCCACAAGTGGGATTCACAAGCTCTGGGTTTTAACACTCAACCCACAAACCAAGCCAATACAGGGGCATCTCCAAATTTCATTACCATTACAAATAGTATTCCATTATATACATATACCACACTTTGTTCAGCCATTCGCCAGTTGGGAATTCCCTCAATTTCCATTTATTTGCTACCAGAAAAAGAGCTGCTAAAAATATTTTGGACACGGAGGTCCTTTTCACTTTTTTATAATCTCTTTGGGATACAGACTTAGTAGCAGTATTGAAGAATCAAAGAGTATTCACAGTTTTACAGCCCTTTGGGCATAATTCCAAATTGTTCTCCAGAATGGTTGAAACAATTCACAACCCACCAACAGTACATTAGTGTTCCAATTTTTCCACATCTTCTCCAACATTTATCGTGTTTTGTTATATTTTTTGTTATATTAGCCAATCTGGTAGGTGTGAGGTGGTACCTAAGTCTTATTTTAATTTGTATTTCTCTAATCAATAGTGATTTAGACCCCTTTTTTAATATGACTCTAGATAGCTTTGTCTAAAAACTGCGTGTTAATATCCTTTGACCATTTATCAATTGGGGAATGACTAGCATTCTTTAAAAAATTGACTCAGTTCTTTGTATAATTGAGAAATGAGACCTTTGTCAGAAACATTTGCTATTAAAATTGTTTCCTCTCTGCTTTCTTTGTGATCATGGTTGTGTTGGTTTTGTTTGTGCAAAAAATTTTTTCATTTAATGTGATAAAAATTATCCATTTTGCATTTTATGATATTCTCAATCCCTTGTTTAGTCATAAATTCTTCACTTCTTCATAGAACTGATAGGTAAACTATTCCTAGCTCTCCTAATTTGCTAATGGTATCATCCTTTTTTATGTCTAAATCATGCAATCATTTTGATGTTATCTTAGTATACAGTGTGAGATGTTCTTTTATGCCTAGTTATTGTCATACCATATTCCAGTTTTCCCAAGAGATTTTGTCAAATAGTGAGTCTTTATCCTAGAAAGTAGAGTCTTTGAGTTTCTCAAACAATAGATTACAATAATAATTTACTATTGTGTCTTGTGTACTTACCTATTCCACTGATCCATCATTTTGTTTCCTAACCAACACCAAATAGTTTCGATGATTATTGCTTTATAATATAGTTTTAGATCTGGTATTGCTAGGCTACCTCACTTTGAATTTTTTCCTTAATTCCCTTGATATCTTGACCTTTTCTTCTTCCATATGAATGTCATTTTTTTTTTCCTAGCTCTCTAAAATAATATTTTTGGAGCTTGATTGGTATGGCCCTGAATAAGTAAATTAATTTAGGTGGACTTGTCTTTTTTTTTTTATCATATTAGCTTGGACCACCTGTGAGCAATTGATATTTTTCCAATTGTTTAGATCTGACTTTATTTGTGTGAAAAGTGTTTTGTAATTGTGTTCCTGGGTTTATCTTAGTAAATACACTCTCAGATATTTTGTATTGTCTACAGTTATTTTAAATGGAATTTCTCTGTGTCTCCTGTTGTTGGACTTTGTTGGTAATATATAGAAATCCTGGTGATTTATGTGGATTTATTTTATATACTGCAACTTTGCTAAAACTGTTAATTATTTGAAGTAGGCTTTTAATTGATTCTCTAGGATTCTCTTAAGTATTCCATTGTGTTATTTGCAAAGAATGATAGTTTTGTGTCCTTACGGCCTATTCTAATTCCTTCCATTTTTTTTTCCTTTCTTATTGCTAAAGCTAACTTTTCTAGAACAACATTGACTAATTGTGGTGATAATAAGCATACTTGTTTCATCTCTGATCTTTTTGGAAAGGATTCTAGTCTATCCTCATTATAGATTATCCTTGCTGATGTTTTAAATTGGTACTACTTATTATTTTAAGTTGAGTTCCATTTATTCCTTTACTCTCTAGTGTTTTTAATAAGAATTGGTGCTGTATTTTGTCAAAAGTTTTTTCTGCATCAATTAAGATGATCCTGTGTTTTCTGTTGGTTGTGATATTGATATAGTCAATTATGCTAATAGTTTTCCTAATTTTTTTTTTCCAGTGACTTCTTTATTTACTTTTAGTTTACAAAATTCAGTTCCACAATCCCCTGAGTTTCAGATTTTCTCCTCTCCTTCCTGCCCCCCGCCCCCATGGTGGTGTGCAGTCATGTATAGGATCTGCAAATACTTTCACACTGTACAACAGTCTGGTTGTACAGAAGGGTTGTAACCAATGAGTGAACAATGGGAAAAAAGAAACAAAATCAAACATGAAAAAGAACAATGGCATGTATTGCTTCAGTCTCCATTTAAACTCTGGTCTTTCTAGATCTTTCTCTG
>CM053582.1:175538792-175557626 GCA_028627135.1 Pseudochirops cupreus
CCCTTTGGGCATAGTTCCAGATTGCTTTCCAGAATGGTTGTATCAGTTCACAGCTCCACCAACAATGCATTAGTGTTCCAATTTTTCCACATCCTCTCTAGTATTTGTCATTTTCCTGTTTTGTCATCTTAGCCAATCTGACAGGTGAGATGTGGTACCTCAAAGTTGTTTTGATTTACATTTCTCAAATTAATAGTGATTTAGAGCATTTTTCCATATGCTTAAAGATATCTTTAATTTCTGTCTCTGTAAATTGCCTGTTCATATCCTTTGGCCATTTATCGATTGGGCAATGACTTGTATTCTTATAAATTTTACTTAATTCCCTGTATATTTTAGAAGTGAGGCCTTTATCAGAGACACTGGTTGCAAATATTCTTTTCCAATTTCCTACTTCCCTCTTAATCTTGGTTACATTGGCTTTGTTTGTACAGAAACTTTTCAATTTAATGTAATTGAGATTATCATATTGCATTTTATACTGCTCTCCAACTCTTCTTTGGTCATAAAGTCTTTCCTCTCCATAAGTCTAACAAGTAAACTATTCCTTGCTTCCCCAGATTATTTACAGTATCAGCCTTTATACCTAGATCATGCACCCATTTAGATTTGACTTTGGTGTATGGTGTTAGACAATGGTCTATACCCAGTTTATGCCATACTATATTCCAATTTTCCCAGCAGTTTTTGTCAAATAGTGAGTTCTTAATATTGAACTAGCCATACATTCCTGGTTTGAATTTCACCTGGTCATAGTGTATTTTCCTGGTGATAAATTTTTGTGATCTCTTTGCTAATATTTAATTTAAAATTCATACATCAATATTCATTAGGGAAATAGGTCCATACTTTTCTTTTTCTGTTTTGACTATTCCTCATTTGGGTATCAGCACCATATTTGTTTCATAAATGGAATTTGCTAGAACTTCTTCACTTATTTTTCCATAGAGTTTATATAATATTGAAATTAAATGTTCTTTAAATGTTTGGTATAATTAACTTGTAAATCCATCTGATCCTGGAGATTTTTTCTTAGGGAGTTCATTGATGGTTTCTTCAATTTATTTTTTTCTAAAATGCAGTTATTTAAATATTTTATTTCTTCTTCTGTTAATCTGGGCTATTTATATTTTTGTAAATATTCACCTATTTCACATAGATTGTCAGATATATTGACATACAGTTGGGCAAAATAGTTCCTAATTATTGCTTTAATTTCCTCTTTATTGATGGTAAATTCACTCTTTTCATTTTTTTTTTCTTTTTTTTTTTTTTTAAATTACTCTTTTCATTTTTGATACTGGTAATTTGGTTTTCTTCTTTCTTTTTTCAAATCAAATTAACCAAAGGTTTATCTATTTTATTGTTTTTTTCAGGAAACCAACTCTTAGTTTTATTTATTAGTGCAATGGTTTTCTTACTTTCAGTTTTAATAATTTCTCCTTTGATTTTGAGAATTTCTAATTTGGTATATAATTGGGGACACATTTTGTTCTTTTTCTAGCTTTTATTCATGTAAGCATTTAGAGATGAAAACTTCCTCTAAGTACTGCCTTGGCCACATCTCATAAATTTTGACATGTTGTCTCATTATTGTTATTCTCTTTGATAAACTTACTGATTGTTTCTGTGATTTGTTGCTTGACCCACTCATTCTGTAGCATTAGATTAATTTCCAATTAATTTTTAGTTTACCTTTCCACAACCTTTGATTACATGTAATTTTTATTGCATCATGATCGGAAAAGGATGTATTTAATATTTCTGCCTTTCTGCATTTGATTGTCAGGATTTTATACCCTAATACATGGTCAGTTTTTGCATAGGTGCATGTACTGAGAAAAAAAGATATATTCCTTTCTACCCCTATTCGTTTTTCTCCAAAGGTCTATCATATCTAACTTTTCTAAAATTCTATTCACCTCCTTAACTTCTTTCTTGTTTATTTTATGATTAATCTAGTTGTGAGAGGGAGAGGTTGAGGTCTCTCACTAATTTCATTTTGTTGTCTATTTCTTTCTGTGACTCATTTGACTTCTCCTCTAAGAATTTGGATGCGTAACACTTAGTGCATATATATTTAGTATTTAATCACTTCATTGTCTCTGGTACCTTTTAGCAAGATGGAATTTCCTTCCTTGTCTATTTTAATTAGATCTATTTTTGCTTTTGCTTTGTCTGAGATCTAGATTGCTACCCCTACTTTTCTTTTTCTTCAGCTAAAGCACAATATATTCCACACCAGTCTTTTACCTTTACTCTGTATGTGTCTCTCTGCTTCAGATGTGTTTCTTATATACAACATGTTGTAGGATTCTGGTTTTTAATCTACTGTGTTATTCACTTTTATCATATGGGAGAGTTAATCCCATTCCTGTTCACAAATATGATTATTTTAATTATTTTCTCTTTGACTTGATAGTTCTGTAATTTGGCTACAATATTCCTTGTAGTTTTCATTTGGGATCTCTTTCAGGAAGTGATCAGTGAATTCTTTCAATGACTATTTTACCTTCTGATTCTAGGATATCAGGGGTAATTTTCCTTGATAATTTTTTGAAAGATGCTGTCCAGGCTCTTTTTTTTTGATCATGGCTTTCAGTTAGTCAGTAATTCTTAAATTATCTCTCCTGTATCTATTTTCAAGGTTAGTTGTTTTTCCAATGAAGTATTTTACATTCTCTTCTTTTTTCCCATTCTTTTGATTCTGTTGAACTGATTCTTGATGTCTCATAGAGTCATTAGCTTCCACTTACCTAATTCTAATTTTTAAGGAATTATTTTCTTCAATGAGCTTTTGTACCTCCTTTTCCATTTGGTCAATTCTACTTTTAAAGGAGTCATTTTCTTCAGTGGATTTTTTTTTCTACTTGACCAATTTTGTTTTTAAGGAATTGTTTTCTTTAGTCAATATCTTTGCTTCCTTTTCTAAGCTGTTGACTCTTTTTTCATAATTCTCTTGCACAACTCTGATTTCTTTTCCCAATTTTCCTTCTATCTTTCTTACTTGATTAGTAAAACCTTTTTTGAGTTTTTCAAAGAGGATTTTTGGACTTGAGGCCAATTCATATTCCCTGTTGAGGCTTCACATATCAACATTTTGATGTTATTGTCCTCTTCTGAATCTGTGTTTTGATCTTCCCCATTGTCATACTCATTTTCTATGGTCAGCGCATTTTTGTTTTTTGCTTAATTTTTAATGCTTCTAGGGTACAGGGGGCATTGCCTCAAGCTTCTTGTGCTGGAGGGCAGGGCTTGGTCACTGGCTTTCTGCACTGGGGCCGCTGGGGCTGGTGGCTTGCCCACTGTGCCAGGGTAGCCCTGCGTAGTCACACCTATTGTGTGCTGGGTTCCACAGCTTGCAGTTTCCCTGCTGTGCTAGGGCTCAAGGCTTTACAGTTGGTTTGTTGTGCCACTGGCCTGCTATCCAGAACTGTGGGACCTTGGTTGTTGATCTGTACTATGGCTAAGAGTCTCTTGATGGCTTGTACAGACACCTCCTGTGCTGGGCTGTGCTTCCCTTTTTCCCAAATATATCATATTTAATCCTGACAACAACCTTGTGAAATAGGGCTATTAATATAACTATTTTATAGATGAGGAACCTGACATAGAGAAAGTTTTGAGTGACTTGCCCAAGATCAAACAGCCAGTTAGTGTTTGAGGTTGGAATTTGAACGCAGTTTTCCCTTACTCCAAATACAGTATTCTTACTGATCTTGTCTCCTAGTTGCCTAGTTTCAGGTGACAACATAGGGTTAAATAAAGCATTTTAACATTCTTGTTTCAAGGGAATCAATTCTTTGTAGTTTCAGTCAATCCCCAATATATCAGGAATCAATTTGAGTCTGTTATACAGATTACTCAATGATCAGGAAATGTCTCATTCAACAGCAATTGTTATATTCCATTGTCAGTTCCCAAAGATATAAATTCTTTTTTTGCATGACATGGTATAGTCATGACCATCCCTTGTCAGGGCATAAATCAGTTCAAACTCTAAGCTTATTCTAGTCATAGGGTGTTCCTCTCTGCCAGTAAGGCACAAATTTTGAACTTTGAAGGAGTCTTTGTGTTGATGTAGTGACACTTAGACTAAATGTCAGTACCTGTAGTAACGTTATGGTCACCTTCCCTGCAAGATGATTAATGCAATGTGTTGTAGGAAGAATAAAATTTAGTTGCCTCTTTTGTATTCACTATCATTTTGCTTGATGGAGGGGTATTTAATTTTGTAACAATAGTTGTGATTAATCATTGGCATGAAAGTACTTTGACACAGCAAAGTTTTGTTCCATCTTCATACTGTTCTTTGACAATATAGAAATTATCCACAAAACTGCTTCTGTAGCAGTTCCCCTAAGCTCAGTAAAACTTTGTGGAGACAATGAATATAGGCTTTTAATTTTTGTGCCAATTTATTTATATTGCAGGCAATTTTCATTCACATTAGAGTACTGGTAGGAATCTGCTAATTTTGGATCAATCATAGCTGAGTAGCTCAGCCAGATAACACAATAAGGGGAAATCTTGCCTATCAAAAAAGAAAAGAAAAACAAACAAAACACTGTACTCCAGATTCCCTCATTGCTTTGGCATTCTGCTTTAAAAACCACAAGTAACCAAGGATTTCCATTACAATGTCTAAGAAATGTAAGAATGACATTTTAGTGACATAAAGTTGTGCTGTGTTTATGAGTTTTCCAGGATCAAGTAAGAACTACATGTGTACACAATATATATTGTGCTCTGTTAGAGGAAAAGGTGATACAGGTTGAAGAATATCTCTTTTCTCTGGTGCATTAGGGACAATTAACTATTTTTATTTGAGATCATGAAAAAATGCTTCAAGAGAAAAACAAAGAAGAGAAATAGGCAGAGGGGGGGGGGGGATCCATAGCTTTGTCAGGTGTTTGTAGAATAGAACATAATGCAAATGCAAAGAAGAAAGGAAAGAAGGAAAATTAAACCTTGTGACTAGGGGAAAAAATGAGGCTATTTCTGTTGAGGATAGAGCTAGAACCTTAAAAGAGAAAACAAATTTATCTTTCCATGAAATGATGGTGAGGTTTTAAAGGTGTCTCCCTGAGAAGGAACATCTAATATTGATCACAGAAAGTATGGATTAGTCATATTGACTGGTGATTGTGTGCTGATGGATATCAAGGCAGCCATATGTTTATCTGGTATGAACAACTGATTGGTAAACCAACTTGTGGAGGCTTCCTTATAAAATGTGAGGTAGACTCACAAAGCTTGACAGATTTGATAATGAATACCCAGTTTTGGTGAGTTGACCTGGAAATTATTTTGAAAGGATATGAAGAACTTAGCAACAAATGGAGGGCTTCTAAAAAATAGCATGTGATAGTATGGAGTTTAGCAAATGGTGGCAGATATGAGAAATAATAGTAGGCTGGGTGGACACACTTGAAAACAGTATTTGGATTCATGGATCAGGACTCCAGTACATAAAGAACAAAATAGTGCACAGCAATAGAGTACATCTAACAATGGACAGGAAGAATGTATTTCTCTTGAGACATGTAGAATTAATTACAGTGGTTTTAAGTGAAAGTGAAAAGAAGTTTATTATCCATTTGCATTGGTCAAGCCATACACCACAGAAAATAGCAGGCATGACATAGGAATATTAACAGGGTGCAGCTAAGCAATTCAGACAATAGTTTTTAATAACCTTTACAATTTCACATGTCTACTCACAAATTCATAGAGTTTAGGTAATAAAATAAACAACAGATATTTAACGTGAAGATCTGATGAAGTTACAAAGAGAGAGCAGTCTAAGGATGCTTATTAGCTATATAAGGAACTCATAAGCCAACTAAATTTTTAAAAATGAATTATGCAGAAAATGTAAGCAAAGGTGGGTAGGTTCTTGGCATTATAACAAAAACAACATAGTTCTTAAGAGTGTTAGTATCACTAGAGTCTCAAAATAATGAATGTTAAAGTGAATGTGAAGCTAAAAACAGAAAAAAAATAACTTTAAGTTAGGTTGGGAAGGAGTAGAAGTTGATAGTTTTTGGCCAATGTGTTGTAAGAAATGAACGACAAGAAAGATGTCCCTCAGTCTTATGTGAGTCTCTTTCCTTTCTGCCATGACATACAAGGTCACACTGTAATAGGTCACAAGAATCATGAATTTTAGACTGTATTTTTGTGCTAATCATAAATGCTAGTTTGCTTAAATTGCATTAAAATGCTTTTGTGGTATACTGGATGAGTCCCTGGACTTGAAATCAAAAGGATCTGAGTCCTGAGACCTCAGACACTTACTATCTCGGTGAGCATGGACAAATGACATAAAAACACCCTCTTCAGCAATGGTATTGTTTTGGGTGGACTTGATGGCCTCTTTGGTCCCTTCCAGCTCTGTATATGGGATCCTAGGAAGGAAGTGAGCCACATCAGAATTGATGCTCTTGCTACATATGAAGCCAGAAGATATAAAAACACTAAATAAAGGTAGAAAAATGGTAGGTGAGTTCACGGATTTTCCTCTGAGAGATGAACAAAATACTTTTCAGGCATGGTTCCATTGCACATCCAAAGCCAACATGAAACATCACTTTGTGAAATACTTGGTCATCTGTGTCTGTCAGTATTTATGATTGGTATAATACAACATATAATTACATGTTAATGCACCAACATCCTTTTCAGAGAATTAAGAAAAAGAAGCATTTTATGAATAGCTTGACAAGATTTAGCACACTAAATTTGTATATCCTTTGACATTAAATGATTTCAATGTAACAATGTAACAAAACTATATGGGATCAAATAGTTTAGGATAAGGAATGAAATAAACTGAAAGCTTATAGAATATTTGAAAGTTTTACATTTGTTTATGGAAAATACTTTTAAAGGAAAGAGTTGGAAAACCCTGGGCATGCCATTGAGCAACATTTTCTTAAATGGGATTGACTTCATATTAACAGACAATAAATTATTTGTTGTAAGCTTAGAAGTCATTTAAAACCAGCTATTTTTACAGTTAAATCATGGATCGACACAAGAAATTTGATAGAAATAAGCATAAAGATTGGGAAGAGACAACACACTTAAGTGCAAGTTGTTTGAACAACCTGCTCCCTGAAAAACGGGAAATGGACAAAAGTAAAGATATTGCCACTATCAGCATTTATTTCTTGAAGAGGTTTAATCTGTGCATAATTTTTGCCAATAAGGAGGCAGAACGAGCTTAGAAATTGCTTCAGCCAATAAGCAAATAATCTTGCCAAATAGAGGGACACAGTAGCCAAAAACCAGCTTCAGTTTAGAATACTAGATTATTTGCAAGATTTTATGGAGAACGATGGAAGAGTGAATAGTTTTACCTAACAAAATAGTAAGAAACAATTGGGGGAAAAAGCAAATTTATTGGGACCTTGATGTGAGATCCAGCAAGGTCAGATCATGCTAAAAGTATTTGCAAGTGAAAGCACAAGTACATACTTTGACATAACTTTGTCATTGTTTTCAGTTAAATATTTTCATTGGCAAGTATAGTGATATCTCTATATTTGGCCGCTTTGATTCGGATCCCAAATATATCATATGAAAAAGTTACAATGACATTTAAGAAAAAAAATCACTATTGGCAATCTTTGAATTCAACCCTGCTTCTCATTAAATATTCCATTGTTCAAATGCTTCTGTAAATAAGAGTTATATGCCACTTCCCTCCCATACTAACCCCTTCCCCAAAAGCTTTGGCAATTTCTAGGTCAGTGAGATGTAAGAGGGAGGTGTTTTCATTTCCCAAGAGAAGCACTTAAATTTTTATTGCTAAAAATACTTACATAATAACTTCTCAAAACAACTTTTCTTGCTCTAGACGTCCAGGTGGCTAGTTGAATGATTTGCTGATCTTTTTCCAAACAGTTCTAGTACAGATGGGAGACCTCTGGTATAGATCCAATGTTGACACTCCAGAATAATAGCAGAAGTCTATCAGATGTCATACACCGTGCATCAATACCTGCACAATATATCATGTAGCATTCTCATACAGGCATTTACTTTGGGAGAAGTATCTGGGGTTTATTGTGACTTTTCAATGGAAATGATGCCACAGCCCATGGCTACCAGCAAATTTACCTTCTAATTTAGCCACGGACCCAGGTAATGCTGACCACTGTGACCATCTGGGAAACCCAGCTAAAGTACAGTCCAACTCTGAACACCCGCAGCCACAGAGGAGGAGCAGGCAGGAGTAACAAAGGGCCTACTTACATTGCAAGGAGATCCTATTAAATACAAGTACGCATTATTTATCTGCCACTCACTACTACCCCTGTGGTTAACAAACTTCCATAACCCTCTCTGTCCCTTTACTCCTTGGTCATTAGCCAGATAGAAACAAATTATCCCTAACCTTCAAGTCCTCTTCACTCATCCTTCCTGCTCAGCTCTACCTCGTCCATGTGATACTCCAACCCTCTACCCTTTACACTTTGCCCTCCTAGGTTTCCTTTCCATTATGAACTTCCCTTTATTCTGAACCTCTTTCTCTCCTACTCTTTCCATCTATTTGTTCTCACTGAGACATTTTTTCCCCATGTGATACCTTATCCCAGGCTATCATCTCTAGCTCTCAATCATCATCCTTCTTTGCAGTCCCTGACAGTATCACTCTTTGATATTTGCTTCTCTGCTAGGTCTTTGTAATACTTTTTTTCTCTGTTTCTCTGAATCATCATCACAGTTGTGCCTGCAAACCCTGGATGTACTTTAAGAGCCCTCTTCTTCCTCTGCTATTTTGCTTGTTCATCTCATCACCAAGTTCAAGCAAATGACTCTAATATCTGTTTATCTAGCCCTGATCTCTTCTGCTGATATTCAGTCCCACATCTGCAGTTGTCTATTGAACACCTTAAATGCGATGTCCCATAACCATCTTAAACTCAACATGTCCAAAACTGAACTAATTATCTTTCCCCAGAAACTTTTTTTTTCTTCTTGGCTTCCTTTTATTGTCAAGGGTAACTATCATCCTCCCAGTCATTCAGGCTAACAATTTGGATGACATCCTCAATTCCTCATTCTCTCTCATTGCACGTATCCAATTAATTGCCAAGTTCTATTGATCCTTCCTTCACAGCATCTCTTGCATACATCTCTTTATCTCTTCTAATATTGCTGTGGTGCAGGCCCTCATCACCTCACATATGTACAGTTGCAATAACCTTTTAATTGGTCTCCCTGCTTCAAGTTTTCCTCTATTCCAGCCTATCCTCCACTCAGCTGTCATTGTGATCTTCCTGAAGTGCGTGTTTGACCATCCCCTTCCTATTCAGTAAATGCCAGTGCAGAAAGACACAGGAAAGGAGAAGTCTTAGAACTACTGTGTTATATGTATTGTTATTATTATATCTTTAAAAAAAACTATGCAATAGAGAATTACGGCTTCATGCAAAATTATATTTTCTTTCTTTGCATGTGGAATGATTATGTTTGTTGATTTTTGTCAAGTTCACAATAAGAAAAAAGAAAGTCAACTTTTAAAAAGGTCAAGGAATGAAACAAAACAAAAACTTTTTGAATGGTGTATCTAAAAAAAGTTATGCAGTTCAGAAAAGAAGATAAAAACATGAAGGTGTGCTATCCTTCAGTCCTAATACTAAACGAAAGCCTTTTAAAAGACACTATTGTATATATGGGGCCCACCAAAGCATCCTACTGAGAATTGCCCATTGGTTGAATTAATACTTTTTTTAAGCGTTCAGGAAGCTCTCCTCTTCATGATGACCTGTGTATGTCAGTTCAACTAAAATTATTTCATGAATCGTGGAATGACTATGCTGAAAGAAACTTTAGAAATCATTTGGTCCGATAATCATATTTTTTTGATGACAATAATAGCAATCAAGTGGCCAAAAGTACCATGACTTAAGCTCTTCCATGTGTAAGGCTGATTGAGAAAAGGGCAGGGAATTTGACTATTTAAAGTTAGTACTAGGGCTGTAGGAATGGAAAGTAAGGAGTCAATTTAAGGAATGTTATGTAGGAAAAAGTTGGGATCAGCATGATGTAGTAGAAAAGCCCTAATTTTAGAGAGAGGAGACCTATGTGAACGTAGGTCAAAATCTTTTTGAACCAGTTTTCTCATATATAAAAAAAAGTGCATGTAAAACCCATACTACCTTCCTGACTGGAGTACAGTGGCAGAAATCACTTTGCAAACCTTAAAGCTCTATATAAATGTTTGTTGTTTTAGGCACCAAATTACTCTTTCAAATAGATGTTGCAGGAGATAGAGTGTTGGGCCTGGAATCCTGGAGACTTGAGTTCAAACCTGGAAAGTCACTTAACCTCTGTATACCTCAGTTTTTCAACTGTAAAAATAGGGACAATAATAGCCCCTACTTCAAGGTTTTGTGTGAGAACCAAATGGGATATTTGTAAAGTGGCAGGAATATGTTTATTTACGACTAAAATTATATATTTATATTTATTAAACATTTCACAGAAATTTCCTCTCTTCTGTACCACTCTTCCCATTCATACCACTGCTCATATAGCCTGTGTTTCAGACACACTAGATTGCTGGCTACTTCCCCATCTCATCTGGAGGTCAACTGTCCACTAGTATTTGTAGATCACTCCTTCTTGGGGTCTCACTTCCTCCTGGTCTGTGTAAATCCTTTTCTTCCTTAAAGTATTAGTTCTAGGGTTCCTTTCTCCATGAAGCCCTCCTTGATTTTCCCGCTATTTCCTCTTCAAAGTTTTTGTTGGGCACCTTTTACTTTTGTGTTAATTGCATACGTCCTTGTAACAATAGTTTGTATATATGTTGTATCATGCTCACTGGATTGTAAACTCTTTGAAAAGTAAAGATTATGTGTTGTTTTGAGCTTTCTGTCCCCAGTGCCAATCACAGTGCCCAACAAAGAGGACTTTAATAAATACTTGTTGACTGAATTGAACTGAAATGAAATGAATTATGGTAGAAATAAATCATGAGTGTGTCATGTATATGATGTATGCTGTTCCAAATTACAATGTGAAATATTAGAGGGCTGTTGTACAATAAATAATTTTGTTCCACAGTTTTAGTCCTAAAAGTGTAATTTGAAGACATTCTATTTAAAATCCACTAAGCAGTGACATTATTAACTTCTATGTGAAGCTTATTTTGACACTTTGTAATGTCAGATATTGTAAAAACCTAATTTATCTGATACTAATTATACATCACCTTGCCTATATGTGTGTGTATGTGTGTGTGTATATACATATATATATATATATATATGTATATATATCACATTCACTGGGTAATTGTAATAATATATGTGAATGAGTCCATTTTTTCATTGTATTTATGTCTGAAAAAATATTCTGTGAACCTTGCTATGATTCTTTTCCTTTTCTGTTAAAATAATTTGCTCTAATTGTGACCTTATTAAAGTAACATGATTCTTTTTGCTGTTTTCCTCATATGGTAATTACTGATAAATAAAATGCTAATTTACTTTACAGTTGTTTTTTTCCCCTGCACTTATTCAGGTATTCAAATGGAGCAATTAATGCTCAATTTACAAGTCAATGTAAGTAGTTGTCTGTCTTTTTTTTTCCACTACTTTGCATAGGGAAAAATGTTTAGGATATAGAAACAATCTCAGAATAGGAAATAATCTAAAAGGCCATATAGTCCAATGTGTCCATCAGAGACAGCTATCATGTACTGGCTTTTCTCCACATTAAACATCTGGATGTTATTTTACTAATAATGATGCTCTCTTGAATTGAATTGAGGTCAAAGTCCACTAAAAAAACTTGATCAATTAACTATTGTCTAAAGACCTCTTTCCTAGTTTTCAACCATATATCTATATATCTATATCTATCTATATCTATATCTATATATACATATATCTATATATGTATGTAAGTATGTATGTATATAGATAGATAGATAGATAGATAGATAGATAGATAGATAGATATAGATAGATATAGATAGATATATGCCTTTTCTCTTTTGGTCCCTTAATTTGACCAATTCTAGATATGATTAACTATTATCATTCCACTCATATGTATTTTATGCACAAAGATCTCTATGAGAGACATTTTTAGATACCCCACCTGAAATCCATGTGTATTACGCTTATGTCATTTATTCCCTTGATCTGCCTCTGTAATAACTGTCAAATCCCCCTGCCAAAAAAAAAAAAAAAGAAATGAGGTTAGCGTAGGATGACTTGTTTTTAGTGAACCTTTGTTCATTTATAATGATAACAATTTGTCATTCTGGAAGTTCAAAATCCATAGGCTGTTTTTTTTTTAACGCATTGTGCATTTTTCTAATAGTCAAAGTGATGGTCAACAACCAATCCAGGAATATTTACTAAGTGTCCGTTATGTGCCGGGCGTTGTTCTAGGAAGAAAACACTTATTTCTTCTTCCTGAAAATTAGGGCAAAATTGGCTTATCTTCAGTCCCATACTTGTTTTCTATTATCTGCAATTTTTTGCAGAGGAACAACAACAGCACAAAAAATCCTATCCAACAATGATTCTATGACTTTGGGATGTGATTTGTCAGAGTCTGGTGCAGTAAATTGGCTTATCTTTGGTTCTTCTTTTATAGTTCCAAGTCTGATGATCATTCTCACAGGTGGAAAAAAAAACAAACAGATGTAAAATTATATTTGAGTAGCTTTGCCATTTTGTACTCATCCATTGTCCTTGTTGTATCCATCCTGAGCAATGACTCTGACCTTTCTTTTGTAACAGTTGAGCTTTTTTTAAGCCCTTTTTTTGTTTCCTTAGCATTTTGTTTCCTTAGCATTCATCAAGTTCTAGCTTTAGGAATTTGGACACTGCCAGCACTCTGCTTATAACACTATGCTACTCTTTAGCATTCACATTTAGTTACCTGCTCTTGCTTCACTTTCTGTATATGAGGTTTAAAAATCTTAATAAGCTGATGATATTCATTTGCATCTACATCATTCTCTTCAGATAGCCCTCCCTTTTTCTTTTTCATCAGTATCATTTTTATATTTAATTACTGAAAGCATTACATCCTTCTTGTCCCAACTCTTTGGAGTCTTAGGCCTTCAAATTATTCATCTCCTTTCTCTGAAGTTTTTGTTTTTAGAAATTGCCCTCACTAAATCTAAGGTATGCATCAATTTATGCCTTTTCTTAGCCAAGTTCCAGTAGTGACCCCCAATAGAATGTAAACTCCTTCAGGGAAACATTTGCCTCATTTTTCCCCTTATATTCTAAAACACTGGCACATAGATCGGAACATAGAATTCACTTTAAAAAGTGCTTTTTGAATTGAATTGAATTTCATTATGAAATCTAAGATCACTTACCAGATTTCTCCTAAGGTTCACATAATTTCTTCTTTGACATTCATTTTTTCTGCACTGGCATGCATTTCCCCCTTATTGTTTAGAATCAAGTACAGAATAGCAGTTTCCCTAATTTAATACTTAGCTTTTTGAAAAATGAAATCAGTAATCAAACAAATTGAAAATTCATCAGCTGTTCTGCTTTGGGAATAGTAGGTGAAAAAGAGAAAGCAGAAGAGAAGAATGAGAGAGACATAGACAATTGCAACTCTCCACCTCTTCCTTATATTATGCCTTTGATATCTGCCTTAGGTATTCCTCAACCATTAACTCCTTCTTATATAGTGGGCTATAGGATGCTCTCATACTCAACTAAATTCTGTCCACAATGTTTCCCCCCTGATGGCCATATATTTCCTCACAGAATTATTTATTCTTTCTGTACAGTTCTATTTTTCTGCTCCCTTTATCTAATCTATTCCTTTTGAATAAGATTTCACTGCCATATTCCAATCTTAAGTCATATGAGCTTTGTACTTACAACTTGTGTGGCTCAGTCAAGTATTACCTTCTATAAATTTTAAGTTTCCTTAGACATAAAATGGCGAGGGTAGGAGGTTACATTAGCTGACCTCTAGTATCTCATCTATCTCTAAATATACAATTTCAATAATACCTATAAGATTGAATTTGCCTCCTTACAATAAAATTTCTAGTTCTTCTTTATTCATCTATAATTTACTATTTCTAAAAAAATTAAAACTTAGAAGAGATTCAGTAGACAACTACTCCAACTCATCTGTGAAAAGAATTCTCATTATAACATACCTGGCAATTTTTGCATAGGCTATCTTGGTCATTGGTGTCATGCACTCTCTTTCTTATTGTATATTATCCACTTTAAATTATGAAACACTTCTAATATTATTCTTCTTCCTATGTTCCTATAACACAGCAATTCTGTGTTATAACTAGATTAATGAATGGATATGGACAAAATTTTCCATTTTCTTTCCATTTTCACTTTAAAAGTTTCTTATTCAGATCTACAAGCCTCCATGCTAAAGCATTTTAGGCCTTCATTTGATGCATTGCATCCTAGGAGAAGAGACTGTTTTTACTCCCAGACCAAAAAAAAAAGTCACATTATCTACTTAACCAGCAGTTCACTTACAAAATATTCCTCTCTGTTTTAAAACACAAAATAGTTTGAACTGTGCTTCACTTAAATATTAAAAACATTGTAATAGTCTCATCAAAATGTGCATCAGTTTTTGCAATAGATATGTGACCAAAAAAAAACTGTAGTAAACTTTGTTTTTTATAAATAGAATCAAAGTTTAATTGGACCAGGTTGTTTACTGTCTAAAAGGAATTATATAATGAGTCTTTTGTTTTTAGTGAAAATAACCAACATTTAATTCACCTATTTTCAGTTTGGATTATTTTGATGAACTTTCTTAAAGTTGGATTTTCTTTAGTGAAAACTATATCTAAAGTGGAAACATTTTTTTTTCAGTGTTCTTGTTCAATTTAGTGGGAAAAAAAAGTTATAATTGATGCAATAGAAAGAGTAGTTGATCAGGGTTTAAGTTTTTGCTCTGCCACTTATCTGTATGACCATAGACAAGTCTGTAAGTCTTTACATTTCAGTAAACTGAAATATTTCTGCTAGAAAATATGTAAGTGCCCTTTTATCGCTGACATTCAAGATTTCTATGGGTTTATATAATTGTTACTAGGCATCAGCTGCATAAGGGAAACAGCATGGCTTAATGGAAGAGCACTAGATTTGGAACTAAAAGACCTGGGTTTGAATGGCATCTCTATCACTTAATAGCTGTGTGATATTTGGTGTACAATTTAACCATTCTAGACCTGTTCACTAATCTGCAAAATGAAGCCATTTCTCTGATGTTTTTCCAACTCCAAAGCTTATATTCTTATACCTCTTTGGATCTCTAGTGTATATTTCTGATAACACAAAATTCAAAAATGTTGATTCTGTTCTAATTTTGATTAGATCACAAATATTGTACTCGCTTTAAACAGCTTTAAAGATCAACAGGGTTGGATTTTATTCAGCTATGTCATTAACTTTGACAATAAAATCATCAAAGTGGTCCAAAGAGCAGACTGACTGTGGATGCACAGATGTGGAATTTGAAAAATGTCACTTTTGTCATTTGGGACATCAAAATGGGCCCAATACTGTTCTAGGATAATGTGTTGTCTTGTGCATATCAAATAAGCCACAGTTCTCTAGTCATATCGGCAAATCAACAAGCATTATTCTCAGTGGAATTTTTTCTCCCTTGATACCTTTCCCTTATGTTTGATGATGCTGTTTTTAGTAACAATCTCTCCAGCTTTCCCTTCAAGCCATTAGTTATCTTTTTTTTTTTTCAGTCTGAAGGGAATAAATTTAGGCTGCCTATCTTCAGCAGTCAGGAAAGTAGATGAGAGGCGTTCTAGTCTTATATTGACAAAGAGGGAGGAAAAGTTCATTGTGCACCAGGACATGGAAGGGCCCATCCTTGCCATTCTGTTCCTTCCCCCCAAACAAAACAGGGGCACAGATTGTAAGGCAATATTTCTGTAATTCAGTCCAGGCCTGTAGTTATTTTGTACTTATTTAATTGTGTTGTTCCATTCTCAGCTTAAGATTCAATTCAGCTCTTCCTCTTGGTTGAGAGTCCTCTTTAATAAAAAATTTTGAAACTTAAGGCAAAGAAATGGATATGTAATTTTTATTTTGAAGTGTTTTGTTTCCTAAATTCCTTTAAGAAAAAGGTTAGACTTATAAACCTAATAGGGAGCTTGGAGATCATCCATTCAAATTCCATTTTACAGATTAAGAAACTAAGGCCAAGAGAGATAAAGTGGGCCCTCCCGACTAAAAAAAAAAGATCTAATTAATTTCTTCACTGCCTCTTGTTTAGATTATGGCAATAGACTTTATTTCTCACTTTTATCTTTCCTCTTCAGTCTGTTCTCCACACAACTAACAAATTGTTTTTTTCAGAGACTCAGGTGTCTACCCACCTCCCCCAAGAAGCTTTAATGGCTCCCTTTTGCCTGTACCTTAGAACATAAACTCTCTGTCATTTAAATCCCTACAGAATCTGGTTCTAACCCATCTTTCTTACTTACTCTGATGTCATATTACTCTACTTCCCACACTGCCTGTTTCAGCACAAGTGGAATTCTTGTTGTTCTATGTACACATTTTGCCTGCATCCATTACGTCTAAAGTCACCGCTGTCTGACACGCGTGAAACGTGCTTTCTCTTCAGCTTTACCTCTTGGAAGTCTTAGCTGGCTCCAAGCATCACCTCAAGTGACATGACCAACATAAGGCCTTTTTTTTAACAGTCGGTTGCCTCCCTCACCTTGCACTAAAATTACTTTATATTTATTTGTGTTATATTCATTACATAGACTGAGCTGGAAAGGACCTTAAAGATGATATATTTTAACTCCTTCATTTTAATATTAATATTAATGGATAATGATGATTAGCTTACATTTAAATAATATTTACTATTTACCAGGCAACGTGGTAAGCACTGTATAAGTATTATCTCATTAGATCCTCCTAACAAATCCTGGAAGGTAGGTACTATTATTATCCATATTTTACTGATGAGAAAACTAAGGTACAGAGAGGTTACAGGGTCATGCATCTAGTAACTATCTGAGTCCACATTTGAACTCCTGATTCCAGGCCCAGTGATCTATCCTCTGTGCCACCTAGCTGCCAAAATATTCTATTTACAAAAAAAGAACGGAAACCGTCCATATTAAAAAATAACAACAAACTTGACAACAGGATTATAATAAAAATAAGCTCAATACTTCTCAAAATAAATATTTTTATGTTTAAGATGAGGCAGCACAAAGGACTGGGGAAAAACATTATATTGAAGTCATGAAACATAAATTTATTTTAATTTAATTTAATTTTTAAATTTCATGTATTTTGTTTAATTACTCACCAAGTCCCACTTTTGGAAAACTGTAAAAGTAGCTAATAAAACTACCCATGTGGAATTTGATGAGTAAATTTCCCTAGGCCACATTTTACTCATCTATGATATAAGTAGGTTGGATTACTGTAACGCCAATATGTTACCCATAGCAGCTGCTATAAATGTGCATACATATTCCCAGGGTTTGTTCACAAAATGTAATAAACCCTCCTCTTGCAAGACAAAACCAAAGTATTTATTTGGGACATTGCTGTTAGGATACCAAAAAGCAAGGTTTGGTAAGGTACTCATCACCAATCCAGGGAACGCTGACATTGCAAGTGTTCTGTCAAGCCTCCCCATAAGCAACTTCCCCTAGGCAAGGTCTCTTCCCCCTTGCTTCTCTCTCCACCCAAACCTCTCCCTCAAAGCAAAACACGCTCTCACTTTCTCTCTCTCTTTCTCTCTCTCTCTCTCTCACTTTTTCTTTCTTTCTCTCCAATCAAAGACTTGATTGGCTTAGTGCTGAGAAGCTAGGAAATCAGCACTTAATTGGAAAGGTATGGGGATGTGGCCCAGAGCCTAATTGACTCTGAGTCAGGACTCCATGTGAGTCCTGTTAACGGGCAGGGAAGATCTTATATCCCATTAACCTTATCCCATTAACTTTACAGTTACACAATCTTTAGGTCTAAAATTACATTATGGTTACATGAACAATGTAATTTCATTGTATCTTATGGCTTGTTTTCCATCTTATTCTCTTTGACCTCTTTGCAGTATTTGACACTGGACCATCCCATCCTTCTTGTTGCCCTTCTTTCAGTTATCTTCTGTGACACTGTAATGCTCACTAGGATTCTTCAATTCTCTCACTCCTCATTATCTCATTTGACTGGCTCCTCTTAAATGTGGGTTTTCCCCAAAGTTCTGTCCTAGACACCTTTTTCTTCTTTCTCTACACATTCTCTTTTAGTAACCCAATCCACTCCTATGACTTTCCATGTCACCTCTATGCAGATCATTCTCAAATCTATTATCCATCCATCCCTAAACCTCTTTCCAGAGCTCCACTTCCCTCTTTCCACTTGTTGGCTGAATCTTTCCTTCTAGATATTTTTTCTAACTTTTCACATCTAAAATTACACGCATCATTCTACAACAGCTTCCCCTTTAAACCTATCCGTTTCCTACAGGTTTCCATTTAGGTAAAGAGACAGGGTAACTATCCTAGTGGAACCCTGGAGTCATCTTAGTTTGGTGAATCTCCCTCAGTTCATGGATCCAATCAGTTTCCAGGTCTTGTTGTTTATTGTTGTGTTCTTTCTCACATTTGATCTTTTCTATCTACTCACATTATGAATACCCCAGTTCTCACCTAGGCTGCCCAAATAGGTTCATAACTGGTTTTCTGTGTTTCTCTTCTCTACTCTCTCTAATCCATCCTTCATACTGTCCACAAAGTAATCTTTCTAATGAACACCTGCAGTTATTTCATTCTTAAGCTCAAAATTTTAAACCCTT
>CM053582.1:175557726-175567925 GCA_028627135.1 Pseudochirops cupreus
CCCCCGCCAAAGCTCCTCTTTCCAACTCTTTCTCTTTTGAAGTCCCTTCATTTAAACCTCAACTACAATGTCACAATTTCTGCCTTTCACCCTTGGGTGAAATAGATTTCTCCCTTTTCAAATTTCCCCTATCTCTGTGCCTTGATCTCTCTTTTGACCTTATCTTACCCTCTCTTATATTATGGTTATTTTTGTACTGCAACTTCCAGTCATTCCATCTCCACCTTGTTTTCCGAGGCTGTCATTCCTGCTCTGGCCTCACTTCCCTCCCTTTGAAATTTTATTGCTATCATTAACTATTTCAATTCCATACTATCCTCTGGCTTTGAATTCCTTGCCCTCTTGTGCTGTCACCACTCACCCTTTTTTAAACTTTAACTCTGCGTTCCCCCACTGTCTTCTCTCCTTCTGATCTAGTGCTGCTAAATGTAGCTGGAAGTAAAAATATAACTGATGACTGTGTCAGCTACAAATTAATGTTATCTAATCCCAACGGGGACCTCATGTTTTTATGGCAATTGGTTTTTGTTGTTGTTGTTTTGTTTTTGTTTTTAGCATTCCATCATCAGTTACATATAAAACACCCCCTGAAGCCTATTTAAAACTTTCTTTCATGCCATTTAAGTTATTTATCTTTTCTCCCTCCATCTCAGGTAAGCATCTTAACTCATGGAGAAAATTTAGGCCATCCATTGTGAGTTTGCTCCCCAACTTTATGCCTAGAATCCCCTTCAACATCATCCCCAAGTCTTCTCCTCTGCTTAGTAAAGAGAGAAAGAAGTGGTTATTCTTCTTACCGAGGTTAGCCCCATCTATTTAAGTCCTTGGTTCCATCCTTTCACTCTTCTTGTAGTTTACCCATTCAATCCTAATCCTCTCTGTGGTCAATGATTCAATTCACTGGCCCCTTCTCTGCTGCCTACGTCTCACCTCATCTTAAAAAATAAAAAAATAAAATAAAATAAACTCATTCATTCTGTTTTTGCCTTGGTTCAGGTCTTTATTGCCTCTTCCCTGGACTTTCTAAGTTCTACCCTTCAAACCCCCTATAATCTGTTACTTCCCTTCTCTAATCCATTCTCCCTTCAGCTATCAAATTATTACTCCTAAAGCCCAGTAACCTGCCCAAGAAGCTTCCATGACTTCCTTTTGACTATAGAATAAATTATGAGCTCCTTTGTCATTTAAAGTCCTTCAGAATCTCCTTACACCCTATCTTTCTAAACTATTCCTCATTGTTCTATTTCCTATACCCTCTGCAGTCAAACTGGCCATCTTGCCCTCCGGTTTGTACCCATTGCTTCTTCTGGTGCCATGAGTGTACATGCTTTATCCCATACCTGAAATGCTGTTCCTTCTCATTTTTACCCTTTGCAATTTCTAACTCTCTTTAAAGTCTCCAAATGTCTCCTACTATTGCCTAAAGATTACTTTTGTATATTTTTGAATATATGGTTATTTACTGATTTTTATATTATTTCTATCAATACATCTATAAACTGTTTTTCACTATAATTGGTTTCCTTTGTCATCCTTTGTATTTTATTTCATACATTTAAAAATTATTATGAGAAAAGGTCAGTAAGAGTCACCAAACTGCCAAAGGGGTCCACAATCCCCCCCAAAAAAGGTTAAGAACTTCAGACTAGGCTGCATTTATTTCACTTCCAGTACTAAATCCTGTTATTATGAGATAACTACATGAAAAATATTAATAGAAGTGGAAAATCCTTGTCAAAGGATTGGAGAATAATCCAATATATTATATGTAGCAGGATATTCTTGCATTATAAAATATTTTAACGTATGGTTTTCCATATGATTTTTATTTCTCATTTCATTTGTTTTGCTGATAGTAATTATTATTTTATATCAATTGTTAATGCTTTGGTTATTCACATATTCTTAGCATGGAAGCCATTCTACTACATCTCCTGTCTACTTCTCCGGATACACTCATGTTACTTAACTGATTCCATCAGCTGTCTTTCTCCGGGCCCTCTTCTGTTCCCTGTAGCTAACAAAGCCCCTGTCATTTCCTCGTTACTTCTGAATTTACCACGTCTTCTCTGCTTTCCTAGAGTATGCTGAATGTAACTTGAGTTCTTCTTGATGTGACCTAGGGAAAATCACTTAATCTCTCATAGTTTTCTCTTCTACATTCAAACCGACTTTATGAACCTTATCAAGTGCTTTAACTTTCTGTGTTCAGGGCAGCTCTCTGAGACTATATGTCGTAGAAAAGGGGTCAACCTGTGTTGGTAAGGGGTATTCCATCATTAGGAGCTACTTGGGCTGTATTATCTTGAGCATAAAAAGCATCAGTAGCACCAAATTGCTTTTGGGATAAAAACAAACTCTTCTGTTTGGCATTTAATTATCAGAATCTGTCTTTGTCATCTCTATTTATTACTCTATTGAGATTGATTCTTATGTTTTTAAATTTTATTCATCCAATTAACATGATTTTTTTTCTTTTTCCCACCTACCACAACCAAAATGCAAAAAAGAATAAGAATAAGAAAAACAAATCTCTTATAACAAATATTCATAGTGGAAGGTGGAGTCAACATGGCAGAGTTAAGGATCACAGCTATCAAAGTTCCCCCAAAACCTCTCCTACAAAATGACCACACACAGAAAATACTGAACAGAATTATGAGTGGGAAATTCCAGAAAAGTCATTGTGAGTAATTTTTTTTTTCTCAGTGGAGAACAGCTTAGGAAGACAGAGATGACTGCAGACATTAGAGCGGGGCTGGTCAGGAGTGTAGAGCAGCAGAAATGGCAACAGTGGTAAGCCCTGCAGGTGGGAGTGGCATCCGTGGTAGCAGTGGCATAAGAGCGCCCAGTGCAGAGGGAAGGTAAAGAGATTGAACTCCTGGTCAAAAAGAGATTCCAATGGAACAGGATTGGCCAACACTTGGCAACTCTATCACCCACTACCCAGTTCCAGGTTGAAGTTCCAGGACAGAGAGGAGAGTGGTTGCGATTCAAAGGGAATGAGGGTCATTGCTGATTGGGTACCAGAGTTCAGACCAGGAGGGCAGTGACCAGAAATCTCTCCAGATCATACCTCCATAGAAGTACTGAAAACACCCAGATCTAGATGTAAAAGTAGGACATAAAAGAGCTATTTGAACATAACTACAAAGCATTTTTCACACAAATAGAGAAGTCTAACATATTGGAGAAATATTAAATGTTCATGGATAAGGCCGGTATAATAAAAATGATAATATTATCTCAATTAATTTACTAATTCAATGCCATGCCAATGAAAATAACAAAGAACTATTTTTTAGAGCTAGACATAGTAGTAAAATTCATTGGGAAGAACAAAAGGTCAAGAATATCAAAAGGAAAGAAGGAGGAGATGATGATGAAGAAGAAAAAGAAGAAATAATTGAACCTAGCAGTACCAGATCTCAAACTATACTACCAAGCAGTAACCATAAAAACAAATTGGTATTGGATAAAAAAATAGAATAATTGATCAATGGGATAGATTTGGTACATAATATACAGAGGAAAATATGTATAAGAGTCTAGTGTTTGATAAACCAGAAAAATCCCAACTACTGGGTCAAGAACTCACTGTTTGACAAAAACCACTGAGAAAACCAGAAAACAGTCTAGAAGAAATTAGACGTAGACCAATATCTAACATCATATACCAAGATGAGTTCAAAATGGGCAAATGATTTAGACATAAAGAGTAATATCATAAGCAAATTAGAAGAATGTGAAAAAATACCTATCAGATCTGTGGAGAGAGAGACAGAGAGACGGGGGGGGGGGGGGAACATGGAAGATAAAATATATAATTTTGATTATATTATATTAAAATTTTTTAGCGCAAACAAAACCAATGCAGTCAAAATTGGGAGAAAAGCAGGAAACTGAGAAAAAGTGTATTTTCTCTGATAAAGGACTCATTTCCTAAATATATAGGGAACTAAGTCAAATTCATAAAAATAAGAGCCGTTACCCAGTTGACAAATTGTCAAAGTATTTGAACAGGCAATCTTCAGAGAAAAAAGCAAAGCTATTAATAGTCCTATTAAAATGTATTAAATCAGTAATAACTGGAGAAATGGAAAGTAAAAGCATTCAGGTAACACCTCATACTCATCACACTGATTAAAGTGACAAAAAAGAAAAATGACAAATGCTGGAGGGGATGTGGGAAAATAGGTACACAAATACATCTGTTCATGGCACTGTGAACTAGTCCAGCTGTCCTGGAGAGCAATTTGAACCTATCCCCAAAGGGCTATAAAACTGTGCCTAGCCTGTGACCCAGTACCACCACTAGGGCTAAATCTCCAAATAAATCAAAGGGAAAGGGAAAGGACAAGGACCTGTATGTACAAAAACTATTTATAGTAGCTCTTTTTGTGGTAGCAAAGAATTGGAAATTGAGGCTATGTCAGTCACTTGGGAATGACTAAACAATTATGATATATCATTGTGATGGAATATTATTTTTCTGTAAGAACTTATGAAGCAAATAATTTCAGAAAAAAACCTAGGAAGACTTAAATGAATTGATAAAAAAAATTGAAGTGAGCTGGAACAGGAGAACAATATAGACAGTGACAGCAATGTTGTAATGAAAATCAACTGTGAAAGATTTAGCTATTCAGATCAATACAGTGATCCAAGACACTTCAAAAGGACTCAAGGGGCAGCTATGTGGCACAGTGAATAGAGCGCTGGCCCTTGACTCAGGAGAACCTGAGTTCAAATTTGACTTCAGATACTTGACACTTACTAGTTGTGTGATCTTGGGCAAGTAACTTAACCCCAACTTCCTAGTCTTCCCTCCCCCCCACCAAAAAAAAAAAGCACTCAACATTTAGCCCAATGTAATTTGGGTGTACAGTACAGTAGTGATAAGAAAAGCAGCAACCTTTCTTTTCCTGCCCCTAAGGAACTTTTTAGGAAGAACTGGGCAAATGTATCAGCCCAGGATTATGTCACAACTCCTCTAATTTTGAGGTTCTTCAGTATCCCATGGATCACAAAGAGCTAATAATCTGTGTGCTATGATTCTAATAGCATATGTATTAATACCCAATGTTTATGTATTAATATTTTAATGGGAACATCATTTTTATGACATGAAAGTTTCTAGTAACAGCAGAATGTTTATAACCTCTTAGGAACAATTTATTGGTGTATCTGTGTCTTGATTCATTAGTCACTGAAGAAAAAAAAAGGACACAAGTATCTTCTCCTTCTTATTGAAAGCTTAAGCACAGTGTAAAATTTATTTAAAGGACTTTTTTCAATTTAAATTTTTCATGAAAATATTTTTAAAGGAAATGATTATGTCACAGCCATATCAAATCAAGTCAGCAAACCTAAGCACCTACTTTGTGCCAAGAACTGTGCTCAGCACTGGGGTTATAAAAAAGGCAAAAAAAAAATAGTTCCTGATTGGTGCACATTCTAATGGGGAAACAACATGCTAACAACTATGTCCAAATAAGAAATACACAAGATGAATTGGAGATAATTAGCAGAGAGTAGTCACTAACACTAGGGGGATTAGGAAAGGTTTCTTATAGAAAGCAGGACTTTTGCTGAGACTTGAAGGAAGCCAGGGACTACAGGATCAGGCATGAAGAGGAAGAGAATTCCAGGAATAGGAAGCATGTGAGGATCAGCTGAAGAAGTATGGCATCATTAGCCTGGAGATGAGGATATTTATGGATGATATGATGGTTGACTTCATGTATTTGCAGGACTGTCATTCAGGAAAAGGGAGAGATGGGCTAAATCAGGTTGAGAATAAATCACACTGTTCAGTAAGTTAAGGGGATTTCTACCCCCAAGCATGTGAAGACTTCCTTTGATGGAGCAAATTTGAACAATTTGTTCCAATGACTGTAAAAGCCACTGAAGCAGGTGCTGTAGAATGCTTAGAGCTTGGTCAGACATGGAAGACACCAAGGTCATTCACTGTATCCTGGGCCATCACCAGTTATCTTGACTTTTGTCTCACCACTGGATTTCAATGACTCTGGAAGAGAGAGTGAGGCTGACAACTCTGTGCAGCTCTATTTCCCTTAAGTTCAATTCACAGCCAATTAAAGAGATTACCCTGTAATGCCCTTGATGTTCTTTGAAAATGGACAAATAACAACAGATTTATCCTGTTCTACCACAAAGGGTATAACTAGAGGTAATGGGTGAAAGTGGCCAAGAAATTACTGTAAATTTAAAAATGAGTGATAATTAGAACTATCTGGAAGTGGAATGAGTTGTCCCATTGAGAAAGTGGGAGATACTTGGAAGACCACTAGAATGGCCTTTCAGTAAAGCCTGGGTAAAGATAATTTTTTTTTCTTTTTGGAGGATAGTTGGGGTTAAGTGACTTGCCCAAAGTCACACAGCTATTAAGCGTGTTAAGTGTCTGAGGCAGGATTTGAACTCAAGTCCTCCTGACTCCAGTGCCAGTGCTCTATTCACTGCGCCACCTAGCTGCCCTAAGAGATTTCTTTTATAGGTATGAGCTGGAGCTCATGGTCTTTGAGGCTCCTTCTGATTCTAAAATTCAGTGATTCTATGAACCTTGAAGAAAGTGGTATCTGGCTTCCAATAGAATTAATCAGAACCCAGAAGCCGCTGGGGATGCTTCAGAAGGAAGACTGTTAGAGAATTTCAGTGAGATGTGGGTCCCCTCACACAGAATGGGGATCAAGCAGATTCCAGGTGAATGAATGATCTCATTCATCACAGTCTGACTTCTCTGCACTTCTCTGACCCTTTATATATTTGCCTTTGAAATAAAGAGATGCACTTGGAAGGACAGGAAATCTGAAATCATAGAAATGCATCTCAAAAATGCATTTCTTAATTGAGAAAGTTGTATACACTAAGATGCCAATTTGCCTCTGCTTCCCAATTTTATCTTCAATTCACTAGACCCTTACAAATGAGAGCTTCTGCCTAGAGGCTATTGAATCAGCAAGCACAGCAACAGGCATTGCTGTATTTACAGCTACTTGGTGCCCAGAATGCATCAAGGAAGACAAAAAAATAAATCCGAGGGGCCCTAGACATTTCTACTCATTTGTGACTGATTTGTGGCAGCAAACCTTTAAGGCAAAGTTATTATTTCTTGCCCCAAATGTTAATTGTTATGAGAGGGAGAGAGAGAGAACAGCCTCTGCCCTCTCATCTGAAAAAGAACACTGTCAACTAGCTTTTTTTTCTTACATTTCCCCAGCCAGAAAGGTGTATACTTTTTAAAGGAATCCTTCGTGTTGCTATAATGAGCCTGTCACAAACATTGTAAAGAAATAGTTTTCTCCTTTGTCTCCATGACATTTTTTAAAAGGCTAGAAATATATTCTGGGATACAAGTGGGGGAAGGGGCATGCCTTTATTTAACTTCATGCTTCAGCTCCTGATTCAAGATATCATAGGAAGGAGCATTTCAGGATAGATGAGAAGTTGACAAGAAGTAATATGAAATCTTAATTCTTGGAAGAAAAGTGGATATGTCAGGGCCCCTTAGTTATTAAGCCACTTCTCCGCAATGCCTGGGTTGCTGCCACACAATGCTGCTACACCTCTAACATCCACATTGCTGAAAGGAGAGAAAAAAAGATTATGGCAATAGTGACACCTTAATTGTAGAGAAAATACAGATTTCTCTGTAGGATCTGGGGCAGCACCTGTCTGCCTTGTGCCAGGCTTGATCAGCCTTGTAAGTTTTCCAGATCACCCAGAAAACACCAAAAACATAACTCTAAAGAAATCTCAATTTTCCAAAATATTTAGGATGTCAGGCAAATCCCTCATTTGGGAGCTTGGCTCAATCCTGTAGGTGTGTAGATTGAACGTATTTCTGTGTTGCTGGGGAGCTGGTGAAGAATGAGATTGATGTTTATAATTTAAGAAGAAGAAGGAAACATTTGTGATTACAGATGTTGCTTAGTCATTGTCTGCTTCAGGCTGGCAAAGGAACAGGAACCACCAGTGCTGGAATGGGGGGCTGGTTCTTGTGCTCTCCCCCTCCCCTGGCCCCTTGACCTTGTGCTCTTGGATGATTCTAGAAGCATATATGGTGAGAAGCCAAATGACTCAGTTAGGCCCTTTTGTTTTTCATACTTTCAGAAGAGAAGGAAGGATGTAATGAAGACAGATCATGGATGGACCATCTAAAACATATACTGGATCTCATGGAATTGCAAATAGTCGGCCAAAACCTATATGGAAGAGGTTGAGCAAAGTGGTTTTGGCCAAGTCTAATCTTACTTCTCTGTGCCGCTCATCAAAAAGACCTGAGTTCAGATCCTGTATCAAACACTTATGAAATGTGTAACCTTGAGCAAGTCACTTAAATTTTGGGGGGCTCAGGTTTTTCATCTATAAAATGGAGATAATAATCATACCTACCTCCTAGGGTTGTTGTGAGGATAAAAAGAGATAATATGTGTAAAGCATTTTGCAAGCCATAAAATATAAATGTTAATTATGTGACTATCATCATCATCATCACCTCTGAGCTGGGGAATAAATATAATAATAATAGTAAGCATGGCTAATAATTACATAGCACTTTAAGGTTTGCAAAGTGTTTTACAAATATTATTTCATTTGATCCCCACAACCACCTTGGGAGGCAAGTGCTATAATTATCATACCCATTTTACAAAAGATTTGCCAAGGAATGAACTGGTAGGAAGTATCTGAGGCAGAATTTGAACTCTGGTCTCTCACCTCACTTATCCAATATGTTGCCAAACCGATGTATTTGACCTTTGCAGCATCTCTCTAATATGCCCCCAAATCTCCTCTAATACTACTAGTACCCTGACCCAAGCCCTCATATCTTCATTCCTGGACTATTGCCATAGTCTGCTGGTTAGTCTTCCTGCAACAAGCCTCTCCCTACTCCATTTCAACCTCCACTCAGCTGCCAAAGTGACTTTCAGTGACTCCCTGTCATCTCCAGGATCATATATAAAATCCTCTAGTTGGCATTCAGAGCCCTTCATAACCTGCCACACCCCATCTTTCAGTCTTCTTACACCTTACACTCCATCACATAGTCTTCAAACCAATGATCATGGCCTTCTTGTTGGTTCTTATACAAGAAAATCCATTTCCTCACTCTGGGCAACTTCTCTGACTCTCCCCTATTCCTAGGATTCCTCCTCATCTTCACTTCCTGGTTTCTCTGGCTTCCTTCAGGTCCTAACCCAAATCCTGCTTTCCACAGGAACCCTTTCCTGATCCCTCTTAACTCTAGTGCCTTCTCTCTATTATTTCCAATTTATTCTGTCTATACCTTGTTTATACATGGTTTTTGCAAGTTGTTTCCCCATTATTCTGTGAGCTCCTTGAGGGCTGGTGTTTTCTTTCACCTTTCTTTGTCTTCACAGCACTTAGCACTGAGCTTGGCACATAGTAACAGTCAATAAATTAACTTACCAACTGGTCTTCTGTACCATGTAGCTGCCTAGGATGGGCAGTATTTATTAGCTCGGGTCCTTGCCTCTTTGTAAGCCTTCATGTATATTTTCTGAAAGGTTTTTGTGCTTCCCCCACTGTCTGCCTACCTGTTGTCTTTTTGGTGGCAGTCACTATACCTTACCACCTGACTGCAGTCTCAAAGTTAGTTATTTTTGCTGAGAAGTTACCTGTAGGAAGTTTTTTTAGACAAAAAATAAGATATATGTTAGGCAAAAGCAAGAAAGCTCCCAGTTCTGTCCACCTTTTGTCCAGCTCTTTTGCAGGTCACTTCACTTAGGACCTAACCTCATTTGCCTCAGTTTCCTCATCTGTAAAATGAGCTGCAGTAGGAAATGGCAAACCACTTAGTATCTTTGCTAAGAAAACTCCAAATGGGGTCATGAAAGTCAGATATGACTGAAAACAACTAAACAACAACAAAGTGGATTCATGTTCAGACTTTGAATTCTGATATAATTAAAGCATGAAATAGTAAGAGTCCCAGACTTCTTTGACTTCTGTCTCTTGTATCAGCAATGCAGTATTCACAATGCCTACAGTAACTATAAATATGCTGATATAGTTATTAATCACAAAATAGAACAGGCTCTCTACATAAGAAATATAGATAGTGCATTCATTTAAATACCAGAAAACTGAGTCCCAAAACCAGAAAGTCAAAGCCAACCCAGTAGTGATGAAGTTGGCACATGTGGTCAAAGTAG
>CM053582.1:175568425-175584428 GCA_028627135.1 Pseudochirops cupreus
GCAAAAGGAGTTCGCAACCGCAGCCACTGCCTCTGCCGCAGCTTCCAGTCAGCACCGCAGGGAGACTAGCTTGGTTCTGGCGTTCTCTTGCTCCACCCCTTCCTGCTACATCAGCAAGCTCAAGGGGCGTGGAAGATCTTCAAATCCCAGTATCATTACATCTCTATACTTTATGGTCCAATGGAAAATATACTAAATGTGTAGTCACAGATCTTAAGCTCAAATTCTGGCTCTTCCACTTAATACCACCACATTACCTGTATCACGTTAGGCAACTCAGCTAACCTCTCTGGGTCTTGGATTCCTCATCTATATAATGGAGGGGTTGGACAAGATGACTGCTGGAACTCCTTCCAGTCCAAAACTAATTAGAATCATTTGTTTTCCAGTACAATAAAGCACAATATACGCTGAATATAGAATATTGCTTGCTGTTTCTGGATTCGTTTTTAAAAAAAAATTTTCAAACATCATATATTTCTGTCCCCTTCCCTTCACTTGCAGTTTTCTGCGTTCCTCATTCCTGGAATGTCCATCCTCCTTGGTTTTTTGCTTTGTGAATTCCTAAATATCATTTAATGACCAACTAAATGTGAATTGTCTTCTCCTGGCAGCCATCTCTGATTTGTCAGCAATGATATTACCCTGGGTCTTCACATAGGACAGTTTTGTTTTTTTTTTAACATTTCTCTAATACCCTTATCCTGTAGTTTTGGGTGATGTAGCCATCTGTGTTTATGTCTTATTCCTCTGTTACCAGGGAATACCTCCTGTGGGGGCAGGGGTCTGACCAACTCATCGGAATGTTCTATCTCCCTCAGCATCTGTGTTCTACATGCAGAAGGTGTTTAATAAAAGTTAATTGAGTTAATGAATAAAATGACTGCCCTACCAAGGCCTTGGCTTTTCAATCATCTCTTGGTGTATTCTAGACCATATGCTGGGTTCATCAATTTCTCATACTCCTTATTACATGACCCAACCTTCTGTTGTTCTAAAATGTCTCTAGCACATCTGTCACCTCTGCTTGTCAGTGGAGTTTTGTTGCACCATCATACAGGAATGTTGTACCCATGTTCTTTCCATCTCATGCTTGATGAATGTAACTCTCTGCTTTTGAAACAAATCTGTCCTTTTCAAAGACCTAACGAGCTTGTGGATACCATATCTCATAGCTGAATGTAGGACCTTCCCACTCAAGTACTCTTTGGTATATGCTTCTACAAAGTGATTGTAGGAAAGTGTTTTGTATACCTTTATATCAATCAATAAGTCAATAGGCATTTATTTTGTTCTGTCACTGTATTAAGGATACAAAGACAAAAAATAAAACAATTTCTCCTCTCTAATAATTTATATTCTAAGGTATAGGGGAGAGAACCAATACATATATAAGCTTGGACAGAATAAATCGAAAGAAAAGAAATACAAACAATTCAATAAAAACTTGTTTAAGTGGAAGGGAGAATCAGAAAATTCTTCATGAAGAAGGTGGTGCTTGAGCTTAATCTTGAAGGAAGTGCTGTGTTTTGGGGGCAGAAGAGAGGAAAGAGCACATTCTAGGCTAGGGGAGGGCAGTGACATATGGGGTGTCTAGTATGCTGAACAGAGAGAAAGCCAGTTTGACCAGATTACAGAGTTTGAAAGGAAAAGTGACATGAATTGACATTGGAAAGATAGTTTGGGGCCAAATTTTGAACGGCTTTAGAGGCTAAAAAGAGGAGCTCATATTTTTTTTCTAGAGGCAATAGGAGGCTACTGGAATTTATTGATCATAAAAAATGAATGTGAGCCAATATAAATGTGATATTTAGAGATATCAAGAACTACCCCTACAACCCCATTTAAATGCTCTTCTTAAGAGTCTGCAGACACTGAATAATAACTAAATGGTTTGATGATATTAAATAATTGCCAGAAGCACCATGAGAGTTCCTACCAAATTACTTGAAATCTTACTAAGATTTCTTGTTAAGCTAGGCTGCTTTTTTTTATCATGCTCTTTTTGGATTAACTCTTTGAAAGTGAAAGCTCGGTACCTTTATATATCATGATCTCAATATTATTTTATTACTCTTGAAAATAACTCTTTGATTTTTCAATGAATAACGTACAAGATATTGGGGTTGATTTACCCATTGCCTTCCCTAGGTTATTAGAAGAACTAATGCAAAAAATTGCAAATAAAATAATTGGAAGATCCTCCTCCTGCTGCTGCTGCTAGGTGGTACAATGGATAGAGTACTGGGCCTCGCGTCCTGAAGACTTATCTTCCTGAGTTCAAATCTGGCCTTAGACACTTTTGTGACCCTGAACAAGTCACTTAAACCTGTTTGCCTCAGGTTTCTCATCTGTAAAATGAACTGGAATAAGAAATGTACTCCACTCCACTCCAGTACTTCTGCCAATTTAGGGTTCTAAATGGTGTCACAAAGAATTAGACACGACTGATATGACTGAACAATAAAGCATAATATTCACTTCAAATTTAGAAATATCCTTAGTAACGCTTTCTATTATGGCATATAAAATGGAATACATTGGAGCAGAACATATGTACTTGGAGTTGAACCTATATTTGTTTGCCTGTAAGTAGTAGTTGCCTATTATTTTCAGTTAAACAATCAGTTTTTTTTTTAAATATATACCATTCAAACCTGAAAAATGATTTATGAAAATATAAAACCAGCCCAGAGCATCTCCTGACTGCCCCAAAGAGGACCATTTCAGACAACTGAAATGTATCTCATTAAGTTTAACATCAGGCAAGTAACCAATTAAAATCTGAGATACATTTGACATAAAAAATAATGTAAGAAAAATAAATTTGAGGGAGGCCACTAAAATAGCATCTGGTGTATAGGAGCTTTCACCATGTGGCTTGGCCTGACTAACCAAACTGCTCATTTTAAAGTTATTTTACTTTTTTGAAACCCCAGCTTTTGTTCACTCCATTCACTACTATTGGAATTGCCTTCTCTCTTCTCTCCACTCAGACTCTCTGTCTGTTGAAATTCTAACCATCTCTCAAGACCCAATTCAAATAGTTTCTCTTCTACAAATTCTTCCCAGTTTAGAACCCTATCCCAGCTTCCCTCTTCTTCCTCCTGCTTCACTCTCTCAGTACTGTGTACCTCTCTCATTCCTGCTGAAGATGGTGTGTTGCATAAAGATTTCTAAATGACCGGGGTGAATCTTGCCTCTAGTTCTGTAATCTTGTTCAAATCACTTAAAATGACTATGCCTCAGTTTCCTAATACGTAAAGTAGACTAGAATACCTAAAGTATCTACTTCTCCAGTGAAATATTGTATATTGAATTCTTTGAAGAGCCCAGTACCACATAAATGTCAGTTACTCTCATTTTATTGTGTATGCTAAAAATTAGATCACCCTAAAAACATAATGGATAATTTAATAAGACAGTGAAGCCACACAGGCCCAGGGTAGATTGTTCTATTTCAATGTATTTATTTTTAGATCTTCCTAAAAATATAATTAATTGATAATTATTTAAGATTGTGTGACAGTGTGGATCCTAGATTTAGAATGAAAGATTTCCAATCTGTTTTGCCACTTATTAGCTGTGTGACCTTCAGAAAATTATTGAATTTCTCTGGTTTCCTTTACTAGAGGAAGAGCAACTGGACTGCTAGTTTTTTGGTACAGGGAGCTCCAAGGTAAAGAAACTTCTTCTACCAATTCAGATCAACTCCTTCTCATCAGGTAACCTTAGAGAGTTACCAAGAACAATGAAAGAACAAGCAGCTTGCCCAGGGTTATACAAACAGATAGATAACATAAAATATATCATGTTTTCTGTGGTATCATAGATGCAAAACTTGTACCTTAGTACCCAAGAGCATGGGCAAGCACAGATAAACACTTGTGCAAGCCTAAAACCCTCCACTGAGCAATTCCAGCCAGTTCTGCAGCACAGACTCACTGTTCCTCCCCTTGAATCCCTGTATACTGGACCTTGGCATTCATTGACCCTGAGATGGCATATCCATTTCAGGACTCCCCACAAATGATTTGTGGGTCTCTCAGGCTTTTAATTTCTGACTATGCTTTGGATTCTGTTTGTACTCTGCCTTATTCAGTTGGATATCTTCATTAATGAGTCACATCCTTTCACCTTGATTCCAATTTAACCTGCCTTTAGGGTCATGGAAATTTGAAATATAAGAGACTTTGAAAATTATTTAATCTGATCCCCTCATTTGATAAATTAGTAAACTAGGAAAAGGAGGTGCCCAGTGTCACATAGTTAGTAATGAAGTCAGGATTCAAACACAGGTCCTATTTTGAATCTCATGCTCTTTCCACTATCTGATAAATACTTTTCTTGCATTTTTCTCTAAATATGCTACAGTGTTTGCCTAAGATTACAAGCAAAATTATTTGACATAAAAGTAGCATTTATTTCCTTATGCGTATTATTTTTCACTGTTAGATTGCAAGATTTTTGGAAGTGGATGTAGAATTATTGATTTAGAATCAGAAGGAAACTCAAAGGACTCTTAGTCAAAACTCTTCATTTTATGGATGAGGGAACTGAGGTAAACAACTTAACCAGTTTCATAATGGTTGTAAAGCTAAGTGGCAAACTTTGAATTCATGTCATTTGACTCCAGAGCCAATGTTCTTGACTCTTGACTCTGGCATATTTATTTTTAAATCATTCATACTTAACCCAGTGTCTTTCATATAGTAGGTATTCAATAAGTATCTATCAAATAAACCAAAACTTGACTGATAAAAAGGAAAGATGACAGCCTGGTTCACAATAATTTCTGTGTTTTGACAACAATTAAATATTAGAAAGTTAATTAAAACCCTAAGGACTTCCAGCCAAGATGACAAGAAGCAGACCACCCCCAATATATCTATTCCTTGCTGTCAAGTAGCTTATAATCTACTGGGATAAACAGGTATAATATGTAAAACAGAGAGGATAGAATTAAATTTTCAGTATTGTAATGTGTGATAGGTTCAGAAAAGTAAAGAACAGATGTGTTTTGGGAGAAGCAGAATATTGGGGAAAAAACTTCATGAAGAAGGTAAGACTAGAATGTAATTAAGCTTCTTAAGGGCAAGGATCTTACTTATGTGTGTTTATGTCTTCCCAGATTCTTTGAACGTAAATATTTGCCTAATAAATGAACAAACAAACCAACTTCACCTAACTCTAGAGAACAAATAAGCAGAATTTTCATAGCTTCAAAGAACCCAAAAGGATTCCTGCTTGATTGACTATCTGTGCACTTGAGCTGGGGGTTAGGGTAGGTGTCAGTGCTTTTCCACTGACTTTAAAAAGTCAACTAGAGTAAGTACTTGACCTTAGGTACAGAAATATTTTGTTGAATAGGGAAAAGAAGGAGGTTCCTTTTCAGTCTTCTTACATATTATTCATCTCCATATACTGTTCAATGACAGTGGCTATAAGAGTTTCTTCCATGCCTTTTCAATGGCTAATCCTACCATACCTAGAATGCTTTTCTTCATGGTCTCTGACTTCTAGCTTTTCTGAATTCCTTCAAGATTCCTACCCACATTGTTTGAGATGCCTGCTTTTCTCAGTCCCTTCTTCCTCCTCCTCCTTCCCTTCACCCCCTGCTAGTGCTTTACCATTGAGATTATATTGTTAGTCTAAATGTATCTTGTATGTACATAGTCATTTGCAGTGTCTCCCCCATTACAACGTGAGTTTTTTGGGCCTACGACTGTTTTTATCTCTCTTTGTATCCCCAGTTGGTAATACAATGTCTGCCATGTGGTCATGTGATCAGTAAATACTTACTCATTTGTTAATTTGACTGGAAAGAATGAGATATAAAGGAAAGCATTTCAGGTGGTTCCAAAAGAAATGAAATAGAAAGATCTTTTCATTCTATTCAGATTTCCAGCATGATAATGAGGTTGTTTTTTTTTTTTTGCCTTTGAATTTCATGAATTCATGATGAAGAAGAATAAATGCCATTTTAACAATATTTAATTAGTGGAACTCATGGCTTCAGGATATTATTGATTTATAGTTTACTGGCTTTAAAAATTGATCACATACTTATTCATAATAGATGCTTGTAATTATTATTTAACATTCATTAAGCACCCATAGTTTGTGTCTTCACAGAAAAAACATAGCAGAAGTTTGAGGCAATTAATGAGACATTGCAAGAGTTTTTACTTGAGCCGTCTGGATCAAATGTCTCTAAGCTTTTTTGATCATGCATACAATCAGTAAAAAAAAAAAACTGAGGATATACCTCAGAATGGATATTTGTTTATAAATTATAGATACGTACCACTGTAATAATACATTATAGACAGCATAAAACCTATGTGAAATAGAAATTTTAAAAGATGAGGTAGAGATAAAAGATTTTTCTAATACCTTTAAGGTTTTCTTTTGAAACATTAAAAGTCTTTTTCCCAAAAGTGAGTCATTAGGTTTGACAAAACATTAAAACAGTTCTTTTTAGCAAAAATAAGTAGATCATTAAATAAGTAGGCCCTGTACCTGAGATTTTATTGATATAGGACACTTTTAGATGTGAAAACACCTTCTACTAATGCAAGTTAGCACCTTCTTTTCAAGATACAGTCTTAGAAAACTGCCCAGGCACTGAGTTGGGCAGTGACTTGTCCATAGTAAATTTCAAAGGCAAGGCATGAACCCAGGTCCATCCTGGCTTTAAAGTCATCTTTCATTATTTCCATGCTGTTAACATTGATAAAGAAATAAGCACAATTTAGAAATAGCATTACTTCTCAGTGGCTCAGATTGTTGGAATTTGCTTTAAGTGGCAAAATATAGACAGTTCTAATAGCTGGTAGGAGATGCAATGATATGCTGCAGTTACTGCAGTAGCCATCTCTCCTAAATCTGCTTAATACTAATTCCATACACACTGCACATACCATTACTCCTCTCCACTCTTTGCCTCTTCAGCAAAACCTTCCTTGATCTAGCCTTATGTTGAACTCTTCTGTTACAATTACTTAAAACAGAAATAGTCTCTGACCATGAGGAAAATGAAATCTAGTAGTGGATAAACACAAACACAAATTATTTTCTTTTAAAACTGATATCATATAAGGGGACATTAAATGAGTTTTCTATGGTCCCTTTCCTCTCTAACATTCTCTGAATTTTTCTACCTGTGTGGTCTTGGACAAGTTATAGAAATGTTTTTAACTCAGTTTCATTGTATGTAAAATGAAAGCATTAATTATATTATATCGGAGCTGCCTTCCACATGTGTCTGTGATCCATAATCCTTTGAATTAAAGTACTTAGACACCAGATATTGATAGTTTACTTGCAAATCTAAACAATGAATTTATTGAACACTTACTGAATTCTAGACATTGTCCTTAGATTTGTAGGCGATAGAGAAACTGAATATTTGCTTTTAAGGAGTTATAATTCAATATCTCCTGTACCTAGCACAGTGTCTTACACAGAATATGTGCATTATACATGGTTATTGCACTGAATCTGGGAGATAAAACCTTTGCAAATGATTAATAATAGTATGAGATAGCATGTGCTAAGTCCTAGCAAATAATTGATGAGTTTAGAGAAATCTGGATAAACTTGTAGGAGATGAGGCATACGAAAGAAAGCAGAACCAGGAAAACAATTCTTATGATAACTACAGCAATGTGAACAAGAACAGTTCTGAAAGATTAAAAAAAACTCTCTACTCAATGCTAAAACCAATCATGAAAAATTTCCAAAGATTAATTATGAAACTTGCTTTCCACCTTTTAACAGAAAAGTTATGGACTAGAGGTACATAAGGAATCATGGGCAATGCATGAATTTTGTTTGTTTGCTTGTTTTTTTAAAATTTGTTACAAGGGAGAGTTTCAGTTGAGAGGGGGAAATTATTTTGAGAAAATTGAAGTATCTAGTGATAGATAAAAAAAATGAAAGTATTATATATACAGAAGAGAACAAAAGGAGATTCAGCATGGAACACAAACATTCAGGACAGTTTTGCCACCATTATGTTAAATTTGATATACATTTTAAAAAAAACTGTAAATAAAACCAAATTGTAAATCCTGAAAATCAAAACAGAAATTTATAAAATTGAAAGTAATTAAACGATTGAAGTAATAAATAATACTAGGAGCTTGTTTTATAAAAGCAAATAAACCTTTGGTAAATTTGATTTAAAAAAAAAGAAGAAGAAAAAGAAACTACCAGGATCAAAAATGAAAAAAAAGATGAATTCACAACCAGTAAAGACAACCTTAAAGCAGTAATTAGGAGTTATTTTGTCAAATTATATACTAATAAATCTGACAATCTAAGTGAAATGGATAAATATTTACAAAAATAGAAAGTGCAAAGATTAACAGAAGAGGCAATAGAATACTTAAATAATCCAATTATAGAAAAAGAAATTGAAAAAGACATCATTGAGTTCCTTGATAAAAAATCATTAGGCCCAGATGGATTCACAAATGAATTCTACTGAATATTTTAAAAACAATTAATTCCAATGTTGTATAAACTATTTGACAAAAAATAGGCAAAGAAGGAGTCCTATCAAATTCCTTTTAAAGCACCAATATGATGCTGCTATCTAAACCAGGAAGAGCAAAAAACAGAAAGAAGGCTATAGATCAGCTTCTCTAATAAATATTAATGCAAAATTTTAAATAAAATACTATCAAGGAGATTACAGAAATGTATCACAAAGTGACCAAGTGGGATTTATACCAAGAATGCAGGGCTATTTCAATATTAGGAAAACTATCAGCATAATTGACCTTATCAACAGCAACAAAAAAATAACAAAAATTATGTGATTATTTCTATGGATACTAAAAAAGTTTTTGACAAAATACAACACCCATTCCTATTAAAAAAAAAACACTAGAGAGCATAGGAATAAATGGAGTTTTCTTCAAGTAGTTTCCATCTAAAACCATCCTCAAGCATTATAGTACTAAGTTAGAAACCTTTCCAGTAAGATCAGGGGTAAAGCAAAGATTCTGATTGTCATAGAGATAACAATAGAGATTATTCAATATTTTTTCTAGAAATGCCAGCTATAACAATGAGAGGAGAAAAAGAAATTTAAGGAATTATAATAAACAATGAGGAAACAAAACATAATGGTATACTTGGTATATCAAAGGTATACAAATAAAAAATTAGTTGAAATAATTAACAACTTCAGCAAAGTTTCAGGATATCAAGTAAACCCACACAAATCATTGACATTTCTATATATTGATAATAAAGTCCATCAAGAAGAGATAAAGAAATTCTATTTAAAACAGCTATAGAAAATATAAAATACTTGGGAATCTACATGCCAATAAAAACTCAGAAACTATATTAACAAAGTTGCAAAACACTTTTCACATGAAATCAGATCTAAACAATTGGAGAAATATCAATTTCTCATGGGTAGGCCGAGCTAATATAATACAAATGACAATTCTATCTAACTTAATTTACTCATTCAGTGCCACATGAATCAAATTATTAAAAAAAATTATAGATTTAGAAAAAATATCAGCATTCCTCTGGAAGAACAAATTGTCAAAAATATTAAGGGAATCAATAAAAAAAGTGTGAGAAGGAAGGTAGTTTAGCAGAACAAGATCTTAGGCTGTATTACAAAATGATAATGAACAAACAGACTGGTGCTCACTAAGAAATAGACTGGTGGATTAGTTGAATTAATTAGTTACATCATATACAGTAGTAAATGTCCATTATTATATATATTGTTTGACAAACCCAGTAGCAGTATAAAGCCACTCACTGAGTGTGGGGAAAAAAAATTCAATATTTTAGGAAAATAGCTGGGAAAACTGGAAAATATTTTTGTAGAAAATAGGCATAAATGAACATCTCACATTGTATACAAAGATAAGGTCAGAATGAGTACATGATTTAGATATACAGGGTGATATAAACAAATTAGGAGAACATGGAATACTTTGTCAGATTTATGGAGAAGGGGAAAAAAAATTATGACCAAACAAGTGATAAAAAACATTAGGAAAGATAAAATGAACACTTTTGATTATATCAAATTAAAAAGGGTTTGCACAAGTTTAGAAGAAAAGCATGAAACTGGACAGAAAAAAATTACAGGAAGTTTCTCTAATAAAGGTCTCATTTCCCAAATATATAGAGAACTAAGTCAAAATTTTAAGAATGAGTCATTTCCCAATTGATAAATGGTCAAAAGATATGAACAAGCTATCTTTTGAAAAAGAAATCAAAGCCATCTGTAGTCATATGAAAAAATATCCTAAATAATTATTAATTAGAAAAATGCAAATTAAAACAACCTTGAGG
This sequence comes from Pseudochirops cupreus, assembly GCA_028627135.1. Lineage (NCBI taxonomy): Eukaryota > Metazoa > Chordata > Mammalia > Diprotodontia > Pseudocheiridae > Pseudochirops > Pseudochirops cupreus. The sequence goes on from CM053582.1 coordinate 175,578,764, forward strand.
TACCACTTGACATCTATCTGATTGGCTAACATGACAGAAAAGGAAAATGACAAATGCTGGAGGGAATATGGAAAAATTGGAACACTAACACACTGTTGTTGGAGTTGTGAACTGATTCAATCATTTTGGAGACAATGTGGAACTATGCCCCAGGGGTGATAAAACTTTGTATACCCTTTGACCCAGCAATACTACTACTACTAGGTATATATTCCAAAGAGATCAAAGAAAAAGGAAAAGGACCTATTTGTACATTTTTTCCTGTGGTGACAAAGAATTAGAAATTCAGAGTATGTCCATTACTTAGGGAATGGCTAAAAAAATTGTAGTATATAATTGTAATGGAATGATAGTGTCCTATAAGAAATGATGAGAAAGATGGCTTCAGAAAAACTTGAGAAGCCTTATATGAACTGATGCAAAGTGAAATGAGCAGACTCAACAGATTATTGTACACAACATCAGTTATGTGAATGACTTAGCTCTTCTCAGCAATACCATGATCTAAGACAATCCTGAAGGACTCATGTTGAAAAATGCTATATATCTCTCAGAAAAAAAAACAACTAATGGTAGTCGGCATGCGGATTGAAGGATACTTTTTTTTTACTTAATTTTTTTTTTACTTTATTATGCTTATCTTCATTCCTTTAACATGGCTAAATATGGAAATGTTTTACATGACTACACATGTATAGTTTATATCAAATTGCATGTCTTTTGAAGGTGGAAGGGAGAAAATTTGGAACTCAAAATTTAGAAAAAGGTTAAAAGTTTTTGTTTACATATAATTGAGAAAAATAACATAAAAATTAAATGTAAAAAATTTAAGAACTATACAAAATAGAAGCTCATAGTTTGATAAACAATCTTCTTGCTTTTGTTTTTTGTTTTTTTATATTAACATTTTCACATGAAAGAGCATTTAGATGTGTTCTGCTGAGACCCATAGGGCAAAAGTAGGATCAATTAGTGAAAGATGGAATGAGGCAGTATAAAGCCACTCACGAGCAGCTTTCCAGAGGATGGCTGCTGTGAAAAGCTTTCAAGGTTCTGATTATATAGTATAGCGAACTCTATTCAATAACAAATCAGTGCAAAACATTCACAGAAAATCAAGGTACAGCATTCACAATATTACAACTTATCGCAGAAAATCAAAATACAGCATTCATAATGACATAATAACTCAACAATTTATCACTAAAATGGCCACACAGATTTCACCAAAGTGGTCACATACTTTTGAACAAAGTACAAGCATTTAGTCAATCAGTCACTTAGTAACTCAGTCATTCAATCATAAAGTACAAAAGGTCAAAGTCCTCCCCCCATGGGGCATGCTAAGTTACAAATCAGTCAATATTCACTCATCAGTTACTATTAAATCATCAGTCACTACTCAGTCATCAGTACCCTCTTAAGGGATAGTGGAAAATACACAGGCCATATATCCCTAGGTCACAAATAAATCACAATTTCATCACTACTCAGTACTCACGGAGAGGTCTTTTCATCTTGATTGGAGGCAGGCTTTCAGCTTCCATGATTTCTCTTCCATGGCCCCAGCTCCCACCAGAATCTAGCCAACTGCCAACTGAGTTCAAAGGCAGACAGCTCCCAGCTCCTTGTCCAGCTCTCCATATTGTTCCTGCTCCATATTGAAGCTCACAGTATCCAGGCAACCTCAAGTCCTTCACAACTTCTGTTCCTGGGAAGAGAAAACTTAAAGCCACAGACAGACAAAGTACCAACACCATGGTCATGCTTCCTCTGGCAGCTCCAGCTGGCTCTTGGAAATCCTCAGCAGCTCTGGCTGGCCCTTGGAAGTCTTCAACAACTCTGTTCTCAAAATCAAAATCACTTTCTCTCATTCTCAAAATCAAAATTGCTTTCTCCATGGAAGTTCCAGTCCAGCAGCAGCAGCCCTGCCTTCAGGAGCTCCTCCCAAGAAGTTCTGACTGTCCAGCTTGTGCTCTTCCTTAAATACAGTATAGTTTCTCCCTGTTCAGCCCCTTCCTGTTACATCAACAACAGGGGTTCACACCTGCTGTTTCTTTAACAGAGGCTTAATTTGAAACTAGATACTAAGTACCTCTTAGCTTAGCAATACAAAAGGATCTTCAAACTTCATTACCATTACAGGCAGAATTCATTTTGTTTATTGAAAAGCATAAAGAAAAAACATACTAGGAATTAAAACCATTCAAATGTTAACTTGGGACCCAATGAATTCTTTCTTCATGGAAGTCTTCAAGTGGAGCCCTCAAAAAGGAGGAAAGAGAATAAATACTCATATAGTACCTACTATGTGCCAGGCTAAATTCTTTACAAATGCTATCTTACCTGATCTTCACAACAATTCTGCAAGGTAGGTTCTATTATTATCCTTGTTTTACAGCTGAGGAAACTGAGGCAAACAGAAGTTAAGTGAGTTGCCCAGAGTCAGACAGCTAGTAATTATTTTATGTCAGATTTGAACATAGTTCTTCCTGTTTCCATGCCCAGCACTCCTGAACATGAAGACTTGTACCTCTGAGGAAGATTATGGATGTCACCGATAGCACACTTGTTCAAGTGTATGTTTGTCCTGTGTATGGAACACACATCCCCAAAGTGTCATTTCATTTTTGAGGTTCTGTGATTCTGTCCCAAAGGGTGGTGTGTTGCCTGACACTTTAGGTGGTCAAAAGCAGAGTATATTATGTGATCTCATGCAATGATTAGAGCAAGAGTTCTTAATTTTTAGGACCCCTTTGGCATTCTGGTGAAGCCTATGAACCCTTTCTCAAAATAATATCTGTATGTGTATAAACTAAATTACAAAGTGATACAAAGGAAACTCCAATTACATTGAAGAAAAAAAAATGTCATTTTTTAAAAAACTAATCAAGTTCATGCACTTCCTAAAATCTATCCATGGAGTCATTGGGGGCTATAAAACACAATTTAGAAAACTGAGTTAGAAGACCACTAGATGACTCCCAAAGTCCCTTCTAATGATAAGATCAAACAATAAATAATCAAGAATACGTACCAAGCCCCTACTATGTGCCAGAAACTATGCCATGTGGGAGGGATGCAGACAGAAATGAAAAAAAAAAATCACTGCTCTGAAGTGTGTTGCATTCTATCCAGGAAGATACCATGTACATATATAAGAGTATATGCAGAATACTTTTTTTTAAATTCCAAATAGTTAAATACACGATGTAGTCTATGATCTTAATATTTTTCATGTTTTCTCTTTTAAATGAGTCAACTTGAAATATTCATCGATGCCTGCTTTATAAAACTCCAAGCTTTTTTTAGGTGTTCATATGCTAACTTGTGGTATTAGAGTATTAGAAACAGTACATAGCATTTTTTCCAGTGGATCTTCGGCATAGAAAGGGAGTGGAGGAAAAAGGAATTCTCTGTCTGAAACTCAGAAGAAGAAACACCTTATTGGCAATTTCCTTTAATTAAGGATATGATGTTAAATATGACTTTCCAAAATATGGGGCAGCTAGGTGGTGCAGTGAAGAGAGCACCAGCCCTGGAGTCAGGAGGACCCGAGTTCAAATCAGTCCTCAGACATTTAACACTTAATCTCGATTGCCTTGACTTCCCCTCTCCAAAAAAATCTAGGGTTCATTTTCATGGGTATAATACCCTTCAAGTGCTGGAGGAAGATGTTCATGCCTAATTTAACATTACCCAGTTTAATCTAAAATTCTTACCTTCAAAAACCTTTCTAATCCAGCCTTCCATTTCTTGGTGGGGCCAGACTGTAGTGGCATTAGGCTTAGAGACTGAAAATTTAGGTTTGAATTTTATCAAGTCCACTTACTAACTAGCACTTAATCTCTCTGAGCCTCAGTTTCCAAATCTTTTTAAATGGGGCTCATAATACTTTAAATAATACCATTTCCCCCCAGAGTTTTGAGGATCTGGTGGGGGTAATGTTTGTAAAGCTTAATTCTGTGTGATTGAGACCTTGTGCTAGGTACTAGAGTTACTTACAATACTGCTTGAAAAAGGTACTGAGGATACAAAGATAAAACAGGAAAGTGTCACCCTCAGGGAGTTTACATTGTACAATATGTGCTTAGGTAAGTACAGTGAAAAATAGAGAGAAAAGAAAAGAGCTTGAAGCAAAAAACCCTGGGAAGATTTGAGAAGTCAAAGAGCGCTTTCAGCTAAAGAAATAAGAAGTTTGACAGAGAAGGTAGCCAGTGAGCCTTGAGTAGAATTCTGAAAGGCAGACATAAGGAGAGAGTGCATTCCAGGTATAAGCATGGCTTGCGTTCGGAAATCTTTGAGGTTTTTACATCTCTGAGCCTTTAAGAGGGAGAGTACAAGTTTGCCTATACTTCTGAGAAAACTTTGGCTGGGAGAAAGACTTAAAAGCTTCTAGAACTCTCTTCCTGCTGAAGCTGTGAGCAAATCAAGACCATTGCTTAAGAGCCCAAAGCTTTTAATCATAATTAAGTGGGGTTCACACCAGTTTGCTAACCCTCAGAAGCAACAGGTAAGATTTATGGACTTTTGTGGGTTTTTTTAAAATTATATTTATTTTTAGTTGGAACGAGGCAAATTTCATCTGCTTATGGAAAAACATAAGGAAAAACTTTCTAGGAATTAAAACTATTCAAAAACTAACTTTGGATTCAGTGAATTCTTCCTTTTTGGAAGTCTTCCTTCAAGGAGGGAAGAGAATAAACACTTATACAGTACCTACTATGTGCCTGGCTGTGTGCTTTAAAAAATATTATCTCACTTGTTTGGAAGAATGAGTATGAAAGACACCTTAGAAACGCATTGTGGATGGCTTTAGATGCCAGGAGTTTGTATATTATTCTATAAGTAAGATGGCAAGGTTTTGAACAGAGCAGTGACATGATCAAGTTTTGCATTGTGTGTAAACTATAGTAATAATTATTGTCATTGTTAATGAAAATATACTCTCAAAGCAGGTGCTTTTATACAGATTGAAACAGGTCACTGAGATGAGATACTGAAAGGACATTCCTGGCTGAGATGGTGGCGTAGCAGCAGCAACATATCGCAGCTCTCACATAGCCACCCCAAAATACCCATAAAATAGGACTCTAAACCAATCCTAGACCTCCAAAACGCACACAAAGATTCTTCCCACTAAAGTCAGCTCGGCTACGAGGAACCACATCAGCACTGCGAACCGAAACCAGCCTGGCCTGAAGTCGCGGCTGTGCTCCGGGGGCAGCCAGATGAGGGGAGCGGTGAGTGGATTAGCGGCAGCTGCCAGCAGCGTTCAGCACTAGGTCAGTGGGACTTGCGAAGTTGGGAGGGGAGCAGTCCACCCGAAAGGCCTCCAGAGCGGGAAAGTGAAAGGCAGAGGTTTTGCACCCGCCTCTGCGTTGCAGCTTCCCGCCCGCGGCCTGCAGACAGCAGGGGGACTAAGTGATTGTTCTGACACCAGTGCTCTCGCATTGAGCGGCCTGGATCCGGATCGCTGTCTTGGGCCTCAGTCCTGGAGTCTTCACTATCCAGTCAGCCAGAAGTAAGTAGGAAGAGTCCCAGCATCTTCCTGAGAGCTACGGCAGCTGGGAGGACCCCAGCGATTTGGGACAGAGCTTTCCCTTCTGGAAGCAGACCCCCACAGAGATTTAAAAAAAAAATCACGGACTGAACAACCATGAGT
>CM053582.1:175584928-175618042 GCA_028627135.1 Pseudochirops cupreus
AACCCCTTGAGGGCAGGTAGTGTTTTTACCTTTCGTTGTATATTCTGTGCACAGAGCCTGGCTCCTCATAGGAAACACTAGACAAATTCTTGTTGACAACTCTCTTTCATTCTCTCTCTCTCTCTCTCTCTCTCTCTCTTTCTCTCTTCATATATATATATATATATATATATATATATATATATATATATATATATATATATACATACGTACACACACACATAAACACATACACACACCTATGTGTATATATATGTGTGTGTGTGTGTGTGTGTGTGTGCTTATTAATATACATACATATATTTTTAAGGCAGGTGTTTGCTACAGCATTAGGAGAACAGATTGTGGAGTAAGAATTCTTGGGTTTAAATTTCACCTGTGATTATTAGACAAGTCATTTAATTTATCTAGGCTGACCTAGGTGGCTAGATCTGTGATCTTGTGACTCTGAAGAATTCTAGCATGTCTCAGAAGTCTGACAGAATGCTGAGGGCATTCCTTGTACATGTGACTTCCCTGGTAAGTACCCAAGAGAGAGAAATTGCTTCATTTCAGTTTTCTGGACATCATAAGGTTTTCATTCAAAGGACCATGTGGCTATAATTTCAGTTTCTTCCTGAATGAGCATTCTTACATTCCTTGAGTTAGAATCTTTGGGGAATATTATAAAATTCAAAAGGAAAATCTAGCTTCATATTTTTTTTTACCCCCAAACAACTTAAATCTCCTGTTGTTTATTCTTAATAATGAATAAACTTTTGGCCTCATAGTGTTAAGTCATTAGATTGCATCTGTGGTTCACTGCATCCTGATAAGTTCATCTGGGATCGATAATAATGTTTCTACTTCGGGGGAAGTAGCCTTAGTGAGATGTGCAGATCTCTGTCCACCAAGTATTAGAAGAGACACTAACAGCAACTATTTTTTTAATGTTTGTTTTCATAAGGACTTCATTGTTTTTCTCAACATTGATGTATTATTTGCCTTTATCAAAAAGAACCATGACAATTATGGAGAGATTACTAGATTTTCTACCAAGACAATCATAAAAGAAATAATAAAGATTACAGAATAAGGTGCTTATTTTAGTGATAAGACATCAGTCATTTGATGTTTCTTGAGGAAGAATCCAATCTTTACCTCCAGAGAAACTAATATCTTTTTATATCCCCATACCAATTGTAGAGGGGGAACATAATTAAGCCTCTAACAAATCCCTTTATGCCCAAACGGCATTATCATGCTACAGTTTCTGAGTTTCTGAGGCATTTTGTGATCATGTGCACATTTCTATTTTACCCTTTACACAGAACACTAATGAAAGGCAAAAAGAGCCCTGTAGTCAGACCAATTAATTGTGAGCACATATTCCAACAAATAGCACTGCAGTCTGAAAAGCCAAAGCACAGCCTGTGTGGCACTTACCCTTATTGCTTTTTCAGATGCAGGTCACTGCAAAATTGATTTTGTAAATTATTTTTATTGCCTTCTTCCACTCTATAGAATTCATGAATCAAGTACCCCCAGCATACCTTTTTTTCACCTCTAAATTGTAACAAATGTATTTTCAAGTCCTAGCCTTTATTTGCTTAGCCATGCTGGTGAGAGGATATAAGGAAATATTCCTGAGGGTAAAAGATTACTGCATGTGAAAAATCTACTCTCATTATCTAACCATCTAGTTATCCTGAGGCTTAACCAAAAGCCGATTTGCCTCTATGCTTTTGTTTCCTGAGACAGTTCTAGTAAAAGGTCCTCTTGTGTACCTTCCTTTTTCAATACGTCCAAAATAGTAAATATTATTGAATCTTTTTTGACCATCAAGATTATAAGAATAATGGATCTAAAGTGAGAAGAGAGCTTGTGATTCTGAACTCTCGTTTTGCAGATGAGGAAACTGAAGTCTACAGAAGTTAAATATCTCACTCCAAGGTCACAAAGTAGTCAGTGGCAGAGGTGGCATTGGAGCTTAGATCTTCGGAATCCAAGTCTCTCTCTCTCTCTCTCTCTCTCTCTCTCTCTCTCTCTCTCTCTCTCTCTGTCTCTCTCTCTCTTTCTCTCTCCCTCTCTCTCTCCCTTTTGTCCCTCCCACCCTCTTTCTTTCTCTCTCTCTTTTTCTCGCTCTCTCTTTCTCTCTCTGTCTCTGTCTCTCTCTCTGTCTCTCTCCCCCTTCCCTCCCTCCCTCTCTCTCTCCAGAATCATGCTAGACAGTACCCTCTCTTAAGATTAAATGTCTTAGACTGCCTCCAAAATATCAGTTTTCATTTGCCCAGCTCCATATTATAGATAGGTTGATAGATATAGATAGCACCTATCTATAGCCGCATTTCTCTATATATACATATAGATACATACATACATATATAGATATTATAGATCTCTATCTCTATATATCTGTGTGACAGATGATTATACTGAATCTCTTCTGACCTTTAGATAGACACCCAAAGTTACATTTTAAAATAATTTTTGACAAATATGACCACTCAATTATGAATTTCAAGTAGCTAGATTTCAGCTAATTGGCATTGTTTGCTCTACTGGCTGAAAAATAAACTAACATGAGATAATCTTTTCTTTGTATAAATGAAAAGAGTACCTGTGGGTTTTTCCAAGGTGTTCAATAACAACATTCTTTAACAATGGAAAGAAATCTCACTGCCCATTTTCTGCATTGTACTATCTCTGCTTACTACTATGGGAATGGAGGGGGAAAAAAGGTTCTGTTTTATCTGTTTTGGCTTCTCCTTTCAAATTTTTGCCTAAAGCTACTTTGAAAAGAGCTTATGATCAGAATTTGTGGTAAACAGTTGAATCATCCTTTCAGGTTTTAAATGTTGCTTAGAAAAGAGGCAGCCTTTTTATTCTTTCACCAACTTATATAGTTTTGTCACAAAGTCAGTTGGGCCTGCAATCTTGTTTCCATATCTTCATCAAATAGCCAATTGTACCCATAATCATGTCATGAGCAGATAATATTTATCACTTAGACAGGCTAAGCAAGTACTGGTTAAATATTTAGAACCGCTCTGTGGGCAGTTGTGGCCCAGTAAGATGTTACAAGCAAAGTTAAAGCTTTCATGGTATTAGCTGCCTTTCTTTGTGGTTTCGAAGATGAGTAGGTTTAGTAATGTCTTTGATGTTTAAATACTGTGATAGCATAGCTGTTTCAAATAACTTTTAATAGGCCATTTCTAGTTGAAATGGTTTGGGGAAGAAATTTCCAAGGCCAAGAACCTTATACTATCTCTAGAGTGCCAGGAACTCTGCTGACTTTTTTTCCCCATGAGCAGGGGAAGGGAAAAGATGTCCAAACAACAAATGTTCGTAAATCTTATGTAGTCTGGACAGACGTGTTTTCAATTATTTCCCCAGTTCAATTAAAAGATTATTCCATTTTCCTGCAGGGAATATTTTCACGGTACATTTCATTTATTGCTTTATTTTACAGATTATTAGTTTTTAACATTTTGTCATAAAAATGTTCTCAGTTGCATATTACCTTTGGCAAGGTGTGTAATTTCAGATTGTTTTACTTTTCACTAGTCTTGACTTTGTACCTTTATTTTTTTATGTGACCAAATATTTATCATCCAGGTAACAGTCTTTGTTTTTCATGTGCCCTACTGATATGATCTTTAAAACTCTGATCTCTAAGGCTCCTTCCAAATTTAAAATTATTTTATGTAATAAGGTAAACTGTTCTATATGACTTGAGGTTTTTAGGAGAGTTCATAATTCGGTCGACTGAATTAATAATCATTTCAAGGGAACCTTAAATAGTTGGTTAAGTGTAAATATTTTTATCAGCAGACCAAGAAAGATTTATATTTTTAAAGAAGAATATTTCTTCTTAAAAAGAATATTTCCATTTCAGGTATGTAAAGGACTGTATGGCCTCTCAAGATCCCTTATAGCTCTGAAATTCTTTGATAGAAAATGAGAATTAGACCGTTTTCTTTTTTTGCCTCACCTACAAATCCTTCCACAAATATTTATTGGATCCCTATCATATTTGTAACACTGTCCTAGGTACATTGGGGATGGAGAGGAATAAAGAGAAATCATAGTTAGAGGATTTGGCTTCGTAAATGATAGAATCATGGATAGAGAGCTGGAGGGGACCTCAAATACCTTTTTGTACAAGACCTCATTTTACAAATGGTGTGGTGCACAGAGTATTGGGCCTGAAGGTCAGGAAGATTTCTCTTCCTGAATTCACATGTAGCATGAGAAACCTACAATCCGTGTGACCCTGAGCAAGTCATCTAACCCTGTTTGCCTCAGTTTCTTTATCTGTAAAATGAACTGCAGGAGGAAATGGCAAATCACTTTACTATCTTTGCCAAGAAAACCCCAAATGGGGTCAGCAAGATCTGGACATGACTGAAACATAACTGAACAACAAAAAGCTACATGGAAGAGTGGATAGAGCTCTGGACCTACAGTCCAGAAGACTTAAGTTCAAATCTAGCCTCAAGAAACTAACAGTGTAATCTTACATTAGTTATTTAATCTCTGCCTCAACTTTAAAATAGAAATAATAATAGTATCTGTTTCACAGGATCAAATGAGGTCACATTTGTAAAAGTGCTCACCTCTGTTCCTGGCACATAGCAGATACCTAGTAAATGATTATTCTCTGAAAGGCTTGTTCAAGGTCCCACAGCCTCAAGGGTATAATTTGAATCCAAGTCTTTTGAGTCCTGAGTCAGTTGACCTTCTACTATGACCCACTACTGACCACTTATGTAACCTTAAACGAGTCACTTAATCCTACCAGTCCTCAATTTTCTTATGTGGAGAGGGTTGAACTAGTTAACCTCTGAAGTATTTTCCAACTCTAATTCTGTAATTCATGAATCCAGTTTGCCTTCAAGGAACTTTGTGTCTAGTTGGGGAAAGCAGAATTAGAAAACAGTACAGAGTTGTGGAATCAATTAAGCTGTGTTACATATTCTAGTACAGTAGGAGCTCAGGGAAGGAAGAAATTAACTATAATTGAAATAGTTTGGGAAATATACCAAGTTCATTATTGGGTTGCTTATCTTTCTTCTTTAGCATATTGTCTGCTGTGTAGACACCCAAGAACTGAGAGAAGAGAATTAAAAAAAATATCTTGGAATAAGGCCATTCCTTCATTTACCCTACTTTTAATCCTGCTTTGAAGCAGGAACCCTCCTACTTCCAGAGGCTTCTCTAAGGCTGGCGGTGCCAAGGAAGACAAAAGACAAATTAGAAGAAGCCTATTGCGTGTAATTGCCTTATGCAGGGTGAGCTTGTTCACTTGTCTACCTGACTGCTACCAAAAGGCCTCTCTTCTTCCTTGTGCATGTACCTTCCTGAGTCTGGGAGTATATTTCTCTCTATCCCCCAATGCATTTCAACTTGATGAAGAGTCATGAGTAATTAATTAAGACTATAACAATTACACGTACCCTCCTCTCTTGAGCACAGAGTTTCTTAAGTACCAAACCTGTAACTTGAAAGCACAGTAGAGACCAAATAAAACAGCTGTGATAGCTGTCTTCAAATAATATTTTGATCCATACATACTGAGAGATAGGCCAAATATTAAACCACCTAGGCCTCAGTTAACCTAGCCTCTGATTGCTTGTGATTCTGAATCAGTTGGTGTTACTGAATGAAGTTAATAACCACAAAGTTTAATGAAGTTTGCCGTGGTTAGCAGGAAGCCAAGCTCCAGTTATTCACCTAACTTTCCTAATAACATTCAGTGAGGAAATGCTGTGGATAAAGAGGATACCAAGATTCTTTTTAAGGGTCATAAATGTAATAATATTAAAACTTGAAGACATCCAGGCCTTTAAATTTAAAAAGAAATCATACTGTGTTGTCTCTGTAACTCCAAATAGCATCACTGGTACACTTTTAGTAATTTAGAAGAGTGTAGGATTCATTTAGCCGTTACCTGTGAGAGCTCTCATTAGCTGCTGGCGGGGATCTCAATATACATTGCAAAAGGTTCTTTAAGCTACAGTCCAGGAACCATTTTCCTTGGTGATTTTCTCTTGTGGTTTGTTGTTGTTGTTTGAATTTTTCTTTTTGTTTTTGTTGGTTTGTGACTCAGTCAGGGTTAAGTGATTTGCCCAGGGTCACACAACTAGTGTCTCAGGTTAAATTTGAACTCAGATCCTCTTGACTCCAGGGGACTCACTCTGTCCACTGCACCACCTAGCTGCCTCTGGTGATTTTAATCAGAGACTGGATTACTTCTTAGGTATGTTGTGGAGCAGATTTTTGTTAAGTTATGGGTGGTGCTACATAGTCTTGCTCATCCCTTCCAATTATATGATGTTTAAGTCACAAAATAGAATTATTTGGGGGCCTAGAAAGGACTATAGAAACCATCTAAGTTCCTTTCTCATTTTATAGATGAGAAAACTGAGATTGAGAAAGATGTGGTAACTTGTTCAGTTACATTGGAGTCAGTGGTAGATGCCAGCTTTGAACCCTAGAGTTCTTTGAACATTTTTCATAAGAGGAAAACAAGCTTTAGTTACGTTTGTGGCATTTCTTATTATAATCTATTTATCTATGTATATATGCATATATTTCTTATTATAGAAATATTTTTTTAATCTGCGTGATGATGATACTTCTGCATCCATTTGCCTTATCTTTTTCCATTTCCCCAGTATACTACCTTCTTCTGCCTGTAGTTGTACAATTGTTCTCATGTGGTAGAAAAAAAGAACCATATCAGAAAACAAGGACTCTTTTAACCTTTGACGTCAGATTGTTTTGCTATAGTTTGAGTAAAAAGAAACATAAAGGAGGAAAATTGTGTTATAGCACCCTCCAAAGCATCTGCCCAGATAGTAATTTCTTTAGGATTTACTTGTTTTCTATATCATCTTCTCTTTCTTCTCTCCCTCTTCTCCAAGACGCAAAGTTGGCCGCAAGAAGGTATAAACTTTGAATTATTTTAATTCACTTTATACACTCAATCTTGGTTGGACACTTACTCTCTAAGTCTAAGACATGGTTTGAAATAACTTCCCCTAGATCCAGTAGGTTTTCAGCATTAATTAAGTCCCCTAGAAATGATTGTAAGTTAAAAGACTCCTACAAATGGGGTAAGTTAGAGCCAATAGAAAAATTCATGGAGGGATTTCAATGAAGGATATGCATGGATATGCATGTCTGTGGGATCTTGGTCAAGAAGTTTAGCAACCAGAAGAAAAAAGTGACAGCTTCTCTCTGACCTACTTAACCTTTCTCTCTTCATCCATTCTCTTCTCCCAAGCATCCAATAGAGGAGAATAACTGAATATTAAAGGTTTTTTTGGAGCAATAGGAATGCCCTGGCAAAGACCACAGAGATTTGGACTCTTAGGTTTCCTTTATATGAGAAACACTACGAATTAGGTATTTGTTTTATGTGACCTAAATCTTCTCCTTGTACCTTTGCTTTCTTCATTTTTTTTCCTCCTAGCAGGAGGCGTGATCTGAGAATACAGTATACATTTCCATGTGAGAGTTATATTTTCTTGATCATTTCTCTGCTTTGGGACTCTTTATACTTTCCCTGTTGGATAGCCAAGCTGGGACTTTAGTCTGTTACAACACAAATATTGGTGATGGTGGTGATGCCAGAGATTTGAGAAGGAGAAAGAACAACTTTCTGCATCTCTTGACCCCTATCAGCATGGGACTATGGCACAATATAGGATTTTCTGATTCAAGCAACATTTCACTCAGAGTGAACACAGAAACATATCTGATAATACCAAAGTGGGGCACTGATTTTACTTAATTAGACATTCAGGAAACCATTCTTTTGAATGGTTATTAGTATCACAAAAGAGATAATGCTAGGCTGAGAGTCAGGGTACAAATCCCAACTAAAACACTTACTAGCTGTGTCTCTCTAGGAAAAGTTACTTAAGCTACATGTGTTTGTGGCAACTTGCTTAAGACGCATCTGCTTTGTCCAAGGTAAGTTGAGATGAGTATTGGTGGCAGACTGAGTAAATCACATATCATTTGTGTATCCATAAATACTGCAGGAATGAATGTCAAATTGACAACATTAAGTCCCAAATGACATTGACTGCCTTATTGGGCTAAACTGTTGGAAAATTCTTGAAAGTGATCAGTTTTTATTACAGTATCCAGATGCAATCACTTCTGCCCACACACACCACTGACATCACCTCTTTGGGCTTACAAACTCAAGAGAGTCAAGTTAAGTCTACCTAGAGAGGGGTGAAACGGTTGCCTCTGGAATACAGCCATGCCACTGCACCATGTCATTAAGCATCCTCAAAACAAGACAACAGGATCCAATTCTCCTCCATCTAAACAAGGCCTTTTATGCATACCAAGAAACCTGGCAGGGCTAGAAGCCTACCTGAGCTTCATTGTTGCTTGACTTTGCATATTTGTCACTAGGATTGGGGTTTGTTTGTTTGTTTGTTTTTATTTTTGTTTTGACATGAGGTAAGAAACTGTGGATATCAGCAGGCCTGTCAGAAAAAAAAAGGGCAGGTCATTGAAGCATTTTAAATGCACAGAAAAGAACAGAAGGGAAGCCAGAAGGAAATAGAGACAAGCAGGGCAGCTTTGAAAATGACATGTTCACTTTATTATGTGCTTAAGAGGAAAAGTAGTATGTAAATAACAGAGATTAATGAATTCATGCACAAGCCTTTTTTCTACTTTCTATATTGAAATAATCATTTTATTTGTCATTTGTTAAGTTCGGGGGGAAAAATAATTTTAATTGTTACAAAAAGAAAAAAGAAGAAGCAGCCTGCTGGGGCAGCTTGGAGCAAACAACATGGATGAAGACCCTTAGTGTGAACCCTGTGACCTCAACTTTGCCCCTCATTATCTGACTCTCTCTTATACTCTTTTTGTACACTGACATAGTACTGGGAATCATGACCTTCCAAAAAGGAGGCTCCGTTTAGGACCCTTACTAGTTGCTGATCTTTGAATCTGAAGGGTACCTCTTCATTCGATTTTTATTGTTGGGGTTTTTTTATCCCCAGTTCTTAACACAGTCCCTGGAACAAAGTGGGTGCTTGAGAATGCTGGTTGATTTAATGATGCTGAAGATCCCTAACTTGGATATGGATTTACACTCTGGGATTGTTCTTATCCCCAAGGCAAAGGCAAATGAGCGAGTATCCCACTGAATCAGTCAGTTCTTTTCAGTGCACAGACAAAATGGTTATTTAAAGCCTTATATAAGAAATAATATAATAATATTAATATATAATATGACAATATAATAATGTGTATAATGTATTATATGCATGACAGGCAATGTTATGACAAGACAGCATAGTAGACATTCATGGCACTAAATTAGGTCTTTGGATCATAAATCTAGAGCTGGAAAAGGCCTCACAGACTACCCAGTCCTTCCCTTTAGTTTTATTGATCAGGAAACTGAGTACCAGAAAGGTTAAATGATTTATCCAAGGTAACAAAAGCATCATATGTGAGACTTGAACTTGTGTTTTCTGACTTCAGGACTAATACTCTTTCCACTAGACTTTTTCCCTCAGTGATACCTCCTTAAGGCAGCTGAACTTGGAAGTCTAAAGACTAAATTCTGTATTCAAATGACCCTAGAAAGCTCAGATAGCTTCAAAATGTCTCAGTTTCCTCATACACAGAATGGGGCTGGACTACATGTTTTCTAAGGTCTCTTCAAGCCCTGTATCTATGATCCTGTAAACCATAGTTCACTTTCAGGTTTATGAATAATTTTTTTCTCAATTAATCCTTAAAGCCATCTCTCTGAGATAAGTAGGAAAAATATTATTATCCTACTTTAAAAATGAATAAAATCATACACACAGAGGTCAGTAAATTTTCCAAGGTCAAATAGCTTACATTTATGTAGGGCTTTAAGATTTGTAAAAACGTTTTACATTTCTCCTATGATCCTTACAACCTTGTAGAAAAGGTGCTATTGTCATTTGCAATTTACAGATAAGGAAATGAGAGATTGCATGACTTTCCCAGAGCCACACAGCCAGTAAGTATCTGAGATGACATTTGAACTCAGGTCCACCTGAATCCAGGGCTGGTGCTCTATCCACTGTACCACCTAGATACTCCTAAGGATGGGATTGAGATCTTGAAGGATTGGAAAGATAATATTGCACTTGTTAGAATAGGGCAAATTTGACTCAGAGGATCTTATTGCTAGAACTGGAAGGAACCTTTGAAGCCATTGAATCTAGCCCTCCAGATGAGGAACCTGTAGCAGAGAGAAGATATGTGACTTAACCAAGGTTACATAAAAACTAATTGGCAGGGTTGTAATTCAAACCTAGGTCCATTTGGTGCTCTTTCCACTGTACTAACTTGGAGGAGGGGGTTGGTATGGGGGCAGATGGGAGATGAAGGACAACTAGTTCTGGTTTGCATAAGGGGAGTTTGAGATTCTGACAGAAAACTGATTTGGCTCTTTCTGAGAGGGAGTTAGTGGGGCTCAAAAGAAAGAGACTAGGGCTAGATATATAAATGGAGGAATATTTTGTATTAGCCATTTTAATTGAACTGGTGCTCCCCCATGAGTATGGGGGAATAAATGAATACTAATACTCTGGCTTCCAGAGAACTAAAAAAAGAAAAAAAAGAAGTAAACCTCATAAAGAGTTTCCCCTCTCCCTATTTTCATTTAGTTCTGAAACAAGTGAAAAGTAAAGGAGGGGATGTAATATTATTTTCTTTATCTGCCAACTCCTTTAAACCTGTAGGGGGTCTTTTGGATTCTCAATAACAAGTTTTTAACAAAGCCTCCTCTCCTGTCATTTTTCCTACTAGTATTCCTGTAGTTAAGACACATCTAAGGGAACCCAAGATCTAAGAGAGCAAAGACACAAACAAGCAGTGGAACATCTCTTGGATTGCATTGTAAACCTTAAATAGCTTTACTTGAAATGTGAGTTAATTGTTTTTCAAAGATGCCTTGAAAAATATTGAGGTTAGTTTGAAATTCATGAACATAAGAAAACCAAACTGACAAGGCAAGAATGATATAATCCCTTCCAATATGTTTTTCTTTTCTTATTTATAAAGTTCAGATAACTGCAAAGTAAACATTACCAGTATTTGGGAGCAGTGACAGTATAGCATACTAGATATAGGATGCAACAAGAAATTGCTAATGGAAGATAAAACTATAGCATAGGAAGACTAATTGAAGGGACTGGTGGCAGAGATTGGGGAGGGGTCCTGGGATGATAGAAATCTTCATATGTTTGAAGAAGCTGCTATGTGGAAGAGGGAAAGAAACATGACTTTCAGAGGAAAGAGCACTGGACTTGGAGTCAGGAAAACTGGCAGTTTGAGCTCTGTGTCAGACCTTACCTAGCTGTGTGACCTTAGGCATTTAAGCCTCTCTTTACCTAAATTTCCTCATTATAAAATGTGAAAAATAAGAGCTCCTATTTCACAGGGTTATTGAGAGAACCAAATTAGATTGTATAGATCAAGCAATTTGCAAACTTTAAGGTGGTGCATAAATGTGTTAGCCAGTGTTATTGTTATCATTAGACTTATTCTTGACTCTGAGGAAGCACCTCATACTGGAGAGAGAGGCAGTCTTAGAACCAGAAAAACCCGGGATCAAGTCTCATCTCTGACACAACTCATTTAATCTCTAGGTAATTCTCTTCAGACTTTAAATTGGAAAGACAGTGCCGGAGGAACTGTGTCAGAGGGAATTTCCTCATCTGTGATACTTCTGCACCCATGAAATCCCAGGTCCAGTTCTTGTCCCTATCTTTTTGTAAAAATAAGCTTGAAACATTTTAACTCTGATACCTCAAGTAGAGAAGAACACTTTTTGATTGAATCAAACAGTCAGAATTGAGTGTGAACTGGACCTGTATACCTATTTGAAGCAATAAAAACATTGTTTGAGAGACTGGGTCACACCCTAAGCAATTTGTAGAAAATGGAGGTGATATCTCAGAACCATTTTGAGAGGTTGGAGCAATCATACATTTTGCTCCTTAAATATGTGCTGGGATTTCCAGGAGGAGGAAACAGATGCCTGAACTATGGCAGAGAAGAGAGGTATAGAGAAGAATCATTGACTTTATAGGCAATCTACAAATGGAGAAGTCAGGCTGAGGGGAATTCCACCAGAAGATGAGCTCTTTTACCACCTTCCCTTTCCAATTCCCATCCACAGATACTATAACATAATATGCTATTTCATTACACAGAAGATTCTGTAACTGGAATTTTGCCTCAACTACAGAGAGACCAGGGTTCAATCAGAGATAGACATAAATGTAAGATTAGGCAAAAAGCCCAGCTTCTTCCTAGTTATTTCTTAGGCATTTTTCTAACCAGGGGCTCAGAATGATTGTGACCAGATTGATGACTTTTTATCTGAGATAAACTACTTTAAAAAAAAAAAACAGAGGAGTAAACTAAGTTGGTTTTAAGAACCATTATGTTGCCACCTAGACTTAAAATAATTTAAACATGGTGTTACATATTCTTGGCACTTAGAGGGTAGAATTAAGGAGAAATCACAGAGTTCAAGAGAATCAGGTTTTGATTTGATACAAAGGAAAGCTTTTTATCAAGTACAGATATCCCAAAGCGAAATGGGCTTCCTTTGGAGGTAACAAGTACCCTGTGATGGGAGGTCGTTCGGGAAAGATTTGTCAGGGATATTTTGGAGAAGTGTACATTAGACTCGATTACCTCTTGAATACTTTCCAACTCCCACATTTGATAATTCCTTGAACCCCAAGCATTTGATTCCATATTCCTGTGCATTTTGAAGTAAACTATAATACCTCTCCCTACAATGGGAACAGAGAAGAATCCCAGCTTTTTGTTTACATGGTTTTCCTTTTTTTTATAGCAGCTGAGGTAATTGATCACCATGTTTAATTAGTATGAAAAAGCCCCATCTGTCTATACAGTTTAACTGCATCCCAACCATGAAAATGAAAAGCAAAATATCATAAACAAAAACTTCAGGAAAAAACCAACAAAAGATAAATCAATTCACCTTGTTTACTTTGAGGAAAGTTAAACACAGAGGAGTTTCTTAAACTATCTAAGAGAAATAATCTCTACGAATCTTGATGTTTACCTGTGAAGGGACAACTTTAGATAAATTGATTCTTGATATCGCCATTGTGGATAATAATGAAGGATCAATTTATCATCCCCAGAGTGGTCTGCAGCCCTCCTAGGCCACCTTGTCGTCACTAAGCCTAATATGAATGGAGATTGCCTGTGGCAACTCCTGCTACCCCTCATTATGTACATGCCTTTCCCACTCATAATTAAAATGCATTTAATACTGGCCCTCCAAGTGTTATAAATAACATTGTTTATCATGTATTGTTTTAAAGTTTCTATCCTCCTCTCTGTGTATCCTAAATCTGTGTAGTCTTTTTTGGACTCTAAACTACTATAAACCAGTAGGTGAAGGTCTATGCGTTGCTTTGCACAATAACATTCAAAATTAAGTGTTTAATGAGCATGCCTTTTGAGGATGATAGTATAATAATTCATATTTTTTCAGAATACAGAGCAAAACAAGCCCAAAAGTTTCTAGTTATATATGGCAATATTACAAGTAATAATGATTTACATTTATATCATGTTTTAAATTTTGCCAGTGCTATACATACATTATTTAATTTGAGCCTTTTAATCAGACTTTGAGGTTAATGCTTTGATTATCCCCATTTTAAATATGAGGAAACTAAGGCTCAGAGATGTTGGGACTTGCCCCCAGGTCAGAAAGCTACTAAGTGTCTATACAAAGGATTTGAACTCATATCTTCCTAATCCCATGCCTTGAACTTCCTCCATTTCTCCATCACTACCAAAGAGATGTTCCCCAACTTCAGCCATTGCTTCTTTTATGTTCCTACTTTCCGTATCCTTCAGTGCCCAGAATGTGATAAGTTTTGAACAAAGGCTTGATTCTCTTTCTATTTTTTTTTAAAATGACCTTGCTTTATGTAGCTGCAGTTTTTTTTTTCTTTTTCTCCCACCATCCAACTACAGCTGTATTGTGGCTTTCATGCCTGTGGCTACAAAACACAGGACTAAATGTTCTCAGGATTACCCATAAATTACTGTTTACGCAACATGCAAAACATTGGCTTTGGAATGATCTGAAAAAAAGTGAGATTCAGCTTGAAAATAGGTCCTTGGCGGGTGCTAAGAATAATGGCGAGTGGGACTAGATCATCAGCACAAACTTTATGGATGAAGCTAGACTCTGCAGGAATTCATCTCCTCTCTCTCCTTGTCTTTGCCTGAGTCTCTACATGGGGTTTTTCTTTGGAGTATCTAAGTTGACATTGATGAGAAAGTGGACAAAATTCATTTGGATAAGGACTCTACACTCTGCTTTCAGATGATGGACCCCTAAGCTAAAGGGCAGCAATGCGGAAAGAACACCGGCTCTGAAAGGGCCTGGATATAAATCCCAACTATGTTACTTCCCTACCTATATGACTTTGGATAAATCATTTAACTTCCCTGGGCCTCAGTTTGCTCATTTGTAAAATCACAAAGAGGTGATTAGATAAGACGACCTCTAAATTCCCAAAATCTATGCTATTATAATCTGGCATCTTCTTCCTCACTTACTGTACATATTTAAAAGTGCTGTATTCAGAAAGACGTGGAAGTAGTGTTCCCAGTCATCCCCAGGAAAGGGATTATAAACCAAACAGAAAACGTTATCATATTGATGTACTGGAATTTGTTTGCCTAGAACTGAAATGTTAGCTATATTTCAACAAACATAAAGCTCTGGGAAGATAAGAAAGAAGTGAAAATGATCTGGATAACAACAGAATACTCAAGCGATAGATTGGGTTTCACATGAGTATAGAAAAAAACTAAAATGTTTTCGTTTAGAAATAAGAAAGGAAGTAGTGAAATTTATGAATTTTCAAATGTGCAGGGTATTTTTGAAAATCTACATTTATTAGAACTAAGATTGACTGATAGATAACGTGTAACATGTTTCTCTTAGCTTGAGCATTATCTTCTGAAAGTAAAAAAGAATTGATCAAATACTAGTTTGAAAATCCCTTTGAAGCTTCAAGGAGACAGTTTTTTTTTTAAAGTTTAATAGTATTTTATTTTTCCCTATTTACATGTCAAGAAAAAATTTAGCATTCATTTCTACAAGATTTTGAGTTCCAAATATTTCCCCATCCCCTTCCTCTCCTCTTTTTAAAATGGTAGACAGTTTGATATAATTTATACATGTGTTATCTTGTAAAAAAAAATCTATTTCCATATTAGTCAGTTGTGAAAAAAAAGAAACAGATCAAAAGAAAAAACACAAGGATGAATAAAGTAAGTCAAAAAAATATGCTTTGATCTACATTCAGAGTTCATCAGTTCTTTACCTGGATATTGATAAGATTTTCCTTCCTGAGTCCTTTGTACTTAGAACACTGTGTTGCTGAGAAGAGGGGAGTCATCCATAGTTAATCATCAAACAATATTGATGATACTGTGTACAATGTTTATGGTTCCGTTTATTGCACTTTGCATCAGTTCAGATGAAGCCTTTCCAGGTTTTTCTGAAATCTGCCCTATTCATTGTTTCTTTTGTCATAGTAGCATTCCATTACATTCATATACCACAGTTTGTCCAGGCATTCCCCAATTGATGGGCAGCCCTTCAATTTCCAATTGACACCATGAAAAGGGCTGTTCTAAATGTTTTCACACTTGTAGGTCCTTTTCTCTTTTTTATAATCTCTTTGGGATACAGACCCAGTAGTGGTAGTACTGGATCAAAGGGTATGCATAGTTTGGTTCCCTTTGAACATAGTTCCAAATTGCTCTCCAGAATGGTTGGATCAATTCACAACTCCACCAGCAATGCATCACTGTCCCAATTTTCACACATCCTCTCCAACATTTAGCATTTTCCTGTTTTGTCATGTTAACCAATATGATAGGTATGAAGTGGTACCTCACATTTCTCTAATCAATGGTAATTTAGAGTACTTTTTCATATGCCTATAGCTAGCTTTGATTTCTTCATTTGAAATGGCTTGTTCATATCCTTTGACCATTTTATCAATTGTGGAATGGCTTGTATTCTTATAAATTCAACTCAGTTATCTATTTATTTGAGAAATGAAGCCTTTAGAGACACTTGCTACAAAGATTATTTCC
This sequence comes from Pseudochirops cupreus, assembly GCA_028627135.1. Taxonomy (NCBI): domain Eukaryota; kingdom Metazoa; phylum Chordata; class Mammalia; order Diprotodontia; family Pseudocheiridae; genus Pseudochirops; species Pseudochirops cupreus. The sequence goes on from CM053582.1 coordinate 175,601,111, forward strand.
CAGCTTCCTGCTTTCCTTCTAATCTTGGTTGCATTGGGTTTTTTTTTTGTACAAAAGCTTTTTAATTTAATATAATCAAAATTATCTGTTTTACATTTTGCAAATGCTCTCTATCTCTTGTTTTGTCATTAATTCTACCTCTCCCCATAGATTTGACAGGGAGACTATTCTTTGTTCTTCTAATAAATATGCTTATGGTGTCACCCTTAATGTCTAAATCATGTACCCATTTTGACCATCTTAGTATGTGGTATACCTAGTTTCTGTCCTATTGTTTTCCAGTTTTCACAGCAGTTTTTGTCAAATAGTGAGTTCTTGTCCAAAAAGATGGGGTCTTTAGATTTATCAAATTCTAGTCTACTACGGTCATTGTCTTGTGTACCTAATCAATTCTGCTGATCTACCACTCTGTTTCTTAGCCAGTACCAGATAGTTTCAATGATTACTGCTTTATTAACATAGTCTGAAATCTGATATTGCTAGGCCACCTTCCTTTGTATTTTTTTAAATTAATTTCCTTGATGTCCTTGACCTTTTGTTCTACCAGATGAATTTTGTTATTTTTCTAGGTCTCTAAAATAAGTTTTGACAGTTTGATTGGTATGGCACTGAATAAGCAAATTAATTTGGTAGGATTGTCATTTTTTATTATGTTGGCTCGGCCTACCCATGAGCAATTGATATTTTTCTAGTTTTTAAAATCTGACTTCATTTATTTCAAAAGTGTTTTATAAATGTGTTCATATAGTTACTGAGTTTGTCTTAGCAGGTAGATGCCCAAGTATTTTGTATTGTTTAGAGTTATTTTAAATGGAATTTCTCTCTCTCTTGCTGCTGGGCTTTGTTGATAATATAAAGAAATACTGATGATTTATGTGGGTTTATCTTATATCCTAAAGTTGTTAATTATTTCAAGTAATTTTTTAATTGATGCCCTAGGGTTCTCTCATTAAACCATCATATCATCTGCAAAAAGTGATGGTTTTGTTTCCTCATTGCCTGTTCTAATTTCTTTGATTTCTTTTTTTTTCTCTGGTTGGTATAACTAACATTTCTAGTACAATATTTTAAGGAGGCAGTCTTAGAAAAACTTAAGGAAGTACTAGATAGATAAGGTAGCAAACAAATTTGGGAAATGCATTAGCCAAATAGGGAGAGCTAAAAATATGAAAAGACTTAAGTCCTATTCATTGATTAAAAATTATTTTAACAGATAATCATCTACTGCTTCCTGTGTAGGACAGACCTTTGGTAGTTCTACATTTTCTGATCTTCCTCCATCGTAATAGGACTTTACTAGAAGATTTGTCATTCAGCATGTCCTTTGGAATATATATATTTACCCTGTATGTGCTGTTTATCAGGATACCCATCATGGCAATTTGCCTCTGCTGGAACAACATCTGTCACAGGATCATAGAAATCTAAAGCCGAATTATACTTGTGATGCTATCTAACCCAACCTCCTAATTTTAAAAGCAAGGAAACTGAGACCCAGAGAGTCTTTTAGTTGCTCAGGGCCATACAGATAGCAAATACCAAAGCTGGAATTCAAACTCAGATCTGCCGACTCCAAGATCCCAGTTCTTTTCCTATCCTATCATGCCAACTCCTCCACATAATTACATTTCTTTAGCTAATGATAGTAACTATCCACAAATCTCTGCTTAAAAAGTAGTATCTAAAAAACAAACTTTTCTCAAGAAAATACATTTTCGAAGTTGTTAAATACAATGAGCACATCTCCCTATTCTCTATATATGTTGTTTCCCCTTATCGGTAGGTAAACTCCTTAAGAGCATAGATTTTCCTTTTTTGCATATGTTTAGTGATTGACAAAGGTGGTTAGTTCTTAGTATTTTTTAATTCGTTCATGTCACTGTTACATGGTGCATATTTATTCATTTATATTCAGATAAATATAGATTCACCTACTAAAGATTAAGGAAATTTCCATGAAAATAATATTGTTTTATTGACAAATACTGCTTTTTTTAAATCACTGTCTTTGGATTAAAAATCCCTATGCTTGGCATTGGGCATAAAGACTTTTCAAGTTTAAAGAAAAAAAAACCTACCAAGGCTGATCCATAGAGATCCATATGAGAAATCTGCATAGCACTGACTCAAGACTAGTAAATTATGTATACATTGATTGCTTATGATATTCAGTTAAATTGACCAACATGACTTGTGTAAGGAAATTATCAGAATTTTGCCTAAAGCTTCTTCAGATCATTTTTCTTCAGTAACAATTATTTAGATCTGACATTCATATGGACAAATAGGTAATTTGTATGCACACTTTTTGACAGGAAACCTTGTGTATCTACTTCACCATTTTGACAATATTTACAAATATTGAAGTGAAACTGCCTTAAGTATTAGTTGTTTGTATGCAATCCAGTTAACATATTGTGGCTCCTCAAAGAGAAATTTGCACATCATGTCCATATACTTTACATCTGTAATGTGTCTAAAATTGTAACAGGCAGCTCATGAATATTTTGGTACCTGTTCCCAATTTGCTTTGTGTAGTGTTATCAGTAAATAGGTGTTTAATGGATTCTTTTTTTAAAATTAAATTCCATAAGAATTCATTATTGTTGGTGATGCTATTTGCTGCCTTCGATAACTGTGCTACATTTTTGCTTAATTTACTACAAGAGATCAAATTTACATTATTAACTCCAAATGTTCCACGATATAACATTTACTGCCATACCCATCCTCTACCTGTGAGATTATTTTTTATTTGTATGCTGGAGTCAATGCTCCATTTTAAATAGATGTGTTTAGTTTGATAGGAGGCTGTCAGAAGCACCTCAGCGGGAAAGAACTGCTAAGATCCTCTCAGCCTCTGTCAACTAACACCCCAAGGTCACACAGCAACTTTCTTTGGGATTGTAGTGCATGAATATACAAAAGAAATGACTAATTTTAGAAGAGCAGGTTGGGGGTGATCTCATTCAAAACTGGACTTTCAGGCTTAACTTGAGAATGAGTCCTAAGGAAAGAATGAAGGAAATTTGTAAATTGTGATAGGCATGCTTTGCCAGCTTACAAAATTCCAGGGGAAAGTTCAATTTCAGCTGTAATGTCAGACCCTGTATAACTAATAATGCAAGAAGAATACTAATCAGATCTATGCATCCAGTTTCCAGCTCTTGTGTTCTGTAGCCCAAAAAAAGATGTATATTCTTTGGAAACATACATAAGCAAGTTCTTCAAAGAACTACATATGTATGTGTACGTATACACACATGTGTATGTATATGTGTATATATGTGCGCACACATACATATACGTATATATTTGTATGTATATATGTTATCTGTATATGTGTATATACACACATGTGTGTATGTATGCATGTATGCATATATTATACACACATATACTCAGAGAGAGAGAGTCCATTTCATCAGGTAAAGAAGAAATCTGTAAAAATAAAGTACCATGATTTTTTCTTTTTTTTCTCTAATTCAAGTTTTGACAACATTAAGAAATATTCAAATGTGCCTATGGGAACTATAAGAAAGATTTAATTTAGTTTAGACAATACACCAGAACTGTGGCATATTCCACTTTTCATTGATATTCACTCATATGTTATACACTTATAATATGCACACATGTGTATGTGGAGATGTGACTCCCTGTGGGTATTTCTGTAAAGAACTTTCTTCCTTTATGTGTTTTCATCCAAAGGTATATATATGACCTATTCAACTGTATCCAGTAGCATCCTGATAATTTTCAGATAAATTTCACCAGTGCTGATGAACAACCTAAGTACCACACATTTTTGGAACATTTTAGAAAACCAGGTTATGTCTTCAATTTATATCTAAGTACAGGGAGGCTAGACGATGTAATGGTTAGAGTACCAGTCCTAGAGTCAGTCAGACCTGAGGTAATATTTGGCCTGAGACATTTACTAACTGCGTGACCCTGGATAAGTCACTTAACTCTGTTTGCCTCAGTTTCTCACCTGTAAAATGAGTTGGAGAAGGAAATGGCAAACCGCTCCAGTATCTTTGCCAAAAAACACCCAAATGAGGTGACAGAGAATGGAGCACCACTCAACAACAATAGAATAAAACATTTTTGGTTCTGAAAACATTGTATATACTTTTTTCAGTTAAACAAAGCAAGGAAAATCAATTTCCCAGAAAAAAAATATGTTTATATATTGAGAATCACAGAGCCCTCACTGTATGACAGAACCTCAGTGATAACAGCTCCAGCTTAGAGAGGTATCACCTCTACAGCATCCCTGAAAGAGGTCAGCCAGTCTTTGCCTGAAAACCTCCTGGCAAGAGGAGCCCACTGTCACCCAAGGAAGCCCATTCCATATGGCAAGAGAGTAAATTCTAACAACAAAATCTGTACAAATAAAGGTGGCTTGATTTTGTTTTCTTTTTTTAATCTGATTCAAGTTTTTGACATCATTAAGAAAAATTCAAGTGTGCCCATTGGAATGGAAAGAACAATTTCGTTTAACGTAGGCAATACATAAAAACAATTTACAAGGAGTTTTATCTTGTTTTTCAGTTTTTGGGGTACAGTTGGTACTAATTTTCTTTATAAGAATTCAAAATGACTTACTTTCTCTTCTCAAAAGCTTATTGGTTTGTCTTTCCAGTTAGTCAAAAATGAGAACTATGGAACAAGTATTGCCAGGAGGAACAAAACCCAGACACAAACCCTTGATTTAGCAACCATAGCCAAACTCTGCGGCAGCCTGCAAGAAATGCTCACTTGATAAAGTGGCTCCAGCCATTTTTTGGGTTCCCTAGAGTGAAATGTTCCACTTTTTATAGCTTTGTCTATAATTTAAAAAGTGCCACAACTATGACCTTGAATATCTTCTTGTCTAAACTATAATTAAATAACTTGCATCTCTAGTAAATAACAGCTGTGCTGTGAGCTACCAAATGCTTGCAAGGAAGCATTTTGTTTACATGTTCCTGCACAGACATCATCTTTGTTTCTCTGTCTTGGAAATGAAGTAGTCTTCTTTTGGGGAAACTCTCCATTTCAAAATATTCTGTCTTCTTCTGGCAGTTATGACTCGGAATTCATTCCATTCCCTTAATTCACAGGTAACTGATTTAGAATCTTTCCAGAAATTCCCTGCTCACTGGAGAACACAAGAGGTGACTGACCCCAAATACCAGTAATTTTAGTTCACAAATTTCCTCCACAATACAGGATGCACTGGCCTTAATACTAAGAGATGCTATTGTCCAACCTCTTTCACTAATACAAGCATTTTCCCCCAAGTTTTCAGGCTCATTCCATCATCAATTTTTAAAAATAGCAAATACTTATTTATATCATAAATTCAATTTAAAAAATTTAGTAAGTTCCTATTAAGTGACAAGCACTATGCCAGCTTCTGGGGATTCAAATACAAATATGAGGTAGTTCCTGCCCTCAAGGAGCTTACATTCAATATGGGAATATAGCATGCACTCATGTAAATACAATGTAATGGGTGTAGTCAGTAAGAGTAGGAAATCACGAAACTTATCAGGTAGGATGTTGTACTTGAGCTAAGAATTATGGAAATTAGAGATTCTGTCAGGTTAGAGGTGAGGAGCTAGTGCATACCAGGCATTGGCAACAGCAAAGGCATGGGGATTGGAGATGGAGTGTGAATGTGTGAAGGCTGGTTTGGCTGATCTGAAATGTGAGAAGAGAAATAATTTATGATGATACTTGAAAGGTAGGTTAGAGCCAGGTTTTGGAGGCCTTTAAATGTGAGGAGTTTGTTTTTGATTCTAATGGTAATGGAGTTCCTGGAATTTGTTGACTGACATATTCAGATCTGTGGTTTAAGAGTATCTTTTAAGCAGCACTGGAGGAGGAGGTGGAGGCAGTAACCCAGGCAGCCTCTCTGAGACCCAAGAACATGTCTGGTAACAAGGATTGGTTTCAGAGTTCCTAGGTTCCTAGCTTTGCTCAGATGTTGAAAAAGAGCTTGCCAATTCAACCTTCTTCAACAACAGGGAATCCTCCTTCAAGATATTCATCATCAGAGGATTATAATATGTTGAATTTAGCTTCTAAGGTTACACAGATCACAGAATCACTGCTTTTCAAAGTAGTCCTGCCTAATTGAAATACCGTCCTTCATCCAAAGAAGATTCCAAGGAATTCATCATGAAGTACAAACATAGAGAGATCAATCCAATGTCAGCCCTCCATCAGTTTGCACAAATGCAGTGTGTGCAACTTGACCTTAAGGAAACTGTAACAGTAGATGATGCTGTGGGTCCTTATTTTGCCTTTTTGTTCTGTGGTGGATGATATTCAATATAAAACTGGACTAGGACAAAATAAAAAGAAATCTCGATCCAATGCGGCCAAGCTTGCCCTTGATGAACTTTTGCAGCTGGACGATCCTGAACCAAGGGATGTAGAAACCTCAGCTCTGTAGGCTCGACCATTTTAGCCTCAAGTCGCTAAAGAAACCTAGAGAGTTCCCAAAATGACTATGTTTTCTCCTTCCTGAATGATTCCCTATGATGACCCATATTGACCTGATTTTCCAAAATGGTGACATCATGAGTGAAGAGGAATAACAGTGGAGAGCCAGAAATTACAGAGAAGCAACCAGAAAGCTTTGACTATAAGATGCACCAAAAACCATGGGGAAAAAAAAATGTTTTAGTTACCTGCAAGCTGTTGTCCTACCAAAGACTTGTTGTAATAAATAAATATACACTTGTATTACTATTTTTTTCATGTGTATGTAGGTGTTTTATGATTAATAAACTACAAATAATAAAAAAGAAAAAAAGTATCCTTTGGCAATTAGGGGAAGGATGGATTGGAGAAGACAAAGACTTAAGGCAGAGAAACCAATTAGGAAGCTATCACATCTAAGTAAGAGGTAAACTAGGCTGGAGGCTGTTTCAGTGGAGAGGAGACAGGTGTGAGAGAAGTTATGATAGTAGGATTGACAAGATTTGGCAGCTGATTAAATATGTGATACTTTGAGCAAGGTCTAGAAGACTGTGCTGAATTCTTAAGGACTCCAGGACATGCATTTTGTAGAGTACATGTCAGACACTGACTGTTGTTTTAAATAAATCTCTGGTATCAGCTTGTTTGAGTGTTGGGGAGGGGGGATTCAATTAATTAAGGATTATAGTTAGCTGGTTTCTGAATAATCAATACTTTACTGTTATAATACCTAACAATGCCCCATTTCTTCAGTATCATTGAATAGTGAGAGGTTCTATACAAAGTGAATTTTCAACTAACTGAAATGCTCACTTTCTTTAATTTTCAAAGCTTTAAAAAAACATTTTAGACATTAAAAATGAATTAAATACTTCTTTGGCATCTTTAAGTGAACACATTTAACATAATTAGGCCTTCTTTTAACAACAATAATAACTGGCATTTATATGGCTTTTTAATGTTTACAGAGCAAGGTGTATGTGTGTGCATGTAATATATGTGTGTGTGTGTGTGTGTGTATTGTGTGTATGTACCTGTATATATGTATGTATACAATATGTAATACACACATATAGTCAAATATTCATATATATTTTCACATATGTGAGAAGCAGGAACTATTATTATTTCCATTTTAGAGATGAGGAAACTGAGTCTGAGGGAAAATGGACTGAAGTGGGGTCAGACTCCAGACAAAGGGGCCAGCCAGAAAGTTATTGCAATAGTCTAGGTGTGAGATGATAAGAAACTGAACTGGAGAGGTCTTGGTATCAGAAGAGAAAAGAGGGCATATACAAGAGATGTGACCTAGCTGCTGAGAATTATTATTGTGAACATAAACTAGTCTAAGAATAATATCTGGAAGGGACCACAGAGGTCATAACTAAGTATGAATCCCACCTATAGCATCATTTGTCTTCATTTCATAACCTTTCATAAAAGGAAATCCCTCTCCCTCCCCTCATCTTGATGCTGGCCATTCGACTTTGGGACAGCTCTCATTCTTAGGAAACTTTTCCTTACAGTGAACTGAAATTGGACTTTTGTTCAAATTCCACACATTAATTTTCCTTCAACTCCATCTTGCATAATCTGGTTTCCAGTTCTTTTACTATCTTATTAAACATATTTTTGATAACATAGTTCCTAAAATATGGCAGCCAGAAATGAACACAGTACTTCAAATGTGATGTGTCATTCCCTGGAGGGCTGGGCTTGGGTTAGCAGTACAAGACTTGACCACTTTTATTCAGGTGGAATCATCCAAAGGGATTATAATAGGCACCATGTTCTAAGTAGCCCACTGCTGTTGAGGTTGGGCTTTTGGGGACATGGGGTGATCATCCTAACAATAACATAAGTACAGTGAGCCTATAACATCCATGACCACTAAGGAAGAAAGCTTCACCCCCGTTCCACATATAACCTAGATAATAACTATCCCTCTATGGATTTTCCCCCTTCCAAGCATTCCTTGCTGAGTATTTAAACCCCATTTTCTCTGTACTAAAATTTTAAAGATGGCAAATGAGAGAAGAGAATGATTTTCCTTAGGGTTCCCTCAACTTGGGTGGGCTTCTAGGGTACAGGAAGTTCTTGCAAATCATTGGGATCCAAAAGATTTATAAGTTCTATAAGATACTGAAGAGATCCTCCAGTGTCTAGTCCTTTTTATCTTTCAGGTGAGGAGACAAGCCCAGAGAGGTAAACTGATTTTCCCAAAGCTCATACTGTTAATTAGTGGTAGAGATGAGACTAGAATATATATCTCTTGGGTTTACTAATGTGTTCTTCACATTTTATAGGATAATGGAATCATAGAAATTAGAGCTGAAAGAGACCTTTAGAGATCATCTAGTCCAACCTTTACATTTTACAGATGAGAAAACTGAGGCCTAGAAAGCTGAAATGAGTTACCCAAAGTTTCATGGATTATAAATAAGCAGGGTGGGAAGCAAAGATATTTCATTTTATCCCATTGGTCTCCCATTGAGTATGATTTATAAGCAGTTTACTATGTTGCTATGTTCTTGAGACACTATAGCATTCAGTATACTACCGTACTTATCACTATGTTCTATCACATTATTTTCATACCTTAATTAAAATGGAAATAGTTCCATACCTTTTCCTCCCAACTTGCTAAAACTCTATGTTAACAGGGATTCTGAATATTCAAAAATCTCCTCTAAACTGGCGTTTTTCTTGTTGTTTATCTTCTGGAACAGAAACATCTACTAGTTGGCCCCGCCACCTAATAAATTCCAGAGCCATTTAAGGTACCAAGGTAAAGAAACAGGGATAGTAGGATTATAAATTTAGGACTGTAAGGGACCTTAGAGGGCACTCCTCATTTAACAGATAAGGAAACTGGGGTATAGCTAGCAATTCTATAGCCTTTTAAGGTTTGCAAAGTGCCATACATATGCTACCTCATTTGATTGCCCCAACTTTGTAAAATATGTGCAATTATTACCTTTATAATGATGATGAAACTGAGGCTGAAAATGGTCAAGTGACTTGTCCAAGATTACCCAGCTAGTTGGTATCTGAGGCAGAATTTGAAGTTAGAATTTTCTGACTCGAGAGTGCAAGTTCATGCTGAGCAGGGCTGGACTTCGGTCCTTCCCTGCGAGAAGAAGGGGAAGTGTCAGCTAGTGCCTTACCCCACAATCTCATGCAGGCTGCTGTCCCCTACCATGATGGAACTGAGGAAACATGCCATCAGGTATTTTCTCGCCATACAAAATTCTGATACCTTCTCTTGCATTCCAAGCTAGGGTCTCTCAGGTTCATTCAGTTCATCTTGGTTCTTTGTATAATTCAGAAATATAATTCTCTTCCCTGTTAATTTGTAGCCCCTCCCACTGCCAAGCCCACATTTTGAAAAGTCCCTAGGCCTGGTGTCACAAAGAGAACAGTGTGATGGCACATCAGTACTCTTGGGGCTTCTCCTGAGATATCTCATTTGATGGGAATTTTGAGCAACACCCACTCATGCACCATAAATATGTATAAAATCTAAAAAAAAAAAAAAAGAATTTTCTGACTCCAAGTCAGATATTCTTACACACTATGCTCCCTCTCTCCTAGAAAAGTGAAGTGACTTACCCAGAAGGATTTTTTCTGTATTAGCCGATCCGGACAGATAATCTTCTTTCTTATGCTGCTCAGATGATTCAAGTTTCATTATTTCCCCATACCCCATTCCTGTTCCACAGAGAAAAAAGAAAACAACTGCAGACTGGTGGCAAGAGTTCAAGTTCTTGGACAGCTGGGATAGGGCTTTCCATACAGAGCAACTGAGAAGCCTGGGTTTTCCAAACTAGTCCTAGTTTCTGGAGTATCATTTTGTCCTTATTTTGGCATCAGAAGATATTTATTTGTAAAACTTCCTTAGCATTTCATAGTGCACTACACATAATAGGTATTTTATTCATGATTTATGAGTGAATGAAGGATAAGCTTACTTTGGTTAACAGAGTAGTCAGTGTTCTCTACTACCCAATTGTAAAATTCCTTCATGGTATGAAAGTTATTTCTACTGTATTTTAAATGACCTATTACAAATAGCACAGAAGCTTTAAATTTCTTCCCAAACTCATCATAAAGGGAGCTCTACCTTTTACAAAATACAATTTCAAAAGCCTAAATTATTGTTGCAGTATAGAAGTCATCGATTTCACTTTTCACAGAGAGCTCATTCATTTCATTCATTCATTCAACAGATATTGTGCATCTTCTACACCCTGGTCTAGAGTGTCTTTCACAAATAGTGAGGGTGTGCTTTATAGAGCAGACTAAAGTCAATTTATTCATTCTCTGGTTTACCTGCTGACCTCAATGTACTAAAGAAAAATGGCATAATCCCACATGATGCCTAACATAATTCTTCCCACACACCTTAGTGCTGTATGCAGAGTCTTTGAGGTTGGGCTCAAAAGGACCCATCCACCAAGCCCCTTGACTACTCTATATCATTTGTGACCCGATCCAAACTGAACAGGAGAACAAATTCAAGAGGAAAAGATATAGCCAAACATTTGCAATTGTGAAAATATACTATAGTGAAAAGAGCACTGACTCTGGAATAACAAGACCTGGGTTTAAATCCTACCTCCAGTCCTTACTACCTGTATGATGTTAGGCACAGCAATGAATCTTCCTGGACCTGTTTCTTTATCTTTAATATGAAACTGAGAGTTGAACTAGATATCCTCTGAGGGCCCTTTTAGCTCTAGGTCTATGTTCCTATGAATCCTGACATTACTACTTCATGTATGTCTTTTGAAAATTCAGTTCATTCTCTTGACTTTGTTGTACTAAATTATAAAAATGAAAATTTAGGACTCATTGCTTTTTCATCTCTGATCCCATGATTTAAGTAGATGGGTTTCCTATTGTCCTTCCAAATAATATTAAAATATTAAATTATTACCCTAATTCCCTGGTGTTCTTAATATCCCTCAGAGAAGGAAGTTAAGGCACAGTATTTGACTCATGACCATATTTTATGACATGTGCTACTTCTATACTCTACTATAGTAAATCTTAAATTTCAAGGAATTTTGCCTTGTGATTTTGCCAGTATGGGTGCTACTTTTGTCAATGCAGGTTCATAAACTCTATACAACATAGTAGTTAATCTTTGAGAGTCTCCTTGGCTGAAAAATTCATCATTCGATCAGTCAGACAACATTTATGAACACTACTATATGCTAGACACCATTGTGCTAAAGTGTTAGAGATACAAAGAAACCTAAGACAGCCCCTGCCCTCATGGAGATCACAGTCTAATATGGACAACAGCATGCAAACAGCTATGTACTTGATAAATTGGAAGTAATCAACAACAGAAGGATGGCATTAGAGATAAAGGGGATCAAGAAATGCTTATTGTGGAAGGTAGAGTTTCAGCTGGAAGTTGGAGAAAGCCAGAGAAACTAGGAGGTGGAGATGAGGAGAGAAAGAATTCTAGTCCAGGGGGACAACCAGGGAAAATGCCAGGAGTTGGGAATTGGAATATCGTGTGTGAGGAAAAGCAAGGAGCACAGTGTCACTATATGTGCAGGTGAGTAAGAAGACTGGAAAGGTATGAAGGAGCCAGGTGATGAAGGACTTTAAATGTCAAACAAAATATTTTATATTTGATCTTGGATCAGTACACTGGAGTATAGGGGTGTGTCCATGGTCAGACCTATACTATGAGATAATCGCTTTGACAATTTAAAGTTAAGATGGGAAAGGGCAGGTAGATTGGAATTGGGAGAGACCTGAGTCAAGGAATTCAACCAAAAGGCTATTGAAATAGTCCAGATTTGAAGTGTTAAGAGCCTGGACCAAGGTAATAGTGGTGTCTGACAAGAGAAGAGAACATATATAAGAGATAATACAAAGGTAAAAATCCACAGGACATGGTAAACTTTGGATGTGAAGCATGAGAGAAGGTGAGGAGTCAAGGATGGCACCTATATTTTTGAGTCTGGGTCACTTTAAGGATGATGGTAACCTTGACAGTAATAGGAAGAGGGAAGCATTTGGGGAAAATGAGTTCCAGTTTGAACACATGGAGTTTGTGATGTCTATGGGATATCCAGTTCAAGATGTCATATAGGCATCTAGAGATGGGATCATAAGGTGATCGATCATAAATCCTATTAGAAAAAAATATTCTTATGAATTGCCTATAGCTAGTATAATTCATTGTCTTGTATGCAATTTATGCCAAAGTATGCAGTTCCTTCATGTTCCCCCAAAGAGAACAGTAACACTCATCCTAGAGCCCTACCTACTTATTTGAGGAACTTCTGTCTCTTCTTTGTGGGTTCACTAGACTGATATCATGCTTTGACTGGCAGTGAAATTGAGTTCCTACTTGTTGGCTTGCTTTTTATAATTCATCTAACCACATTTCTAGTAATCACTGAAGTAATCACTTCTGATTCTTCCCAAGGTACAAGGCAACATATCTCATCTTTCATAAACGATTCACTTCTATTTATACCCATCACTAAGGAAAGAATTATCCATTTCAACCTAATTCACTTCTTAATTTCACAGCCCTTCAGATGACTTAAGATGACCATTGGTTGTTTTGTTGTTGAGTGCTTTCGGTCATTTCTGACTCTCTATGACCCCATTTGGAGTTTTCTTGGCAAAAATTCTAGAGTGGTTTGCCATTTTCATCAAACCCTCCCCAAATTATTTTTTTCCTGGCAATACAACCCCAATGCCTTCATATATGCCTCATATGGCCAAAAAAAAAAATCTCCTCGCCATTACAGCCCTCTTTCTCTGGATGTGGTCAAGCTTGTATCTCATGATCCCTCGCTTGAGGCTGGTGACTAGTTGTTGGGGTTATGTTGTAGTAGATTGGATCCTTTTTCCAGGAACAAGTTGGGCCAGATGATCTCTGAAGTTCCTTCCCACTCTGAGACCCTGTGATCTTTAAATATGGTGGTCAGATCAGAATATGTTACTGAAGATGTGATTTGACTTCTGCAAAGAAAAATGGATATTTATAAAACAAACACTTGTTGCTGTTCATTCATTTCAGTCATGACCAACTCTTTCTGACCCCATTTGGGATTTTCTTGGCAAAGATGCTGGAGTGACTTGCCATTTTCTTCTCTAGCTCATTTTAGATATGAGGAAATTGAAGTAAACAGGACTAAGTGACTTGCCCAGTGTCCGAGGCCAGCTTTGAACTCAGGAAGTTGAGTCTTTCTGGTAGTGGTTCTGGGGCTCTATCCACTGAGTCACCCCGCTTTTAGGTCCATTTTAATTTATCTCTATCATGTGTTTGCCCCTATGTATGTCAATCCACTTCTCTCCTTTCTTTGCTTTTCAGTGGGCTAACTATAGAACTTCAGTCTTATGATTTGGAAAATATATTTATTGAATGATGTTTTATGTTTGAGATCCCTGTTTTAAAAGCAGAAGCATTCAAGGTTTTATAGTTCTCTTAAAATAAAATTTTAAAAATGACAAGAAAAGAAAAATAATTTTCTTTTAATTTATGTAATCTTGATTTTTTTTTTTTTACTTCCTTAGAGATCAGTGTGTTTTGGTGAAAAAAAAATAGTCCCTTGCCCTTGTGGCAGAGACTGATTTCCATGGTCATTTTTACACCTCACAATGTTGAATCCCATGTCACATGATCACACTGAATTGATGCTACAACAGCAATTGCAAACTAGAAATCTGCTGTGTGCTGTTTTTCTGCTTGAAACGCAGTTCATTTATATCTCTACCTCGTGATAGAAAAAAGAATACTTAGGTTAAGTTTAGCATTAAAAACCAAAAAACACCTAATAATTCACCTGGATTTTAAAGGGTGTTGACTGTGGCAATGAATGTTGTTTTTTTCTTGAAAACACAACTGAATATAAATGTCTGTTTCCTCATCAGTTATATAATAGCCCCCTCTTCTACCAGACAGACCCTCCTTTTACTCCTTTTGCTTGCTTAAAGTTTCCCTTACACATTCCCTTTTCTTCCCAGGACAGCCTCTTTGTTTTTAAAAGTACATTAAAAAGTATTAAAGAACCTAATCTGTAAAGAGCCCTCTGCTGGGGTGGAGGAAGTGGTGACAGATAACACATTTTATATGAGATGTGGTCCCTACCATCATGTGGTTTCAAGTCTGTCAGGTGGTATGCCACGTACAAATATCACCTATGCGCATTAGAAAAGACATTAATAAAGAGTTGGATTAGATCCAAGGTGAAATGGTGGGAGATAATAATAAAGATGGAATGCACAAGATTTCATAACTGATTGAATGCAGGAAGGCAAAAAGAGGGCAGAGACAGAAGAGAAGATGGAGGTTTCAGGTATGGGATCCTGGGTGAATGGTGAAAAGCACCACCGTGAGAAGCAGTGAAGTCAGAAAGAGGAGCAGATTTTAGGGGGAATAATCTTGGTTTTGAACAGGTTGTGTTTGATATGCTATTGTTTTATTGGTTTGGGGAACTGGAGAGAAGTCAAGGGGAAAGATGGGCTTGATGACCCTTTTTGTAGAGGACTGACCCTACCCCTGGCAGTGTGAATACAGTTGCCAGGAAAGAGAATGCCAAAATAAGGCCAAGGAAAGAAACTGAGGGAGAACCCAACTTTTAAGGAGGCTGAACTCAGAAAAAGAGATAAAGAATTGGGAACAGAAACCAGGAGGGAGTACTTCAAGTTTCCTTGAGTGTGTCCTGATGAGCCAAGACAAAAATTATCCTTAGTTTCTTTCTCACCTAACTTTGTGGATACATGGAGCCCTTCGTTAAAATTTTCAGCTTTACTATCCAGAAAAAAAGAAAATTTCTTTCACTTAGAAATAAAATACCTGGAGGTCCATTTTTGTTTGTTTCTAATATACCAGAGAACATTTGCTGAATAGAGCAGAAAATGGAAAAAATAAATAAATAAAACATTAGCTCTCTGAGCCACTTGGTCATTTTGGTAAAGATCTGAAACCCCTACTTCCCCTGAGGTCTTTATCTAGGTGCTTTTATGCACAGGCACACCTAAGAGATCTTTTAGGGAGTACAAATCCTTTACTCTACTTTTAAAAATCATTTAAAATGTTAAAGAACCTAATCTGTACAGAGCTGTCTCCTGGGGTGGAGGAGGTGATGACAGATACATATTGTTTTGTTGTTGAGTTGTTTCTATTGTGGTCAACTCTCTGTGACCCCATTTGGGGTTTTCTTGGCAAAGATCCCAGAGTGGTTTGCCATTTCCTTCTCCATCTCATTTTACAGATGAGGAAACTGAGGCAAATAGGACTAAGGGACTTGCCCAGGGTCACATAGCTAGCAAGTGTCTGAGACCAAATTTGAACTCAGAAAGATGAGTCTTCCTGACTCCAAGCTTGGCATTCTATGTACTAGGCCAATTAGTTGCACCAGACTGATGTTTTTACATCATCTTTATTTCAAAATACATCTCAGCCTCTCAGATGGTCATTCCTGGTAACAGAATCTGGTTTGGGCTTCACAAGTTTGAGACCTCTGTGAAAGACAAGAAGAGGAAAAGAAGCTAGTGCCAAGCACTTAAAACTTCAGAGAAGCCTAAGGTTATGAGTTTTTTTTTTAGTTTTTCCAGTGAGAAGTTATAGTTGGTAAAGAACAGCTCTTTCCCCTTCCCTCAGGTAATGAAGTGGCAGGTGTGGTTTCCATGGCTGCTGCTTCGGAGCAATGCTGCACTCTTCCCTTCCTGTATTATCTTTGGGGACAAGGAGAAAATGATGAGTGAACAAGATCTTTAGGTAAATTCTTAAATTTTCATTCATCTAAGTGCTGCATCAGTTAAAACTGATTAAAAGGCAATGCCGCCCGATGCCAGTTCGACAGATAGCAAGCCATTAGTTGACCCCAAACAATTCTTGGTGAAGAGTGAGCCACATTAGAAAAGGCCAGCACCCAGCATCCTAGTTCGCATCCTCTGCTTTGAGAATCCATTTTGAGAGGCTAAGGAATGGCTAGAATTGGACAAGGAAACAGCTTTCACAACGCAACATGCTCTGAGATCACATAAACACACATGTATACACATATGTATATATATGCATACACATACACACATGCATTATTGTTGTTCAGTCATTTCAGTCACATCCAACTCCATGTGACCCCATTTGGTATTTTCTTGGCAAAAACACTAGAGTAATTTTCCATTTACTTCTCCAGCTCATTTTATAGATGAGAAAACTGAGGCAAACAGTGTTGTTACTTGCCCAGGGTCACACAGCTAGTAAGTGTCTGAGACTGACTTTGAACTCAAATCTTCCTGACTCCAGGTTCTACACTCTGTACTGCACCACTGTAATGGTAATAGAATTTAAAGATTCTCCTGTATTAGCTTGGTTTTTGGGTTGAGTGTTAAAACCCAGAGCTTGTGAATCCCACTTGTGGGATGGATTTGTTGACGGAAATAGAGAGGGCTGAACTGGGAGGAGCTGGT
>CM053582.1:175618542-175637175 GCA_028627135.1 Pseudochirops cupreus
CTCTAGACCCACTGCCCAATCACAAAGCTACAAGGCACGGGCATTCCTGGAAAACAAGCCTGGCGCCACAGGCTCCACGTGACCATATTCAGCCTATTAGGGAACAGAGTATACTTTCAAATATCCAAGGGTCCTCAGTCACGTAGACACTTTAGCAAAGGGCCTAGGGGCAGGGAAGATCTTCAGATTCCCATAACAGCAGTCTTTCCTTTAAAAGCAGATCAAAGAACCTGTACTAGCAGGCCATCCTGGGTGTGCTGGGTGCTTGCTACTACAACACCCACACATATACCCTAAAATTTATGCAATGCATTGTGAACATACTATAAAGTAAGTTCAAATATTTGCTTGAGTAGTTTTCGGTCCCAGGTAAAGAAGGTACAGAGTTTTTTCTAGAAAGGATTATTTGTCACTCTTTCCTCTAGTGAGAAAGCTGAATAAAAAGAAAATACTTTTTTATTGAAGTTTTGAATTTTGTCTCATGTTTTTGAAATTGATAGTTAAAATCAACAGGATTTAGTTTAGACTCCTGGCTGGGCATTTGATTTGCATGAAGGACTGTGCTGTGTGCTTACTTTTACCTAAAAGTGTAAATGGAAATAGAAAGTATATGAATGTCTAAATTGATATAGAACGCAAAATCCTCCGAGCACATCTTCATTTGGGGAAGTTTTCTAGACTGCTGTGTGCATTTTAATGCTTACTAGAATGTCAGGATATTTTGATTTATTCAGTTTTCACACCCATCAAGATCCTTGTTAGTCTCCATCTATCATTTTATCCAGTGTGGAGTCCTTATCAATTAGAAAACTGTATTTTGAAAATGCATAGTGTTTTGTGCATTTGGAAAGAAAAATGACATTTCCCTTCATACACAGTGATTTTATATAGGCTTTAGATAGGAAGGATTTTTTTTTGTATATTCCTGATACAAAGATGATGTGAAGATAACACCACTACCCTAAGCCCCATTTCTTATCCAATCCTCTGTACACCATGAGCATAAGAGGAGATGAATAAATGGTAACTGACAGGTTTGTCTCCAAATTGCATGTCCTCTGGTCTTATAAAGGAATGCTTATTTATCTTTAATATGTGGAGCCCATAGAAATAGGGCTGCCATTCATCATGGATGCTGCAAAATTGGCAGTTTGATAGAGTTGATACTCTCAATACTCTTCTGTTTCAAGTCAGTGAACGACCCTGCCATGGACCTATAACAATGAACAACAAAATAGCAACAACAAAATGCTAGTAATTTTTACTTCCCCCATGGTTAATCTCATAGCATTTTGTACTATTATGCATTTAGTACGTTCAGTTTTATATCCTATGTGCCTCTCTCTCTCTCTCTCTCTCTCTCTCTCTCTCTCTCTCTCTCTCTCTCTTACTGTCTCTCTCTCCCTCTCTCTCTCTGTCTCCCCCCATATGTGTGTATGCATATATGTGTGTGTGTATCTGTTTGTATACACATACATACATATATTAATTTCCCCGTCTAGATTATATACTCCTTGAAGGCAGGAAGACTATCATATTTAACTTTGTATTTCTCCTGGAGCCTAGTATAATGCAATACACTAGAGAAAACATCTAATAATTGTTGAAAGAATGAATGAATAACAGCGACTTTTAAACTGGCTAGCTATAGAATGAGGGGGTTGGACCAAGGTTTAAGATCCCCTGAAGTCTAAATTTACTGATCCCACAGCAGCTGTTCTTTTGCCAAAATAAGTGCTATGTGGTGGGAGGAGGGCAGCAATCATTCATTCAGTGACTACTCCATGACAGTCCCTGTGCCAAGCACTTTACAAATATTGACTTGTTCAATCCTCACAACAACCCTGTGAGGTAGGTGCAATCCAATTTTGAGGAAACTAAGGTAGACAGAAATTCAAGTGACTTGCCTGATGTCCAAAGCCAGATTTAAACTTGGGTCTTCCTGATTCCTGGCCCAATGCTTTATCCACTGGGCTACCTAGAAGCCTTTAACAGACTTCAGACACTAAATTTGAGACTTGATCACACTTCTCTGTCTCCTGTTTTCTTCCCTGGCTCTACCTTCATCATTTTTGTGTGTCTGCCAGATTCTTACTGACTTGCTTTGTTCACACATAACTGTCTCTCCCAAGACTGAATTGATGTGAAAACAAAAAGACAGTGAATTCTGTGTGTTGCTTCAGTGCTGGAGTGTTTTGTCATCAGTGCAGACTAGAACCCCTCTATGACTTAGAAGATGTTCTTAACAAGTTGCCGCGGCTTAAGCATTCATTATCTTGTGGTCACCCTGGTAAGGATGAGCTTTTGAGAATGTAGTTGAACTGTTCTTGAGATAATGGACAGAAACTTGGTCATCAGGCCCACTCTTAAAGCTTTTCTGTCTTGGCAAGATTTGTTGGAGGTTTCTCTCTATTTTTCAAGGGGCCAAGGTCACCTTCACATCATGATAAAGAGTATATAGTTCATGTTAATGAATAGAAAATATATACACACTCTGATTTTCCAGGGGTCAGGATTATGTAAACTGGGAAAGGTGTATATTGGAGCAAGAGAAAAAAGTAATTCATTCCACTTGTGTATTCATGGAAAGCAATTCTCGTAGGGAAGTTATCTCAATGAATATCAGTGAGTAAGGTGACAAGAAACTGTATAGAGAATGTTAAAAATAACTTTAGAGTACTGTTCTTCCTTAATTGGGAAATCAAATAAATAACTAAATATTTATTGAAAAACTGTTCTGTGCAAGATACTGTGGAAAAATACCAGGCAATATAAGAGTTGATTCTCAACCTCAGAGTATAAAATTAAAAGGCAAAACAAGGTTAAATGTAGCCCAGCTTCCACTGTCACCACCACCCAGGCTATTAACATTATCAAAGAGATCATGGTTCAGGTATGGGTTGGACTAATAAGCTGCTGTGGTCTCTGCCAACTCTGATATGCTGTGATTCTGAGATAATATTTGCATCATCTACCTCACAGGGTTGCCATCAGGATTAATTAAGATAATGTGTGCAAACAATCCTTGTAAATTGTACAGTGCTATGGAAACATAAAATATTTTCATCTACTATTGTTGTTAATTGCTAGGTGAAGGGTATAGATAATAATTGCTTTAGGTTTTAGAAGACAGAGACTACTTAAGGCCAGGGTGGCCAGAGATGTTTTCATGACTGAATGATTATTGAATTGACTAATATCAAATGAATGAGCTATTAAATCCCAAGTAGCCACCTCACACCAGTATTTGCTAATGAAGTCAGTCAGTAAGGGCAGCATAATGGCATAGGAAATTTTTTGCAGGGCCACTACATATTTCCATGGCTGTCAGGGAAGTCATTTATTTCAGAAAGATACTGAAGCAAGTTCGCTGTACCTCAGAAAGATGGCAGCCATTTGGTGTTACCTAAATGGGGATGTTGGGATGATTTTTCTGCCCTGTTAAAATAGAAGTATACTTGGAGAAGGACAGAAGTCACGTAGTGTAGTGTAGTCATCTACTCTGATGGCTGTTGAAATGGCCTCTAATCAAAGGTATGCTGGTAAATGCTCAACAACCAACTTTCTGGGGGAAAACACACACACATCACAACATATTTCTAAATTTAATCTTCGTTATTAATATTTCCTGTATCACTTTCTTACATCTAGACAATCGACAAAACAAAAATCAAGCCCTGACCTGTAACATTTGCCAATTTCTGAGGTGTAAATGCTCATGCTGAAAATTTAACAGTCAGTTCCCAAGCCATCTCCACTGTATTTCTTGTCTAATCCCGTCCAGAACTGATTTAATCTATGGGATAACCTAGCTTCTTTGTGATGTAATTGCAAACATTTCATATGTTTGTGGTTTTTGCCAAACATAACCCAAATAAACATTTATTTAACAAGGATTTGTTGAACATCTACTATACATAACTAAGTTAGGCTAAGTTAGCAAAATGAAAAACTGTTCCTGATCTGAAGGAACTTACATTCATACGTATGAACAGATAAGTGTCTTGCAACAGTTTGAGGAGGGAAATAGCATTAACAACTAGAACAATCAGAAAATGGTAATCAAGAAGTTGTCACATGAGCTAAGCCTTCAAGGAATCTCGAGGCAGAGGTGATGTGATTGTACATCCCAGGCATGGCAGACAACCTGCTCAAAAGAAGGGAAGAAAGAGAATAATGCCAAGTTTAGGAAAAAGCAAGTTTCCAAATTACAGTTTGACTGTAATGTTGAGAGGGAGAAAGAAAACAGTATGCAAAATTCTTGGAAAGTTGAACTGGAGCCAGATGGTGAAAAGTTTTAGATACCAAACCAAGGTGTGTTGTGTTTCTTTTTTTCCTTATTTTTTTTTATCTTAGAGGTAATAATAGGGAGTCACTGAAATTTCTTTAACAAGGGGATGACACAGTTAAATGTATATTTAGAATGATTATTTTGCTATGTGTAGAAGATGAATCAGAAAGAGAAAAGACTGGAAGCTGAGAAAAGTGAGGAGCAAATGGTTGAAAGAATCCATGGGAGAGATAATGAAGGCCTAAGGAAAGAAAGAGACAAATGTGAGAGATGTTGTGGAGGATAGAATCAGTAAGACTTTAAAAATGATTGATTGTAAGGGAGAGGAAAAGGGAAGAATCAAGGATCTGAGATCGGAGAACTGGGTAACTAGAAGGCTGGTGGTAATCTCCACAGAAATAGGGAATTGTAGAGGGAGGATGGGTGAGGGTTTCACTCAAACCCTGTGTCATCATCATCATCAACATCAACATCATCGTCATCATCATCATCACAGTGATTTATATAACACTTTATGATTTGAAGAATAGTTTCAGACATTATTCTATCTGAGGTCCTAGAAAACTTCTTTATCCAAACTGGCACAAGTAACAAGGCATCCATAAATAGACGTAATACAAATTATGGTAAGCATATTAATAAGAGAACTACAAGGTGCACAGACATCGGATACACTATCCCAGCTCCAAAAGGACTTCAGGGACATAAAGGGCATTCATTAGGCAATAAATTACTTGCAATGAATTTTCCTATTGTGGAAAGAAATGTAAAGTAGGTGTCATGAGATGTGATTCATTTTTACTCCACTTTTAAGAAGCAGACCCATATTCATTTTGACCAGGTAAATCATTCCATATATAATGTCATTTTTCAAGGTGACCCAACTCTAAAATATTCTGTTCAGACTTTTCCCATCACATGAAATCAGTCCTCTCATCTGCTTACTTACATGGAGCTCTTATAGATTAAAAAAAAAAAAAGCCCATCAACTGCTTTTCTTTCCTGCCTTCCCCACTGAAGTAGGGGGAAAGAAACTTATTGTCTACTGAGAAGTTGTTATGGATAATCTTTGGAGCATAATTACTCTCCAGGTAAAACAAGGAATCAGAAGTACTTGGGATAATTTATCTATTTTTCTAAAATCTATTTATTATTTTGTGGCATTGGTTACTTAAAGAAGAATGATTTTCAGCCCAGGGAATTGTAGCGTGATTGTCCCCCAAAAATTTTATCTCAGAGGTTACTATTTCAAGAAAAAGTTAAGAGTCATCAACAGATGAAGTTAGAGTCAAATAGAAGGAGAGTGCCTGAAGGGAGGGTATGTCTCTGGTACATTACTCAAACCCACTGGCAACTTCTTCACTTCTCTCATGTCTGCCCCAGTCTTAGAAAAGGCTTAATTGTTGTCTTCTTGTGTTTGTAAGAAATCTCTGCTGCAGAATTCCAAATAAATGCCTGATGGCCTGGGCTCTTGAGTTTCTGGTCATAGAGCTATAAACTTGTTTTTCTAGAGAAAATTTGGTTATGAGTTCTGTGAAAATTGAACTCCCATTAGCAGTTGTCATGCCAGGTGTTGGATGAGAATTCCTTAAATGAAATAAAATATGTCCCACTTAGAGCCACAAAAATCATTTGGCTCATTGCTTCCAAACATCAGTACCTTGGGAAACATCAGGAAGAAGAATGTTGAATAAACTTACAAGCAGATTTTAACCCATCTGTGTTGATGATGGCCTAATTTTCCTCTTTCACAATTCCTTTGAAGAGTTACACATGGTGAGAATCCGACCCAGTACTTTTTCAACTAGGCAGTAATTTGTAGAAAAATTTTCTAATTAAATCAAACATAAGTTAGCACCCACTTGAGAGTCTTGGGTTCTTCAGAGACAGACCTATGCATTCTAGGATGGACTATTTGCCTTATTCTTTATCACACTCTTTCTCCCTTTGTTCCCTTCTATTTTTTCCATCAAGTACATATCAGAGAATGTTTCTTCACGTAGAGCAGAAAATATTCTAGTTTGCATATATATGCCACTCCTTTAATTTCATTGCTAAGATGTCTCTCAAGCATCCCATAGCACTTTCTAGTTCTCCTATAAACATAATTTATAGTATGTTGTAGTCATTGTATATTTATTATCCTTGTACATTTATTGTATATTGCATATTTGTATAGGTAAGCACTTTATCTCCTGTGGTAGGTTATAAGCTCCTTAAGGATAAGAGCTATGTCTTAATTAGCTTTATATTTCCTGAAGTACTTCTGCTGTCATACTCAGTTAAGCCACTCTATGGCCAACACAATTAGTTGCACAATATAAGTCTTAACAGATGTTGAAGGAATGAATGACTTGGTTTGTACTCTCACTGATTGGCATTATTGTTCTTCCCTCTGGATCAAAGTGCTAAGATTGTTCCAGGATGTATGATTGTTGTTGTGTTTGTCCTTCATTTTCAAATAGGACCATGGCATCAGGGAAATGATGATGTGACTTGCAGTTGACTTTGATTTGAGTGAGGGAGGGCTGTGCAAGGTCACCAGCCTCACTTTTTCCTCCAGAGCCATCTGGGTCCAGTGACTTGATATTCATCAGGATGACTCAAGATGACCCAGGATGCAATGGAAGACCCTGGCCCTTTTCAGCAGAGGTCTTTCTTTGCAGGTTCTTACTTTGATAAGATAATGACTATTCAGTGAAGAGTCCTCTTTAAGAAGTGAGTCGAGGGATGGTCCCTTTAATTAGAAAAAGAAAAAAAATTCAAGCTGGGAGGAGGAGACCCTCAGGCTTTCTGTTCCAAAGAGAAACAGTTACCAATATATACTATCTAGTGCACAGAATAAAGAAGTAGCCACTGTTAAACCTAGTGTGTTCAATAACAAGAATTAGGCAGGTGTGTGGAATGAAGATCCATGACAGGCAGTCATTCATATGATTTCACGTATATGGCTCATTAGAGCTGCCCAAAGATGTCACACTATAACTTCCCCATTAATATACCACCTGTTTTGTTATTTTCTCTATTGGTCATCCCTTCTTCAGTATGGTACACCTGGCATGAACCATATTATGTACCATATGGTACACATGGAAGGAAGGGAGCACCATAAAGGGAAAATGACTGTAGGAGAACCCTTTCGCAATGACTGCCTCATCCCAAAATTCCAGTAAACCCTCTTTTGAGAGACATTTCAGGTCAAATCTTCCGCCACCTCCAGCCCCACCACATTGCCAAGTCTAATAAACATCAACCCTTTGTTGACACAGAAACTGAATTTCATAAAACTAAAACATTTTTTGGTCCTTTCCTAACTCTGATAAAATGTGTTATTTTTAACTTGCTTCCAAATATTTTTACAGTTGTGATTAAGTACTCTGATTTTTTTCTTTTAACCTTTAAGAGCTCTTTTCTCTCTTTCTTTCCTGCCTTCCCATTTCTCCTGTATAATGAAACAAAAATTCCCAAGAAAATCATAAGCATCCATCTCATAATATTTTTTTTCTGTTTAATTTTCTTCTGACTGTCTGGCTAATCTTTTATTATTACTATTATTATCATCATCATCGTTATTATTGTTTAGATCAGGATCCCACAGCAGAGATTTGGGGAAATAGCATCTTTTTCATTTGCTTAGAAATTGAATTTGATTGATATGGCTATTTAGATCCCAGACACAGAGCAGAGTCTAAGGATGATAAACAGGTATAATGTTAAACATTTTTAAATGTGGCTATAGTTGATATTTATATCACAATTTGTGCTTTGTGGAATGCCTTAAATACAGGACCTCATTTTATATTTACCACAACCTTATGTGGTAAGTAAAATGGACATTATCTCCCCCTTTTTACAGATGAGGAAACTGAGGCTTAAAGAGAATAAGTGACTCTGAAATGCTGAAGGTAGGATGTGAAATCAGGTTACTTGAAGTTCTTTGTCCTATAATGTGCTGCCCCATTTACTTTTAAAGCAAATTGCATCTCTGTCATATGTTAATCCCAATCAGGTTACTAATTCTTTAGAAGCAATAACCATGTCTTAAACTTCTGAATTTCCACAGCACCTTGTGCTGTGGTGAGAAAATTAAATGATAGCATAAAAAAGCCAAAAGAACCTTAGAGATGTCCTAATTAAATCTCTTCATTTTGTAGAGGAGGTAAATTAGATCCAGAAAAGGTATTTGGGAAATCCACACAAATTTGGTGTCAGACAAAGAAGCAAAAAAATAATGCCTGACCTTAAGGAGCATACATTCTAAGGGGATGACAACTTATTAACAACTAAGTGCATAAAAGGTATATACACAGTAGATAAAGGAAATCTGAAAGAGGAACATATTGGCAGCTGAGAGAAACTGGGAAAGGCTTGCAAAAGATAGGATTGAAGCTAAGTTTAGAAGGAAGCCAGAAAAACCTAAGAGGCAAAGGTGAAGGGACAGAGTACTCCTGGCATTGGGGACAGGTAGAATAAAGACACTGAGTTGAGAGCCGGAGAGACATGATAGATATACTTGCAAGTAAGCAAGTATAGCTGGATCATGGATTGTGTGGAAGGGAGTAAGGTAAAAGAAGATAAGAAAGGAGGAAGGGGTCAAGTTGTGAAGAACTTTTAAAAGCTAAACATAGGACTTTATATTCTTAAACCCGAAGGTAACAAGGAGCCAACGGACTTCATTGAGCAGGAGATGGAGGGGGACGGGTGACATGTTAAAACCTACAGTTTAGAAAAATCAGCTTGGTAGCTGAGTGGATGATAGATTAGAGTTGAAATAGAATAGAGACTACTGTATCAGTTAGAAGGCTATTTCAGTAGTCTAGGGGGGAAGTCAGTCATCTGTAACAAAAGGCACTACTGCCCAAGGAACCTGAATCAGCATCACTACCACTACTACCACCACCATTCTTACAGGTGACAGGAGCCACGTTGGTGGAAAGTCAGAAAAGGGTGCAGGAGGCCTCTCCAATGACATGGAAAGAGAACTAAGCCTTGCTCCTCACCTCGGTTGTTGGACTTTAATTTTCTTATAATAACAATGTTAGAAAGGTTGATTAATAACTATGTATCAACAGTGACTCATTGACAATAATTTTCCAGGTGTTTTCATGTATATCACATCCCAGGTGATCTTTACAACAACCCTGCTAGATACAATTTGTCTTATTATTCCTGTTTTACAGATGAAGAAACAGGTCCAAAGAGTCTTCATGACTTGCTCCAAGGTCATCTAAGTAGTATTTGAAACCAGGACTTCTGTCACTAGATCTAGTGTTCTTGCTACCACTCTAGAGCATACTTTCATTCTCCTTTAACCAAGGAAGTTGAGGAACTTGCTCAAGGTCATGCCCTTAGTAAATACCAGGAGTGGGGTTCAAATCCAAAGCTTCTAGAACTGTGGACCAGAAACATTGTGGGTTAAAATATGCCTATGTGGGAGGGCCTGAGATTCTGTCTCCTGGAATATTTTTTTTTTGTGGAAAAGTGCCTTCTACATTTGCTTAAACAATTTATATACACGCATATGATATATGCATGTGTGTATATATATATATATATATACACACACACACACACACAAATATATGCATATATATAATGTCATATTATAAGCCTGTGACTTATAATTATACTTATTATAATTATACATCTGTGACTTATAATGTCTGTATGTGTATTATGTATTTTTTTTAGCTCATTCTGCAGATTGGGAACTGTTTTTTAGAGTCCAGTGTGTTGTCGGCTCTTGTGCTCTATTCATAGGCTAGACAAAACCTTGAGGCAAAAGCCCTGACATCCTTGTGTATCAGGCAGGTGGACTACTATGTGGTTTCTCTGCCTTCATCCCACAGTTCTGCTACATTATGGTAGCCTGTTGTAAGGTCTTTAAATGGAGCCATAGACAAAAATGTTTTTTTTTTTAATGGCTTCTACTGCTGCTTAGTGGTTTTCATTTGTACCTTAAAGTGTCATAGTTGGAATTACGATCTTTGCAGAAGGAAAGATAATAGGATACCTTTTCATTTCATTTCTTCGTAGATATTGGCTTCTCTGGGGATGGGATACTGAAAAGGATCTGTTTGAAATTGAGTTTGCTTTTACATAATAAAATTTAGACTTTTTCATTTCTAGTTTGTCACTGGAAACTTTTAAGGAGATGTCTAATATTTCTTGGTGAATGAATCCGCAACATGGATTTTGAATCTTACCACACCAACATAATGGACTTCCTTTATTTATGACATAATCTCTTCAATGAATCCCCAGCTTAGAGTTACTAGTTGGACAAGGAGGATCAGAGAGAAGAAGGAAAGCTTGAGTTAAAGAGTAGGGATTTTTTTATCTTACTTTAGCTGCAATCTCATGTGGAAGTTGATATGCTGTTTTCTTTATTCTTTAGTATTACTCTCCTGCTAAGAATAGTGGAGAGTTATACATCCAATGTGAACAGTGTTATTCGGGAATTCAAGTGGATTATGAATAACAGACACTCTAAAAGTGCCTTTATGGAAGGAAAAACCCCGTTTAGTTATTCCTTATATATGTGACTTTAGGGAGTTGTCAGATTTTGTTTGTAAAATAAAATAAAGCTCACGGGCTGGATAAATCAGGGGAATTAGTGAAAGGCTATATAGCCTGTTACCTCTAGTTTGGTTCACATCCAGTACAGGTCTGTAGAAAACACTACCTTTTTTCAGTGGTCCATTAAGGAAAGAATTACGGATCTTAACCTCAGTGCACAGGATGAAGTCACAACATAAAGATCAAAATGCCATTACATGTGGCATGTGAGTTAATAGCTTTTAAAAAGAAGTCAATGAAAGATAATGTAGGGAGAAAATAAGTCACCGTCTTCATTCAGCATCACTGAAATGGCTCTCAGTAGCTGCCAGTGACCTCCTAATTGCCAAAACTAATGATTTTTGCTCTATCCTTCTTCTCCTTGGACTCTCTGCTCTATTTGTTACTACTGACCACTTTTTTCCTTGACTTTCATGACACACCACTATTCTGGTTCTTTTGTGTCCTCTGTACCCGACTCCTGCTGTACTTCCTACACTTGTTCCTCTCCTTCTTGCCCTTTAACTGTTGGTATACCTATAAACTAAGGTATACGTGCAAACCCTTTAACTGTTACTTTTGCTACTAGAATAATTTGTCATATCTTTGAATGCTAGCAATCAAATTTTACTAATTAAATGCATGGAAACTTTAGTTTTATTATCTATTACACATCACAGATATTAACCCTTCTAGGAGCAAAGGATCAACATGAATTCCTATAGGAATTCTCATACTAGTACTCATACTAGTCTCCTTCTGTTATAGTTAGGACAGTCTCATCTTTATTCCACAAATACCTCATTTCCATCTCTGTGCTTCTTCCCTTGTTATTCTTCTTGTCTGGAATGTCTGTCATCTTCCCCTGCTCTCTGCCCACATCTGATTCAATCTTCAAGCAAACATCGTGTACATAATCAAGGTGAGGTTAGTGTACACGATAGATACCCCGAATCAGCCCAGTATATCATACTAGTACTTAGTGACAAGTTTACTTCTCTGTATTGCCAGAAGCCATATGTCTCCTTTCAAAGTGGTTGACCAGAAAGTTGGCAAATTTTAGTCAAACTTGCTCTTAAGTGGAAATGGGGAATGCTTGTTTCTCAAATGTGGGGGACATTGAAATTTGCCTTAATTGTGACCTAAAGTCAAACTGAAGGCTGGGAAGGCTGGGTCTCTAGAAGATTTCTTACAGTTCTGTTTATGGGAGTTAACTGGTTATACCTGAATTCTGATTGGTAGCCAATGACACAATTTATTTATCAATTAATTTGGGTTTTGCCTGATGGCATAAACTAATGATGAGTTTGTTTACCAAGTTTTCCCATTGATGTTTTGACCTTGACTGCGGTTTTCATGTGTTTACCATATGTTTACAGATACATACATGATTACTATGCTACCCTACTATGCTTACTTTAATGTTAAAAAAAAGGACCAAGGTAGGAAAAATGAACATCAAAACACTTCATCACAAATGATGAGCTAATGCAAAATTGAGTCAGTTACATCAAAACAACAAACATATTCTTACTATATCCCCATGGCTCTACCATTGACCCCTGCCTCCTGTAGTCAGTCTTCAAAGCCTGTTGTATTCATCAAAATATCTTTCATAACTAGCCATTTGTCCGCTCTTTACGTTTCTCCCACCCTAACTCAGGCCATCACAACCTTGTCGCTAAATATACCAGCTAGATTCCCTTCCTGATCACTCATCTTAAATATAGCTACCAAATGGGTTTCCCCCAAATATTACTTTCATTATATGACTTTGTTGGTCAGGAGCCATCAAGAGTAGCCCTAGTTCCTACCAGATCAAACTTTAACCTTCTGTCTCTCTTAAAAAACCCTCCATCATGGAACTTCCTTCCCCCATTCTACCTAGAGAGTAACAGTGACATAGTGAAAGTCCAATGAACTGGTAGCATCAGGAGACTTAAATTGTAAGCCTGACTTTGTGTGAACTCAAATTTCGGGCCTAAGTTATGTTGTTAATAAAATTATGATCTTAAATTACACTTAGAAGAGACTCATGTAGGACTCTTTGAGTTTATTACCCACCAATACATAAGGCCTTCCTTCCCTCTGTTGTAGTTAGGGCAGTCTCATCTTTATTCCATAAATGCCTAACAAATACCTCATTTCCAGCTCCGTGCTTTTTCCCTAGTTATTCTTCTTGTCTGGAATGTCTGTCATCTTCCCCCTGATTCAATCTTCAAGCAAACATTATCATGTACAGAATTGAGATGAGTGTACTTCACACAGTAGGAACCCCAAACCAACCTAATTGCACTAGCCCTAATTCCTATGGCACTTCTATGTGTGAATTTGGTACTTATTTATCTCCTACCTTTTTTTTGGTGTTTGCTCTTGTACCACCTGTCCAATTTCCTCCCTTCACTAGATTGTAAACTCTTTCTTTAGGGATAGGGACCATGCCATGCAACTCCTCTGTAATTCCCATCTACAGCAGTGATGAGAATATCAAGTCATTATATGACTTTGTTATATGACTCGATATACCCTACACCAGGGTTGGAAAACCTGTGGCCTTGAGGCCACATGTGGCCCTCTAGGTCCTCAAGTGCAACCATTTGACTAAGTCCAACTTTCATAAGCCCTTTAGGTCCTCAAGTGAGACCTTTTGACTGAATCCAAACTTCACAAAACTAGATATTCTGTGAAGTTTGGATTTAGCTAAAGGGCCACACTTGAGGACCTAGAGGGCCACATGTGATCTCAAGGCCACAGGTTCCCCACCTCTGCATCCTAGATACTACCAAACCTAATCCTCCTTTTGTAGATGAAACAAAACGTACAGTTACAAAGACCATTGAGTTCCAATCCCAAGCTTGCCATTTACTTCCTTTGGGGTCTTGAACAAGTCACAACTGTCTGTCCTCAGTTTACTTGTTTGTAAAATGAGAGCATAGGACTAGATGACTTCTAAAGTCCATTAGAGGCCAAAATATCCCTGATTCATGATCAAGAAACATTAAGTGACTTGCTCAAGATGATGCGGTTTCCTTGGTGGCAGAACACAGACTGGAATACAGATTTCTTAGGCCCTAGTCTGCTATGTGGATAATACTCATAATCATAGTTAGCATTTATGTAGCACCTTACCAAGTGCTTTACAAATATCCTCTCAGCTGATTCTCACAACCACCCTGGGAGGAAAGTGCTATTGTTATGCCCATTTTAAAGATGAGGAAAATAGAAGAAAACAGAGGTGAAATGACTTGCCCATGGTCACTTAGCTAGTAAGTATCTGAGGCTGAATTTGAACTCAAGTCTTCCTGACTCCAGGTTCAGCCCTCTATCCACTATGCTGCCTAGCTGCCTCAACTTGGATAGGGTGTTCAACCTGGAAATCAGAACTACCCAACTCGAATCCCATCTCTGCCACTAGCTCTACTGCCCCTGGATAAGTTACTTAATATCTCTTTTTTTCTTCATCTATAAAATGAGTATAATAATACCTAAAGAACTTCTCTATAAGTAAGACGAGGTTCAAATGAAATAATGTGTGCAAAATACTCTGTATGCCTTAAAATAATATATAAATGTCAGTTATTATCAGCATGACCACCACCACCATCATAATCATTTTTATATATTCCATACATTTATGTTGGCTCAACTGGGTGACTGATTAGCTTGTGGCAAAGTTACTCTAGAAAACATCCATCAAAACTGTTGCCCAGTAGATCCTTATCCTTGGAACTCAAATGAACAACCCTTAGCAATTGTCCATCTGTTATTTTTAATAGTGAGGGAGGGAAAAGAAAAGGGCGAAAGGTCCCTGGGCATCAAATCTCCTCAGCATGGTGTGGAAAGGAAACCCTCTTTTGCCAAGATAGTAAGAAGTGTTAGGGTGGATTAAAGAACAAATGTATTAGCCTGAGGTAGGGAGTATGTCATCACTTCATTCAAAAATCATGATTCTTTACCACTGCTGTCTCTCTCCCACTGAGTCCAGATTGATGGATGAACTCTACTATATTAAGCAGTGAATTTACCAAGAGTAGGAGATTTCAGATAGCTACACAGTTGAAGAGATACTTTAAATAAACTAAATTTATGCCCAGCCTCTAACTTTATCTTCTTTATTTTATTCAAGGACATAGATAGTGGGGTCTGGGAGAGACAAAATTGGTTTTACATTCAAGAACAGATTATAGGAACCCTGTCTCTCACAACCTATGGCCACTGACAGGATCACTCATAGAGTGTTAAACTTAATGGCTCATGATCATTAAGTCATTAGCATGTGAGCAACTCTTTGTCCAGGTTGTAATCATAGTCGATCACGTGTCATTGTTATTTGTGGTTTATCTTTCTGTAGCACTTTCAGGGTTATAAAGTACTTAATATACATGATCTCATCTAATACTTATCACAGCCCTGTGAGGTATGTGTTATTATAATCCTCATTTTACAGATGACAAAGTTGTGGTTTCAAGAAACTAAGTGACTTGCCAAAGGTCATGCAACCAGTAAAAGTTCAGACTGGAATTTGAACCTGCACAAATTCATTGCATGTTAAATTTCAAAACAGCTTGCTGTTGTTCACTATGTTTGATTCTCCGCAGCCCCATTTAGGTCTTCTTGACCAAGATACTGGAGTGGTTTGCCATTTCCTTCTCCAGCTTACTTTGTAGATAAGAAATTGAGGCAAACACAGCTAAGTGACTTGCCCAGGATCTTATAGCTAGCAAATGTCTTGGGCCAGATTTGAACTCAGGAAAATAAAGTCTTCCTGACTTCAGGTCCAGCATTCTGTCCATGGAGCCACTTAGCTGCCCATACAAAAGCACCTTAGACATTTTCAAATCCAACCTCCTCATTTTGCAGATGAGGCAAAAGAAGGAAGTAATAATTTAATGGTATAATGGAATGATCAGTCTCTTCCCTTCCCCTTTCCTTCCCTCCCCTTCCTTCTCTTCTCCTCTGTTTCCCTCTCCTCCCTTTTCTTCTGTGTTTCTCTCTCCTCCTCTCCAATCCAGCACATTATCTGCCCTGCCACTGTAGGTATTAAGGGATTGGGGAACTCAAAAATACCTGAGTCAAAAACAGGAAAGAATCTGGAGAATGGGAGGAGAGGAGGCAATGGAATAAAAATAGCAGGGCAATCTCATCAGGAAGGACTATCTTCTGCCTGTTTTGTAGCCAAAAAGACTAGTCAAAAGGAATAGGGTTATAATATAGTACAGTATACTATGGTGGATGGGTGGTATAGTGGCTAGAGCTTTAGACTTAGTGTAAGAAGGCCTGAGTTTGAGTCTAGGCTCTGCCATTTAATAGTCATGTGATGTTGGGAAAATTGTTTCACTTGGGGCTAATAATGCTTACTTGGCCTTTAGAGTTGACAGGGGAATAGTTCTCTTTAAGCTTTTAATGGCTGAGTGAATTGTTAATGACTTTGGGGGTAAACTTTATTTAGCCTTAATTTACAGTTACCATGAAATGCTCTAAAAACCTTTAGCTACTTATGGCACAGATGTCAGTGTAAATAAATATCTGCCTATTTTTAGATCATGGAAAATATAGCAGGTGAATCATTTGGAATTATCTGAATATTTGCGATACCCACTAGCAATAACCTTGGGTGGAGATAACTAATGTTTCTTTCCCTGTTATGAATGACATTCCAGACATCTAAATTAAGATGTGGTTGGAAATTGATGTTGACTTTAGGAAGCAGAAGTGAGAGGTGGATTTGATTTCTTCAAGCTCAAGCCTCTCCTTGAACTTGAACGTGTATTTTTAAGAGATATGAATGTATTCTGTATAAACTGCTGTTGTTTGCTTTCCTATATTTGGAACATCATACTAATTTCTACAAGTTGTGATTACTAACAGCCGGCAATCACCTCACAGACTTGTATCGAAAAGAAGAGATAATCCAGGTGATGGGAAATGGCATCATACAGAGTCCTCGATTCCCTAACAGCTACCCCAGAAATTTGCTACTTACATGGAGGCTACGTTCCCAGGAAAAAACCAGGATACAGCTGGCTTTTGATAATCAGTTTGGATTAGAGGAACCAGAAAATGACATCTGCAGGTAAGTGGAAAAAGCAGTCCCAGTCATTTTTGATTCCGAAATTAGGAAGGCCAAGGATCATACAGTTTATGAATGGGAGATCATCTAGTCCAGGGCTGGGGAACTTGAGTCCTTGAGGTCACATGTGTCTTCTAGATCCTTAAGTATGGCCCTTTGACTGAATCCAAATTTTACAAAACAAATCTTTTTATTGACCTTCTAGATCCATAAGTATGGCCTTTTGACTGAATCCAGATTTTACAGATTGTTTACGATTTGCAAATTATTCAGTAAAATTTGGATTCAGTCAAAAGGCCACGCTTGAGGATCTAGGAGGTCACATTCCCCACCCCAATCTAGTCCAATACCTTTAATTTTTTTTTTTGATCTAAGGATGAACCTGAGGTCCAGAAAAGTTAAGTAATTTGTCCAAGGTCACAGAATTATTAAGTTGAAAAGCTAGAGTATGTACCCAAGTCTTCCAATTCCAAATCCTGGGCTTTTTATGCCACTAAGAAAAACAGAACTTGTAATACCACCAAACTAAATATCTTTTTTGATCCTATGGCCACAGCAAATTCTCAAAGCCGGAGTTTGTTGTTTGGTTGGTTCGTTGTTGTCTGTTTTGTTTTTAAGTTTCAATAGCAGTGGTATACCACAAGAACTGGAAAATAGCATAGGACTAACTGAGAGCATTGGAGTGAGCAGGAACCTAAAGATTCTCTGATTCCATTATCCACAGCTCTTATGACTCTTCCATGGAAGGAAATCTAGAAACAATAATCCTTATGGAGCTGGCTTTGCAAGCTATGGAAGATCTTGTTCTTATTGTTCAGTCATTTCTCAGTCATGACCCCATTTGGAGTTTTCTTGGCAGAAATACTAGAGTGGTTTGCCATTTCCTTCTCCAGTTCATTTTACAGACGAGGAAGCTGAGGCAAATGGGGTTAAGTGATTTGCCCAGGGTCACACATCTAGTAAGTGTTTGAGGATAGATTTAAACTAAAAAATATGAGTCCTTGACTTCAGGTCGGGCACTGTATCCACTGTAACACATTGCCCGTCTATAAAAGACCTCACTTTCTAAATAATGGGGCCATAGCCAATTTTGCTGTAGCATTCTATAACCTGCCATGTGATAATTGTTTGCCCCAAGACTGTTTCCTGAGTCATATTCATTTTTCCTCTCTATACTATTTCATATGGTGACCTCATATCTCCTATGGATTTAATCATCACTTACTTATACAGATGATTCTTAAATTTATTTGTCCATCCTAAGACCTCCAGTCATTCTCCAGTATATTGAACCGGATGTCCTGCAGATGTCCTGTTTATGTGTTGTCTTCCCCATCAAAGAGTGGAGACTATTTTTCACCCTCTTCTGCATTCCCAGTGCTTAGCACAGTGTCTAGCATTTAATGGGTGCTTAATAAATGTTTGTTGACCTACTAACTGCCTTTTAATGGTTTCATGGAACTTTAAAGTCCCAAGAACTAAATTACAATCTTGCAGAGTCATAGGATTCCCCTACGTCTGTGTGGGAGTGAATGGTCTATGTCCCTGCTCCATTCCCTTACCCCAGACTTGCCGTTGTAAGACCACAGACATGTATAAGGAGGAAGTTGGGAAACCCCACAGCTCATGTGCTTCTCAAATGCTAAGTTTTCACCTACTCATCCCTAGGTCAGCAGTAAGGACCGGGGGGGGGGGGGGGGGGGGGGGGGGGGGG
>CM053582.1:175637275-175653457 GCA_028627135.1 Pseudochirops cupreus
TGGGTGTCTCAAATTTGACTGTCCTTTGTTGCATGTTTATTATACAGACAGCTTTTATTGTGCTCCTCTTTTTCTGAGAATAACAGCAGTGACTATTACTTTCTGCGACCATGGAGGGTAATGTACGCCAGGATGAAAAGAAAAATGCACGCAAGAGCAGCCAGTTCATATTTGCATAGAGAATAAATAGAGCCAACCTTGAGGTTTTTGTCTATCTTGTAGTAATTTTTTTCCTTTATTATTTTTGGGGAGGAGCAACAAGAAGACAGGGAATGAACATGACTTCCCAGTATTCTAAGGGATTTGTGGCTTTGATGTAGGATGCTCAAAGGATGCAAATTATGACCAATCCATGTCTGCACATTATATGTGCTGCTTGTCCATCTTTCCATAGTTCACCACAGAGGGTCCTCTCAATATGTTGGTGGCCTTCTTCAGGTTCTGCTATTATTTCAAAGATACCAGTGTAGATCATGAGCTGTCCATTAGTTATATGTCACTCTTCCCCTGGGCCACCCATCTTCCTTTTATTTTTTCAACCATATACTTACTTCTTTGATGAGACTTGTTATACCCTTTCTTCAGTATCTATTTATATGAACTATTCTCCTTTAAGCAACTATTAAAATAGTGATGTGGCAAATGAAACTCAAATCATTATTACTGGAACAAATTTTAGTCATATCAATTGGTCTTTGTGGCTTGGAGAAGTTGAAAGGGCCTCTTATGCCTGTCAGGTAAAATGGAAATGAATTACAATGGATTCCACTTACTCCCTCCTCATTCTAATCACACTCTAATAAGCCTTTAGTATCCGCTTGCCAGTTGAGGCAAGAGAAAAAGAAAGGTAAAGTGAAAGAAAGGTTAAGAGGAACAGGGCAAAAGGCATTTACTCTCCTAAATGCTAAAGAATTTTTTTTTAATTAAAAACATTAAACTGATGACTACCTTTGCATTTTAATAGTAAGCACTGCTCATGTTCAGACCCAGCATGGAGACTGTGGCAGTCATGTTAAGATGAATCTGCACTGGTGAAAGAAATATCCAGCTCTATGGATTTTGTTTTTGTTCTTGAGAAATAGAATGGTAAGAAAATCACATAACACAGAAAATGACTGATAATCAATGATTTGAGAATAGGTCCAAGAGGACATTTCAAGACCAGCTTTTTGACATACATGTATAAGGCCTATAGCCAAATAGCTAGACACAGGGGTGGGGATCCTGCAGCCTCAAAGCTACATGTGGCCCTCTAGGTCCTCAAGTGTAGCCCTTTGACTGAATCCAAACTTCACAGTACAAACTGCATTCAATCAAAGGATCACACTTGAGGACCTAGAGGGCAGTGTGTGGCCTTGAGGCCACAGGTTCCTCACCTCTTAACTAGTACCTATTTAGAGTTCACCATCAATAACTGGATTATATTTAGAGTTCTCTTAAGCATTTTTAGTTCCAAATGTTTAGTCCTAATATTTAAAGTCCATTTGTCTTCATTGCTCACATAGTTAGCAATTTCAAAACTTTGTTGAACATTTTAAAGGAATCTGCCCATTCATTTGATCCTAGGTATGACTTTGTAGAGGTTGAAGATGTATCTGAAACCAGTACTGTTATAAGAGGACGGTGGTGTGGACAAAAGGAAGTTCCTCCAAGGATAACATCAAGAACAAACCAAATAAAGATAACCTTCAAATCTGATGACTATTTTGTGGCTAAACCAGGATTCAAGATTTATTATTCTCTTGTGGTAAGTAGCCTTGGAACCCTGTGGTTAAAAGCAGACAATGGTTTGTAAGTACAGACAATGGATACTATAATTAAATACAGTGGAGCAAAGTTTGAATTAACTAGAATCCTCTACACACACACATACACACACACACACACACACACACACACACTCTTTGGAGATGGTATAGTTTGTGTTTCTGTGAAGATTTGCCTACATGGACATGAGCGTGCTTGTCTGAGCCCAGATAGGTTCTATCCAATCTGGGAGAACCATTTAAAGTTACTCAAAATGAACCCAAGTCACTCAATTTTGAAATGAGGCCAGTTTCCCAGATGGGCCAATGACACTCAACATATTAAAAAAAAAAAATCTAATCAGCATTAATGCTGTTTAGGAACCCACTGTTAGTGGGGCAGGAACAGGTTACCGTGATTTGGTTTCTGAAGAGTGGTGAAGGAATTGCATTAGTACATTCCCATCTTCTGACCTGCAGCCTGTATGCATCTGCCAGACAGCTGACTGGGAAGAGACATGAAGTATGTGGCCATGGAAGTTTTTAAATAATGCCATGAGAAGAGAGTATACTCATGCCCTTAGCCTTAGACTTATTAGTTGAGCTATGCTCAAATGACTAAATCATATACAAGTTTACGCAGTATTCATATTTGATGCTAACCCTGCTCTATAATCCTGATTTAGGAGAAGTGTGCTTGTGGTTAATTGTAGTCCCATTAAAAGTGCATTCCCTTTGATGCCTCTTGGCTTTGTATCATATTGGCAGGAATCTTAGCGATGGCAACAGCATCGTAACAGATTTCATTTAAATACAATTTTAAACTTTATTTCAATTCACAGAAGTATTCTTTATTTCTGTATCCGTAACTCAATCTGAGGCCCTGGTCCACGTGTCAAAAATACCACATACCAGGTTCAGCATCTTTGATATGTACCTGTGAGTTTTAGATTTATGTCCTGTTACATATGATTAATGAAACAGAACCTTTAATCTTGAAGCCTTAGGATAATAGAAGGATGAAATATACAGGTAGTATGGAAATGAGGAGGATGACTAAGGAATAATATAGCACTGCAAAGTTTGCCAAACACTTTATATAGATAATGTCGTTTTTGCCTTAAAACAACCCAAATATAACAACTTTTATTCTCCCCATTTTAGAGATGAGAAACTGAGTCTGAAAGAAGTTAAATACACAGGGTCATACAGTCAGTAAATGTTTGAGGCAGGATTCAAACAAGTCTTTCCTGACTACGAGTTCAGCATTCTAGTCACTGTTCCCCCTAAAACACACACACACACACACACACACACACACACACACACACACACACACACATTGAGCAACAACTATATATTACATTATGTGATTTATTTTGCAATAAACATTTTCTCCCTAAATGTCATACTGATATAGCTACACTGAATTTTATGTTCATCATAGTGCACAGATACATAATGATTTCAGAAATTCTTTCTGTTGAATATTATAGCTCTCTTTTCTACAACTGGGGTTCTTTTCTTTGCCTTTTTTTTCCTTTCCAAAAGGCAAATTTACAACAGCTTTTGTTATATTTCATTTCATTTCATGGCTTTTGCGTAAGGGTGAGTTATTAAACAGTAAATGAATTCCACATCAGAACACAACAAAGGCAGAAAATAGCATGCAATGATACTGGCTCCAGTTTTAATTTGAAAATAATCCATCAGGCATGATGTGCGTGATTGAAAACTCATGCTACACTGCTTCCCATTGAAATGAAGGTGTGAAGTTTTTGTTTCTACATTTGTTACCTTGTAATATTCACAAATGACTCTTCCATTCTCAACTGTTTTTCCCTAGAGCATACTTTCCCCAGAATGAACATAGAGATGAAATGGGAGTTCAAAGGCTTTGTGGGGATTTTTTTTTCTTTTTAAAACCCAAGGTTTGAAAGGTTCAGAACCCACGAATATCAAGCCCTATGTTTTTTGAAGCATGCCTATCTCTGTAGTGTTTTGAATCTAGCTAAAATGATTGGTTACTGTATTAGCTAACAATAATCTTAAATAATATCTTATTGATTAGTCGAAGAAGAAATAGCTCCTTTCTCAGAGGAGAGTATAATTTGTGGTGTGGGTAGGATGAGCTGGTATTGGTTCTTTATGCTATAATGACAATGCTGACTTACTCAGCTTTGAGCTAGAGATTGAGTAGTTCTCATGGTCATAGAAATGTAGGCATGTGGGAACACACTCTAGTCCCAGAGGCAAACCTGATACGTGCTTGTGGTGGCAATGACAATGATAAAAGTTCAGCCTACTACATACTGTATTCCACTATCTCCTAAATGGTCTAAACTCTCTGAGACCTCTAATTTCTTAGCGGCTATCCTTCTTTTTGTACCATCTGGTACCTTATGCAACCTTCTAGTACCAAAATATGGTATTAAATTGGCATGGTGGCAATTGCTGGCAGTGCCTGTTTCAGTTGTGCCTGACTAAGTGACCCCATTTGGGGTTTTCTTGGCAAAGATATTGGAGTGGTTTGACATTTCCTTCTCCAGCTTATTTTGCAGATGAGGAAACTGAGGCAGACAGGGCTAAGTTACTTGCCTAGAGTCATACAACTAGTAAGTGTCTGGGGTTGGATTTGAACTCAAGTCTTCCTGACTCCAGGCCTAGCACTCTATCCACCGAGCCCCTTAGTTGCCCCTTTGTCTGCTCAGGTAAGTGAAGAAAAGATATCAGCATAACTATTGAGAAGTCTGTTTTCCATTTTAGCTTCTTGTGTAGTGGAGATAATAATATATTCTTGACCAAGGCATTGTGAGCATTGATAAATTTATGGTGATTTATTTTGCTAAATTTATGGTGATTTACCTTGCTAAATTTAAGGAATACTTTGATGATATTCTGATGTGTGTTATAGGGGTTGATAGCTGTTCACAACAAGAAAAAGCCTGTGTGATGATTGGAAAATGGACTAATCAGGGCAGCAGGTGCTGTCAGACCTCTTAATGGTTCTCCTGGTCCACAAGGACTTTCCCAGTAGCTTTATACAGAGTTCCATGAGACTGCAATGTCTGGTTGTGTCTTGAGGTTGAATGTTATATGTATGTTCTGCAAGTGGCTTGAAAAACTGAGTCCATTGTGCATTTTTAGCTGATCAGAAAGAGAATATTAGATAGTATTCCCGAGGGTTAGAGTAACCAGGATAATAAAAATATCAGGCAACCAAGAAAAATATTTAAAACTTTTTAATGTTTTAGTATTTTTTTAACATGAATATATCTGATTTTCTGAAAATTCTTACTATTTTAGTCTAATTAAACTTCATGGTGAATATCTGTTGCACATAGAGTCAAAGAGTTACCCATTCTCCCCATCTTGCTCCTTTGCTCTTCCTTATTTCTACTCTTTTGCTCTTCCTTATTTCTGCTCCTTTGCAGGGGATGTAAACCACTATCCCTCATATTGATGCAAAGCACCAATTTAAAATAGCTTGGGGGGGGGGAGGGCAGAAGGATCTCTGTTTACCCTTCTTTGGAATGGGTAAAAAAAAAAAAGAACTAAATGTTTGGTGGAGAAATCCTCCTCTTACATTTTCTTTTGGGTTAAAGTCAAAAAAGATCTCATTTATGGTAATCTAATGCTAACTGAGAGCTTAATTAATAAAAACAGATTATCATGTCCAGAGATGCTTAGAGACCAAATGTGACTTGCTAGAGTATAGGGGGAATTAATTATAGGGTCCCTGCTTATTAAATATCAAGGCTCTCCTAATCTCTAATCCATCCGCCATCTAGCTGCTAAATGGATATTCTTAAAACACACTTCTGACCGTGTCACATGCCTCCTCAATGAACTCCATTTCTTTCCTATTACTTCTAAAACCAAATAAAATGGTGGGCATTTGTTTTGCTTAACTATGCATATTTGTTACAAAGTTGTGTTTTTCTTTCTTTTTCAAAGGGGCAGAGATGGTGGGAGGGAAAGAAAATATTTGCCTCGGTTTCCTCAGCTGTAAATGGAGATAATAATAGCACCTACCTCTTGGGGTTGCTATGATGATCGAATATTATAATATATGTAAAAGTACTTACCACATTGTCTGGCATGTAGTAGGCACTAAATAAGTACTTATTCCCATTTCAACCTTATTACACATGATATTCCTACACACACTCTCACAAAGAATGCTCAATCTCCTTTTTCTGTATATTTTTACAGGTTTGTCCTTACGTCTGGAATGTACTCCCTCTTCTCTTCTACCTCCTAGAATCCCTTCTTTCTTCAGAGTCTAATCCAAATGTTATCTCCCACATGAAGGCCATTCCTGATTGCCTCAGCTGCTAGTGCTGCCCCCCTTTCCTAATAAGTTTATATTTCTTTTGTGTGTAGCTCCTATCTACTTGTTTTATTTTTTCTTATATTTGCATATGTTGTATGTGAGAGGCAGCCTGAAAGACTCTCAATAAGAGAGCTGTTGAAAGAGGTAGGTTCAAATCCCACTTTGGTACTTACTGGCTCTTTGACCCTGGTATGGTTTGGTCCTTTCTAAGGAAATTTTCTAAGAGTATATGCCACATAGAATGCTTTTTTGCATCGGGGGAAGTTTATCACCTTGAGCTACCTTCATGTGTGAAGTCTAAAGCTCTGGCTTTAAAAAAAAAGTCCAAAACATCTCCCTCTATAGCAGTGGTTCTCAACCTTCCTAATGCCGCAACCCTTTAATACTCATGTGTGGGTGTGTCTGCATGTGGGCAGACCTGCCTGGAGATGGATAGAGGAGCAGTGTCTCATTTCCTAAGACCATCAGAAACATGTGTTTTCCAATGGTCTTAGGCAACCCCTGTGATCCCTGTGAAAGGGTCATTTGACCCCCAAAGGTGTCATAACCCACAGGTTGAGAACTGCTGCTCTATAGAATATGAACTCTATGAGGGCAGGGTCTGTTTTATTTTTATCTCAAGGGTCTAGCACAGTTCCTGGACCATGGTAGGTGCTCAATAAATTATGGTTGATTGCATAATTAGGACAACAGATGCTGCTCTTATTTAAAAATACCCAAAAATGTTGTGCTTTTTATGTAGAAATATGAAATTGCTTGCAAATATGACCTTGAGAGTTTGTTTCTCAAATAACACTCTCTTTAAGCTACTATAGAAATACCTCCACTGCGTTTAGAGGCCAGCAACTTGAAAACACTATTTTCAGGTAATTTCTTTAAGATGTAAGCAGCATTTTCATTGTTGCACAAATAATCAAAAAGAAATCATTTTATGGTTGTTGAAAGTTCTAAAAATGATGCCTTTGAAGACTATCCATTTAGAAGCTTTTTTAGACTATTTTTGCAGCACCCTTTCAATCTTACTCCTCAAAGAGCAAAACAAGGCAGAGGTTTATCAGACTTATTGGCTAATTGTGTATCTCCATTTAAACCAGCTGAATTAACTTCAAATGATGTTGGTGAGATTGCCATTGAGATTAAAACTCTACATGAGTCATGGTGTAGCATTGCAAGCAGTGATAAAGCAGAGAAGATGAGTTTAACAAGATAAAATTCTTAATTATCACCACTCTCTGCAGATTCTAATTTTCCTCCCTTAAAAACTTACCCATTAGCCTATCCAAACTAAAATCAACAACAGCAACAACATATGCAAAGCAGACGTTGAATCTCAGTTCTTCAAACTGGATTCGCTGAACAAAACTGGAGAGCAAGGAATCTGTGCCTTGTGCTCTGTAGTCTCACCCCCAGTGTAACCCCTTCTTCACTGGCATAAAGCCATACTATGCAAACCTGTGCAGTCCCTGCAGGCTGCAAGTGTGCTGCGCCTGTTTGCCCCTTTCCATTCAGTTCAGTTCCATTTCTATATACCAGGGAGTTCCAGGGGAGCTTGATGACTAACCTTGGCTGGAGGGGGTTCTAGGAGTCAATGGAATTCTATTAGAACGCAAAGGCCTTCAGAGCAATGGCTGTTCTGTTTTTTGTACTTGTGGGGCCTAAGACTTCCGTGGGTACTTAATAAATTAATAAATGCTTGATAAATTCTAGGGAAAGGGAGGATGGAATGGTAGAAGGTATCTTAGTGGCAGATGGCAGAAGATTTGGGTTTTCATGCTGACTCTACCATTTTGTGTGTGTGTGTGTGTGTGTGTGTGTGTGTGTGTGTAGGGGGCTGTGTGACTTGGACAAGTCACAATCTTTTAGCCTCAGATTTCTCCCCTGTAATATGAGACTGAAGGCCTTTGATCTGGATTGATGGGAGGACAAAATGAGATAATAATATACATAAATCGATTTGTTGCTGCAAAGTGCAATATAAACAGATATCACTAATTCGGTTACTACTGCTATTAATATTAATAGTGATTGATTTCCCTACAACAGAGGAAGGGACTAAGGACAAAGACTTTCCTTCTACCTCTTTCTATGTCCTGCTTTACATATAAGAGCTCATTTTTATGTGTTTTAAGATTCATTAAGTGTTTTACACACATCATTTCCTTTGATGCTCACAACAACTTATGAGTTAGGTGCTCTGATGTTTTTTTCTTTTGCAGTTGGGAAAACTGAAGTTGTGTGATTGCCTAGGGACACATTACTATTAAGTATCTAAAACTGAACTGTGACTCAATCTG
Source organism: Pseudochirops cupreus (assembly GCA_028627135.1). Classification (NCBI taxonomy): domain Eukaryota; kingdom Metazoa; phylum Chordata; class Mammalia; order Diprotodontia; family Pseudocheiridae; genus Pseudochirops; species Pseudochirops cupreus. Next base: position 175,645,651 of record CM053582.1, read on the forward strand.
CCACCAAATCCAGCTCTATGTTTGCAATACTATTACACTGGCTGCCTTTGTGTGGTCAATTGGAGGGCAGGGATTGTCTCTCTCTTGTCGTTGTATCCTGAACACCCAGCAGACTACCTAGCACATAGTAGATGTTTAATATGAGCCTGGAATCCCAGGTCTCTTTCACCTCCAGGATCCAATACAAAGTCTTCTTTTTTTTAAAGCCCTTTACAACACAGCCCCACCTTGGCCTACTTGCTACTCTTTCCACAAGATACTCCATTTCTCCACTCTGTGACTTTGTACTAGCTGTCCACCATTCCAGGAATTCCCTGTTCCCACCCCATCCCTTACTCAGACTCCTACCTTCCTTGAAGACTCAGCTGAAAAACAACCTTTTATAGGAGACCTTTTTCCCTCCTTCCATACTCCTTGTAACTGCTTAATAAATTATTAACAGCCTGAAAAAAAGTGAATGGTATGGATTAAAGAACTTTGGAACTTCTCTTCTCCCCCAAAATATTGCTTTTCCCCCACAGGCCCTGAAGCTCTACCAATTAGAGTTATATGTGAGGAAAAAAAGACACTCCAAGAGCAATAAGGGAAGAGAAAAGAGTACCAATCATGTATATAATGTTGCTTTGCTAAAATCTAGTTGACATCTCCTGTACTAAGAAAATTAGTGGGGAGAGAAGAGGAATAAAAGGTAATTTTGAAGTATAGGGCAATTTGAGGAAAGGCAAGGTTGGGTGCTTTAGGTGTAAAGAATTGACCAGCATAAGGTGGAAGTGGCTTTGGGAGGCTCCAGGATGAAAGGTAAGGGCACAGAAAGGGGAATGGGAAGGGGACAGGGACAACAGCACTTGGCTTATTTTGAAATTTTCCTTCACCTAAGCCCAGTACACTATGCTACAGTATCTGCTCAGATTAAGTGGAGGCGTTAACCATTATTATCCCTGTCCTTCCTTGTTCCTCTTCCCACCATCAGTTCCTAGCCAAGTTTTCCTTTTCTACCTGCATTTTCTACCTTCATTAACAGCTGCTTTGATGTCAGTGAATGGCAGAAGAGGCTGAGCAGAGCGTTCTACCAATTATAAATTGTTAAGCATCTGGCTGGAGCCCAGGATGGGAATGCTTCCTCTAGTATGAATCCATTGCAGTCCCAACTTGGGGATGGTTTTTTTTTGTGTCCCTTTGTTTTTAACCGTAAGCTTCTTGTACCCTTTACTGAGAACACAAAAAGCAAGATTCTTCTCTTCAGCCATACTTTAATGCAGAAGCATTCACACAGATGCCAAATTAGGAGAACCAAAGGATTTTAGATCTTAGGGATTACCTAGTTCATTCTCTTCTGTGTTCAAGTGAGGCAACCAAGTCTTGCCCAAGATCATCTAATTTGTGGAAGACACAAAAGGGCGGCCCAGATCTGCTGACTCTTCTCTACTAGTCAACACTGTCCCTCCATATTATCTACTATTGAATTTAGCCTTTGAAGCGGTTAGAAATATTTTCTTCTATGTCAAGTGTCCCTTTCCTAATACAAGCAGTTGTTTGAAATAATTATTCATGGTCCCAATTATTTTTGTTCATAACCTTCATGCTCAAATACATGCACAGATGATGTTCAGTTTGCCTGGGTAAGCTCATTTCCAACTCCGAAAGATATTTTGTTTAATAAAACATTGGGTAGTCCAATATTTTGTTTATCTAGCACTTAATTATATTGCCAAGTTAGAAGTAAATCTGATGGGTAAAAAGCAAGAATGTTTAGTAATTTCAGAGAGCTACACTATATAATAATTATTGTCCTTTCTCTTTTTCAGTTCTCAGTCCCATGATTTGTGGGGGGGAGGTCTGTAAAATACCCAGTGAAGAAAGGGTGGAAAATGTTATCTAGTAGCATCATAAAATAACACTTATCTTAGTTATCTTAGCTTACAAATGACCTTACTTTATCGTAAGAGTGAGCTTATAAATTATCTAATGATACTACGGCCAGCCAAAATAAAGTGTCTACTTGTTATTGAGAGTATTATCTTCCTAGGGGCTCAAAGAATTCACTAGACATTCTCTGATTAAGCCACTGAAGGTCCTTCTAAAAAACATAGAGATGTATGTGAAGAATGTCTGGGCACAAAGGAGACAGTCCTAAGATTCTGGCAGTCACCAAAGGAGCTGTTAGTGAGTACGTTGATCTGCTGGCTCACAAATGCAGACAGATACGGAAAATTTGGGAGTCTGCTGATGGGGAGGGAGACAAGAGAAGAGTGGGGCAGGAGAGAGAGACAAGAACAGACATAAGAAGAGTTAAATAATAACTCTGCTTTACCTGAGCAGACAAAGTAGGACTCTTCCCAATTTCATTCTAGTATAATGCACCAAGCAAAATTCAAAACAACTCTTGTCTCTGGTACCTCTCCACCTCCCATTCTGTGTCCTTCCCCTAAGACTTGGAGCTTCCCTTTCCCTTCCCCACTTCCTCATACTGGCCCACATTTTACCCCTTAAGCATCCAGCCCTACCTGGAGGGCATACCAGTAGGCTCCCAGCCTCCATTCTTATTCAATTATCCTCAATTTTTCACTTTCTTCCTTCTCTCTTATTCAATCAGTTGCCATCTTGCCCATTCTATTCCCATTATATCTCTTCCATCTGTTCCCTTCTATTCATTCAGCTATGACCTTTACTGGGGCCCTCATCACCATTGCAGTAATCTCCCAGTGGATAGTCCTTTCCAGTCCCAATTCTGAGCTACTGCCCATGTAGTACTCATAAAGTAAAGGTCTGACCATACCACTCTCCTTCAAGGTCTGGGGGCTCCCTGTTGCTACTAAAAGCAAATACACATCCCTCTGTTTGGCATTTAAAGTCTTTTACACTTTGGCCAGGGCCTACCTTTCCTGACTTATTGTACATACTCTGCAATTTATCCAAACTGACGTTCTTGCCTTTCTTCACACAGAACCATCCATCTCCTCTGTCTGCCTTTGGCCAGGCATTTCTCTCTGCCAGGAAAACTGCTGCTTCTTCACCGTCTTGTAATCCCTGGGCCTCCTTCAAAGCCCAGCTCAAATGTTGCCTGCTACATGAGGCTTTTCTTGATCCTGCCCAGCTATTGCTGTAACTCCAAAAATTAACTCATTTACTTTAAAAAAAAAATGGAACTCTGAGGCAAGTACCGCCTACCCTCATGGAAAAAAAAAAGAAAGAAATGAAAACCATCCCAAGCATTCAACCTAGAAGACCTAGGGCCTGGGCCTGGGACTGACTCTGCCACTTAATAGATGTGTGACCTTGGGCAAATTACTTTATGTCTCTGGGTCTCAGTGTTCTCAGATGGAAAATAAGACAATCAGATTCAATGGTGTCTTAATTCCCTTCTGGGTCCAACATTACTTTAGCTTTAACTTCTGAGTAATGGTAATTAATAGATAATCAGTCAGCAGGAATGTTGAGGGCTACTGTGTACTCACTACTGATTGATAAAAAAAGTTTTTAAAATTGTCTGTGACTGAAAACTGATGAGGCAAAACTATAGCTTTATATATAGGAGACCCTTTACTGTCTTGAGATTGTGCCCCAGAGTCCACCCAAAGACAGACTCACATCACCCTATGCTTGTTGTTACTGAAGCCATGTTGCCTTGGCCTCCAGCTAGCTCTGCTGGACTATAAAAGGCAGCCCAGTGCCAGATGAGCTGTGAATCTGAATTATAGCTGAAGGCATTCAGATGGTCAGTGGTACCCTTGCTGCTATTTCAAAAGCTTTTACAGAGATTGTTGCTGTGACAAATTGAGGGTCCACTTGACCCCTACAATTCCACATTTTTTATGCTTGTGCAACTGTGACCAACCAGTGTCTCATTTTTTTTAAGCTTTCTGTCTTTGCAAAGAGCTCTGGTGGCCAAGATGCTCTCAAAATAACTATCAGCAATTAAAATAGTAACAATGGACGTGCACATAGTATTTTAAAGTTTGCAAAGCACTTGATCTCACAACAATTCCATGAGGTAGCTACTACAGTTATTCTTCCCATTTTAAAGATGAGGAAATTGAGAGGTGAAGTGAATGATCCATGGTCAGACAGTGTCAGAGGCAAAGAAAAGCCTAATAGCTAAGTTTAGAATAAAAATATTTTAATTTAAAAAGTATATATGATAGATACATAGATAGATGGATGGATGGATGGATGGATAGACAGATAGATGGGTGGATGGATGATAGATGGATAGATTAGATAGATGGATGGATGGGTGGTAGATGGATAGACAGATAGATAGACAGATAGATAGATAGGCAGATACTTCATTTATTAAGTGATTACTATATGCCAGACACATGTGCTAAACACTGAGAGTACAAGTACAATCAGTAAGTAAAACAGTCCCTGTCCTCAAGGATATTACATTCCACTGGGGGTAGACTACACATAAAAGGGTATGGAAGAGTGAGGGGTACACACAAGTTGTTGTTCAGTCGTTTCAGTCATATCTGATTCTTTGTGACCCCATCTGGGTTTGGTTGTTTTTTAACAAAGATACTAGAGTGGTTTGCCATTTCTTTCTCTGACTCATTTTACAGATGAGAAAACTGAGACAAAGCAGGGTTAAGTGACTTGCCCAGGGTCACACAGCCATTAAGTGTCAGAGGTTAGATTTAAACTGTATTTGAAGATAGGTCTTGCTGATTTCAGGTCTGGCATTCTATCTACTGTGCCACCTAGCTGTCCCAATAGGGAAAAAGAAAAGTAGTCAGGAGCGTAGGTGGGTTAACGGGCGAGCGTGGCTGGCATGGGCACTTCCTCAAACAGAGTTTCTGGAAAGGAATTCAGCAATCAGAGGAGGAGGCCTTAGGAGTGGATTGTTGTGAGTGTGAGAAAGACCCTGGAGAAGAAGAAATATATAGGTGGAAGTTTGGGGAGAGGAGACTGTCCCAGAGAATAACAGAATCGAGAAGAGCTTTCTTGGCTGTCTAGTCCCATCCACACCTCAACCATTTTCTTCTCTTTAATATGCCTGTAATTCTGGTAAGTGGTCATCCATCTTTTGTTATATGACCTCCCTTGAAAGAGAAACCACTCTAATTTTTTTTTAACTTTCTACCACCTTTTGCCTCTAAGACTAAGAAAAATAAGTCTCATGTCTCTATAATATAACAGCCTTTTCAAACTCTGGGAAACAATTAAAAATAGATATCTCTCCCTCTCTGGGAGCCCCCATTCCTGTCTCTGCCCCTCACCAAAGACTAAAGACTGAAACTTCCATTCTATCCATTAGAGAAAACTTTCTCAAACCATACCAAAGTTCACCCTTGTGAATGAATTCAGGAAAAAAAACAAAAACAAAAACATGGCACTTGTTATATTTTCCCTTTTTTTAATATTAGATAGAATTTGCAGATAACTGTGATTCAATTTAGTGGTCAGAAATCTAGTCTACATATGCAGCAGCTTTCAGAAATGCTGTTCAGGTAATTTTCCTTTCAGTTGATTTCTGAAGTGTATGTACAGTCAAAGGGCATTCATTAAGTACTTGGGTTGTAGGAGTTTCCAAGCTTGGGTAATATGAAAACCCAAAGAGAATGTCTCCATGAGGTTTGTAAGACTGGGGGCCAAAAAGTGAGTAGCCAAAAAGGAAAAAAAAAACATTAACACGCCAAGGAAGACTGCTCAGGATAATAATAGCAGCTCCAACTTTTTAGGATACAGGGGGTTTTGTGTGTGTGTGTTTTGGGGTGTTTTTGTTTTGTTTTAATATATTTTAGGTTTGCATAGAATTCATAGCCAATCAGTAGCATTCCACTACTGAAAGTAAATAGGGTATGGTGGGCCAGGAATTTGGGAATATGAAAACCTTGAAGTCACAGTAGTTGATCTTCCTGTAGGAAAAACCTTTGCTCTGTAATTAGTAATCTCCAAGATGGTAGAGACCTCCTTTAAAATAGAACCAATCTGGCTAATTCTGTTGGTGACAGTAAAGGGTAGGCGATAAAATACAGCTTGAGGGGGGCGGAGCCAAGATGTTGGCATAGAAGCAACAAGGTTCCACAGCTCCCACATAGCCACCTCAAATACCCACAAAATATGACTCTAAACAAAATTTAGGGTTCCAAAACTCACAAAAATACAGAAAAACACGTCTTGCACTGAAGGCAGCTCAGCAGGAATGGCTAATCACAGCACACTGGGAGCCAAAACCAGCCCAGCCTGAAACCGTGGTTTGGCCCAGGGGTGGCCAGGATGAGCCACAGCTGGAGCCTTCAGGAGAGCAGATGAGAGGCAGCTGTGTCAGTTTCCAGAATTATCAAGCCAAAAGAAACAAGGACAAAGTGAAAGGTCAGTGGAACTCAGCTAAATTTGGGGGAGAAAAGAGGTTCTGCCATACTGCCTCTAGGGCAAGGAAGCAGGAGAAGCGGCAGCCCTGCATCTGCCTCCATGTGGCTGCTTCAGAGCTCCCCGCCTGCAGACTGCAGGAGGGCCAAACTATCATTCAGAGGCTAAGTGCCATTGTGTTGAGCGGCCTGGATCCAGATCATGGTTTTGAGTGGTGGTGCTGGGGTGTGTTTTCAGTGAGCCAAAGCTGGCGGGGGCTGCAAAAAAATGACAGCCTCCTAATAGCTCCAACAGCTGCAAAAGCCCCAGCGATTTGGGACAGAGCTTTCCCCTCTGGAAGCCGAGTTCCACAGAGCTAAAATGTCAAGTAATTGACTGGCAACAACATGAGCAAGCGAAGGAAGCAAAGTAAGAACAGCAATCAAATTCTAGACTCCTTCTTGGTCAACAAAAAGGATCGGAGCATGGAATGGGAAGAGGACAACACAGTCAGAACTCCCACACCAAAAGCTTCCAAGAAACATGAAGACTGCCTAAAAGCCATAGATCAGCTTAAGAAGGATTTTGAAAACCAAATAAGAGAAGTAGAGGAAAAATTGGGAAGAGAAATGAGAATGATGCAAGAAAATCATGTAAAGAGAGTCAACAACCTGACTGAAGAAAATAACACCTTAAAAAATAGATTGACTCAAATGTCAAAAGAGGCCCAAAAAGCCAATGAGAAGAATGCCTTAAAAAGTCAAAATTGCCAGATAGAAAAAGAATCTCAAAAGCTTTCTGAAGAGAATAATTCCTTCAGAATCAGAGTAGAGCAAATGGAAGCAAATGGCTTTATTAGAAATGAAGATACTATTAAACAGATCCAAAAAAATAGAAGGCGATGTGAAATATCTCCTTGAAAAAGCCACTGACCTGGAAAATGGATTCAGGAGAGACAATTTAAAAATTATTGGACTACCAGAAAGCCATGATCAAAAAAAGAACTTACAAAGCATCCTTCAAGAAATTCTCAAGAAAACTGCCCTGATATTTTAGAACCAGAAGGCAAAATAGAATTTGAAAGAATTCACCAATCAACTCTTGAAAAAGATCCCCAAAAGAAAACTTCTAGGAATGTTATAGACAGGTTCTGGAGTCCCCAGATCAAGGAGAAAATATTACAAACTGCCAAGAAGAAATAATTTAAATACTGTGGAAATGCAATTAGGATAACCCAGGATCTAGCAGCTTCTACATTAAGGGATCAAAGGGCCTGGAATATGATATTCCAGAGATCAAGGGAGCTAGGATTAAAACCAAGAATCACTTACCCAGCAAAATTGAGTATAATGTTCCAGGGGAAAATATGGTCATTCAGTGAGGTGGAGGACTTCCATTCTTGCTGAAAAAAACAGAACTGAAAAGAAAATTTGACACTCAAATACAAGAAGCATGAGAAGGTAAACATGGAAAAGAAATCATAAGGAACGTATCAAAGTTGAACTATTTATATGCC
>CM053582.1:175653957-175694855 GCA_028627135.1 Pseudochirops cupreus
CCTTCTCCTGGCTTGGAGAATGTCACAGCCCTCTAGACCCACTGCCCAATCACAAAGCTACAAGGCACGGGCATTCCTGGAAAACAAGCCTGGCGCCACAGGCTCCACATGACCACATTCAGCCTATTAGGGAACAGAGTATACTTTCAAATATCCAAGGGTCCTCAGAGTCACGTAGCCACTTTAGCAAAGGGCCTAGCGGCAGGGAAGATCTTCAGATTCCCGTAACACCATGTCATCAGAGCTGGTGGAATCCTCATTTTTAAAGAAATTGAGCTTGCCCAGAGAGATATTTTGAATTCATTTTGCATGCTTATATTTGTGGGAAATGGATTTTGGGCTATCCTCTGTCACACCTTTTCATTCTACATTCTTCATTGCTACCCTCTTTTTCCTCTCCTGGGATATTCTTTGGGCCCATGTAGCTCTGACAAATTTCTCCCTTTTCCAGCCATTCAGTCAAGCTTTTTTGTCATTGCCTTCCCTTCTAGCCTACCCTGAGGCAGGTAATCAAAGCTAGAAGGATGGGATGAGCCATGTCTTATTACTTGGGTAACATTTTCTTTCTATCTCTCTCAGTTACCCATGTGTCCTTTAAGTGCCCTAGCAAAGGCTGAAAGACAGAAAGACTATAGAGGGCCTAATAGCATTTTGAGAAAGTGGAGACAAATACCCAACCAGTGATGAATTACAATTATATAGCACTTGAAGGATTTTAAAGTCCTTCCCCACTACAACCCAGCAAAGTAGGGAATACATGATGATTCCCAGTTTACAGATAAAGAAATTAATTCTGAGAAATTAAATGTCTTCTCCACGATTATACAACTAATAAGCACATGTGGCAGGTTTATAACCAGGTCTCCTGGCTCCAAAGCCAGCATTGTTATCCTCTGGGTTATACTGCCTCATGAAGAAAAAAGAAATCAGAGGAAAATTAGCAGAAAACAAAATTCTACTTAGAATGACTTTTTTCCCCTTTTTTCCTAATGCCCTTTCCCAGGATGCTTTGGAAGTATAGCCTGCTAAATATTCCATCTCTGTATATTCTTACAAACAGCAGGTGTGTCAGGTAAAATTAATTAAGATTAACTTTAAATATGATAAATATTATAATTAAGGTGCTTTTAGGTTCTAATAACAATGAAGGAGTGTGTAACTTAACTTTATAGTGGTAAAAATACTTTGTTGAAATTGAATGGATCTTGCAGATCAGATATAGCGCAAACACCTATGTGAGAGTAATGCCCTAGATTTTTGCCATATCAGACTATGTAGTGAATTACTACTCAGATCAATATGCATAGAAATTCCTATTATAATTCAGAAGCTATTAGGGACTGAGAGTGGGCAGCCATGGAAAGAAAAAGTAGCAGGCATATCCTTTCTGGGTACTACTAATAATGATGCTAATAATGATAACTAAAAATATATGTTACTTATCTAATAATGATAGCTAACATAGATCTAATAATGATAATTAATGAATATATAATCCTCACAGCAACTCTGAGGTAGAATCTATTAATATACCCATTTTTCAGATGAGGAAACTGATACTTGTCTGAAGTCACAAAGTTAATGTGTCTGCAGCAAGATTTTCCAATCCTCTAACTTCCTAGCCTAGTGTTCTATCCACTACAGACATAATTATTATAACTAGTGGAGGTTATCAGAAATAATAAGATCGTTATTGTCATTGTATAATTTCAATATCAGCCCAGCCTAGTGGAGAATTGGTTCCAGCCAAGTCCTTGTGAATTGCTTGGGTGGGAAGATCATCTCTTTTTCCTACAAAGGACTGACTTTCTCCTCTTAAACAAAGGAAGGCTTTATGAAGATCTGGTCTTTCCGTCTTCTGTAGTGAAACTATCTGTGGAGTAGCAGCAGCCAACAACAGCATCTGTATCTGTTTTAGGAACTGAGGGCAAACTATCTAGGTTGAGAAAAGGCAGCTTTAGGATTCTACAAGAAGCCTGGTCCTTGGGCCCAACAGAGGATTCCAGATACCTCAGAGGATGCTGATGAGGACTCCACAAAGCAGAGAAAGGTTGGGCTTACATCCTACAATGAACTCTACTAAAGACCAGGAAAAGAAAGTTCTTGGCATTGTTAAATGGTTCACCATCAGAAATTAATGGTTTTATCAATGGAAATAAGACTAAAGAAGATACATTACTAGCTGCTTTGTCAATAGACCCTAAGGATCGTAAGGCTTTTCCATCTGACTTACAGCTGAAACTTCCTGTATCTGTTGTCTCCCTCTACAGCAGTTCTCAACCTGTGGGTCATGACCCCTTTGGGGATTGAACGACCTTTTCACAGGGGTCACAGGGGTTGCCTAAGACCATCCGAAAACACACATTTCCGATAGTCTTAGGAACCAAGACACCACACTCCTCTATCTGTCTCCAGGCAGGTCTGCCCATATGCAAACACACCCACATAGGAGTATTAAAGGGTTGTGGCATATTAGGAAGGTTGAGAACCACTGCTCTATTAGAATATGAGCTAATCCTTAGGGTTAGGGACCATGTCTGCATACTAAACTTTTTAAAATGTTTTTTCCCCATTAATTCCTTCATTTGTTCACGAGAAATTTGTCCTTCATTTCCTTGAAGTCTTTCTTTTAGATGTAAACTGAGTAAAAATCAGTGTTTTAAATTACTTAGAAAGAGGCACAGATCAGAGCTACTATGGGGAAATGACAATACAGGACAGCAGAAATTTAGATGTTGCATTAATATGTGATTTATCTTCACAAATGATGAGTGAAAGTGAATTTTGCTTTCCCAATTTAGCCCCTGCCTTTAAAGCACAGATTAGTTGTTAGGCATTTCAGGTACTTTGTCCAGTTTCATTGTGAAATGGTTTAAAATCAGAATGACTGCTTATATCACCTTCTCAGGAACCCTGGATTCTAACTCTTGGATACCTGCCTGTTAGGTGACCCACCAAACAAAAGATTGAAATGATGAATGGATTCCTGGAAAATAAAAACAGAAAGAAGAAAATCAAAGTGGAAAACACCACCATCATGTGAGCATATTCACAATAAATGGCCATGCTTCATTAAAATGTTGAAAACTCCTAAAACTAGAAATGGAAAACCCTTGTGGGTCATTCATTATCCTCTCCAGCACACAGGGTAGACTCCCTTCCAAAGGTGTATCTTTGGATACTTTGTCCAGTCTAGTGTGAAATGACTAGCATGATGGCTTTTCCATAGCTTCCATTGTGAGGCCATTCCACAATTTAATAGATAGCACTATTGGGAAAACTTTGTAGATACAGAGCCTACATTTTCTTTTACTCAATTTCATGCCATTACTTCTAGCTGTGCCCCTGGGGACCATCCTAAACAATTTCTTTCTCTTGATGGTTATGCATTCTGAATTCCTGGAGGTATGTATCATATTCCTGTAAGTCGCCCTGTGAAAAATTTGAAATATATCGTACATAAAGTAGTTAATTCTTTAGTCAATACAATGTATTCAGTTTTTGTGATCTTGTCTCATAAGTCATTCCCCCCAGCCTGTGAATCAATCAGCCTGCCTCTAAATTCCTTCAAGTTTGTCAACATTTTTTATTAAAGGACTCACAAAATGATTTGGTAATCACATTCCTATCCTACCAATGCAGTATACAGATAGATTATTGATTCCTGGTTTCTGGTTTTAACTGACTTGTATTTTGATACCTTTGATTTATTTTGACAATTTTCCTCCTTTTTCTTATTTTGTTGTCTCTTGTGGCTACACCAAGCAGAATTTTCTACTTTGGATTTTTAGTGAGGAATGATTTTAATTGGTTTATTTGTGTATTGGAAAAGTCCTAGATCATAGGAATTAATTCATGAAGGAGGCTTAGAGATCATTCTCTCCCTTCTTTTTCAGGTGGAAGACTGAGACTCAGAAAGGTCATAGGAACACAGAATTAGAAGAGACTTTAGGAGCCAACTAATTCAATCCCATTGTTTCAAAGATGAGGAAACTGAGACTGAGAGAGCTTAAGTGACTTGCGCAAGATCACACATTAGTTACAGAGGCAAGATTTGAACTCAGTATGTTGACTCCATATCCAGTGTTCTTTCCTGGAAGAGCATCACTGAATATGAAGTCAGGAATACCTGGGTTGCAATTCTACCCAAGATACTTCTTTGCTGCAACACAATGAGCAGCAAGTCACTTAATCTTTGTGAGCATCAACTTCTTCATCTCTTCTGATTAAATATGGAAAGATGAATTATGTCAAATATACCTAAAATTCTCCTAAGTTCTAAAGTTTTTCTTAATCCTCAGTAAGCATTTATTAAGTGACTACTGGGGACAGCTAGATGGTGTGGTAGATAAAGTGCCAGGTTTGTAGTGTTCCTGAGTTCATATCTGGCCTCAGCCACATACTAGTTGTGTGACCCTGGGTAAGTCACTTAACCCTGTTTGCCTCAGTTTCCTCATCTGTAAAATGAGCTAGAGGAGGAAATGGCAAACCAGTCCAGTGTCTTTCCCAAGAAAACACCAAAAGGTGTCACAGAGAGTTGAATATGACTGAAAAACAACTGAACACAACAAAGTGACTACTAGGGGCCAAACTCTGTATCTGCTACTAAGGATACAAAAACAAAAATGAAGCACTTCCTGCTCTCAAAGAAGTTCCTTTTTATCATAGGATACAACATGAGCACATATAACATATTCAAAATGAATACAAGGTGATTTTGGAATGAGCAACTGGAGAAAATCAAACAAAGCTTCGTGTACTAGATGGTGATTATTGAACTTGAAAGGGACCTAGAAATTTTAAGAGGCAGAAGTGAAGAAAAAATGTATTCTGAGTATGACAGACAAAGTTGTGGAGATGGCAGATGGAATATGATGTGTGATAAACAAGGAAGAAAGCTAATTTGACGGGACTTTATATGCATGAACAATAATCCTGGAAAGGTAGAGTGGAATCAGATTGTAAAGGGTTTTATGTGCTGAAATTGAGTTTTCTTTGATCCTATTTGTAATAGGGAGTCACTAGAACATCTTGAACAAAAGAACGCCATGGTCAGAACTCTGTTTTAAAAACAGTGCTACTAGGTAATGTGATGGATAGAGCACCAGCCCTGAAGTCAGGAGGACCTGAGTTCAAATTTGGCCTCAGACACTTGACACACTTACGAGCCATGTGACTTTAGGCAAGTCACTTAACCCCAATTTCCCTCCAAAAAGCAAAAATAAAAAAAAAATCTGAAGGGAACATGGATTTCTCTTCCTTCCCTATTACTTATTTAGGATTATTTAGGATATCAGCATTATTCCAATCACAGGTGTTATCCTACACTTATCACTCACTCTCCACACCATATCCAATCTGTTGCCAAGTCCGTCTATTCTTCCTCTGCAAAATTTCTCTTACACAACCAGCACCCTGGTCCAGGTCTTCATTCCTTCATGCGTGTAGTATTTAAATAGCCTGCTACATGTAAAACCTATGTGAGATTGCTTACTGTCTCAGGGAGGAGGAAGGGAACTGAAGGTGGGATAGAATTTGGAACTCAAAACATTTTCAAATGTTAAAAAACTTTCCATGTAATTTGGGGGAAAATAAAATATTATTTAAAGAAGAAGAAATAGCCTGTTAGTTGACCTCTTTGTTTCAAGTCTCTCTGCACCCCAGTTCATCCTCCACTTAGCTATCAAAGTGATCATCCTAAAGCACATTTCTGACCATGTCACTCCTCCCCTGTTAAATTAGCTCCATTTGTCCCTTCAAGAATCAAATACAGTATCTTCTATTTGCCTTGTAAAGTCCTTCATAGCCTGGCCTCTTCTGACCTTTCCATCTTCTTGTACCCTACTCCCCTCCTCATTCTCCATGATGGAGTGACTTTGCCTGCTTCTTCTTGTTGATGGGTCTTATTTTTGGTTGTGTCTTTTTGTTTAGCTGTGACTCTTTGTGACCCTGTTTGGGGTTTTCTTGGCAGAGATACTGGAGTGGTTTGCCATTTCTTCTCTGGTTTATTTTACAAATGAGGAAACTGAGGCAAACAGGGTTAAACGACTTACCCAGCTAGTAAGTGCCTGATACTGGATTTGAAATCAGGTCTTCCTGACTCCAGGCCTGGTGTTCTACCCACTGGGCTACTTAGCTTCCCCAAGCTATGGCCTGCTTGCTATTCATCAAAATACTTCTCTTAATTTCCCTACTTCATGTGTTTTTTCTGGCCGTTATTCCTGCTTTGAATTTTCTCTTTTTTATCTCTATTTCCTGTTTTCCATGGCTTCCTTCAAATTTCAGCTAAAATCCCACCTTCTGCAGGAAGTCTCTCCATGTCCTCCTTAATACTAGCACCTTCCTGCTGAGATTATCTCCTTTTTATTCTATATGTGACTCACTGGTACATTGATTGTTTCTCCCATTAGATTGTGAGCTACTTAAGGATGGAGTCTTTTATTGCCTTTTTCTGCATCCACAGCCATAAGCACAGTGCCTGCTAACATAGGAAGCTCTAAATAAATGAGTGTTGACTTGATTTGACATCGATGAGATTGAGGAGAGACTTGAGGCAGGGTCACCAATTAGGAGGTACCTAAAGTCGTCTAGATGAGAGCTAAGGGTCCTAAACCTATGATAGCAGCTGTGTAAATGGAGAATAAACAAAAAGAAGATGAAAAACATTTATGAAGTGCTTATTATATGCTGGGGTGCAACAAAGAACCCTTGCCCTCAAGGAGTTAACATTCTTTTAGTAGAAGATAATATGTTTCAGAGATGTTGGGGCCAGGGAAGGGAGTTTTGTTCTAGAGAGTCCCTGGGATGGTAAATTGATGTATAGGGAATTCAGTTGATATGCCCTTTCCAGATGAAATGGTACTGTTGATTTATTTGCTGAGCAAAGAGTAGAGAGTGAGGAGGAAAGAGGTGCCATGCACATATCTGGTAGATGGCTTGATGGCCAGGGTACACTGACATGAGTTATGAAAAATTATCTTGGGATTAGGTCCAGCTGGATATAGAGGGCAAAGTGGCCTAGTTGATACTCACTCAATCATCATTCAATACCTCTGACACCCAAGAGTTCTGAAAATGAGTGAATTAATTTATCCAGGGACTTGGGATATAAATTGAGGAGTTCCAACATATGGAGGTTCAGGTCTCATGAAAAAGATACTAGCCAGTGACCACAGAAAATGACAGGATACTCTGGATGTGTGGCTGACTGGGATGTGAAGGTGGAGAGAGAGGAAGACAAACTGAGAGATGTTGTGGGTGTAGCATGAGTAAGACTTGACAAATGGTTAGATCTATGGAGTGAGGAGGGAGAGAGAGGGGTTAAGAATGACCTCAAGGTTATGGCAACCTTGGGTAACTGAAAAAATAGAGATATCCTTAACAGAAATAATGAAGTAGAAAAATCTTCATTTCCCTCATGATCCTTCCTAAATTATTTATTTTGGGGAGTATTCCCAGATTAGGGCATGTTGAGAGCATTATAAAATGGCTATACTTAGTCATGAAGAAGGACCTGCCAACTTTCCATGGTTTAAGCGTGCTTAGAGGGTTGTTTGGTTTACTCCCATAATTCCAAATTAATATAATTAACTAGATGTTCTATACCCTGATAACTTTATCAGGTGAGAACACCTCTTCTGAGTTCCAGAAGTAATCAGATAATGTAAACTAAGCAGAAAGAGTGAAGTGCTTCAATCAGATGATGAAATATATTGGGATTAGTTTAAAGAATTAGACAGGGCACTGGGCATGTCTATCAAAGAAAATTGTGTCAGTTACCTTCAGAGTTAAATTTAGGGAATTCTTAAGTGTCAGACCCTTGTGCCAGTAACCATAGGGCAACAAAGGGTGGGAAACTTTCTCTCATTTTCCCAGGGGTCAGAGAATTGCATTGTGAACTCTGAATAGTCAAAGGTTTATAGTCAATGGAAGCAATAGGAAGTATCACAGGAACAGCAGTAACTGACGCTGGCTAAGAGGAACATCTGCATCAGGAGTTAAGCTAAATGAAATATACAACTAAGAAAGGAAGCTTCAGGACTGTATAAGAGTACCAACTCTTAGAGCTCAAGAGAGAGCTATCCACATTAAAGGGGAGCTTCACGAGGCTGCTAGCTTCCAGAAAGGATAAGAAGAACTTCCACCTAACCCAGTGGTTCTCAACCTTCCTAATGCCGCAACCCTTTAATACTCATATGTGGGTGTATCTGCATGTGGGCGGACCCGCCTGGAGACAGATAGAGGAGCCGTGTCTCAGTTCCTAAGACCATCGGAAATATGTGTTTTCCAATGGTCTTAGGCGACCCCTGTGAAAGGGTCGTTCGACCCCCAAAGGGGTCGTTACTCATAGGTTGAGAAACCTCTGGCCTAACCAGAACCACTGTTCCCCACTTGCTGTGTGTGCTCCTTAATTGAGACCATCTCCCTTGGACTCTATATGTACTTGTGGGGGAAAAATATGCCTCAGACTTTTATAAGAGGTATGTTTTATAGCAACTTTTATTATAATACTACTTTAGTAAATAGTCCTAACTAGCAAATTAACAATGACTGGCTAATTCTAGATAATCAACTGGATCATCAATAGGGAGGACACAAGTAGGGGCTCATGAATGACATCTAGGTTACCCCTAGAATTCTAAGGGGAGAAATAGTCACCATCTAGAGTCCTGACCTTCCAATTAGAGTGGGTTTTGAGAAGGTAGTCCTGGGAGGGGTACTACACATACACCCTTCGAAAGCAACTCCCAATCAAGGAATCTTTCTCCTGAATTACTTTCTCATCTTACTAAGTGGGGAAAATAGCTTGGGATGCAAAACTGAATGTCAGCTTTGCCTTTGTTGTTAACCCAGTATAAAATCCCTTGGTTGCTGCAAAACTTGTAATAGCTGAAAAGAGGATCAGGCTTCTGGCAGCAGCTCCATCATTTATGGATAACGACAGCTTGTCAAAAATTATTTTCTAAACTTGAGCTTTATGCTCTTCAATTAAACACCTGGCCATTAATTGAATGTACCTCCTTGGGAAGTTCAGAAGGGCAGAGGCCCTAATGACATTTAAGATGTGTTGCCTCAGGAATGCCATTGTATAGACTGCCTCATTTTAAAGAATAAACTCCTTCCAAGCTGTGGCATGGAAAGAAAACAGGCAGCTGGTGTCATACATGCAATTTAAAGATTCTTTTTCACAAAGAACTTGAAAAGGGAATTTCACTGGGAATGTGAAGACCAGGGTAAAATAGCTCCCCAAGGCACTATTTTTCACTGTGGGTGATCTGTCAGCAGCTTCCAGTCCCATCCACAGACTAAGAAGCCAAGCAAAGACAATGCATATATCATAATAAGATCAAAAAGTCTCATTATAGTGTACAGTTATCATCTTAGAAAGAGTATAGTTGGTTTGTTGTCCTTAAAAGGGCCATATCTTCCAGTTAATGCCAGAGGGTTGGACACAATGTCTTCCTTAGATTGAGCCCTGTGAAACATGATACATGTTTTCTACTTTGGATTGGTTGTGGGAATAAATAAAATCATCTGAGGTTGAACAGAAATGAATGAAACCATTTGGAACGATGCCCAAAGGGCTATAAAACTTTATATACCCTTTGATCCAACAATACTACTACTAAGTCTATATCCCAAAGAGATCACAAAAAGGGGAAAAGACCCACATGTACAAAAATATTTATAGCAGCTCTTTGTGGTGGCAAAGAACTGGAAATTGAGGGAATGCCCATAAATTTTGGTATGTGAATGTAATGGAATACTATTGTGTTATAAGAAGTAATAAGCAGGTGGAATTCAGAAAAACCTGGAAAGACTTACTATGAACTGATGCTGAGTGAAGTGAGCACAACCAGGAAAACATTGCACACAGTAACA
Source organism: Pseudochirops cupreus (assembly GCA_028627135.1). Lineage (NCBI taxonomy): Eukaryota > Metazoa > Chordata > Mammalia > Diprotodontia > Pseudocheiridae > Pseudochirops > Pseudochirops cupreus. The sequence goes on from CM053582.1 coordinate 175,663,840, forward strand.
GCAACATTGTATGATGATCTACTGTGATAGACTTAGCTCTTCTCAGCAATATAATGATCAAAGACAATTCTAAAAGGCTCATGATGGAAAATGCTCTCCACATCCAGAGAAAGAACTATGGAGTCTGAATGCAGATCAAAGCAGACTATTTTCACTTTTTTTGTCTTTTTCTTTCTCGTGGTTTTTCACTTTTGTTCTGATTCTTCTTTCACAACATGACTAATGTGGAAATATGTTTAATATGATTGCACATGTATAACCTATATCAGAGAGTTTGCTGTCTTAGAGGTGGGAGTGGGAGGAGGGTAGGAAGGAGAAAAAATTGAAACTCAAAATTTTACAAAAATGAATGTTGAAACCATCTTTACATGTAATTGGAAAAAAATAAAATACCAATAAGTGGGGGAATTTTTTTAAAAAAGAAATGAATGTAAATGCTTTCCAAAAACCTTTCTTCAGTGTATTCTGGCACAATGGCAAATTGAACCTTATTTCACCTTAAATGGCTTCCACCCACCCCCAGCCTTCTACCATAACACATCTGTTAACATCTCAAAAGTACATGAGGATTTTGGTCATTGTAATAATGCTCTCCCTTATCACTTCTGCTTTGTTCAGTCCCTGCTTCTCTGAAAGCCTCCTCAGAGAGGAGATCTTTCCTGACCCTACGATTTGTTAGTGTCCCTACATATATGCATATATACACACAAACAGTTTGCATTTAATGAGTATATCTTTTATATACTTGCCCATGTGAGTATTGTGCTCTACCCCCTCCCACCCTTGAAGATAGCAAGCTCCTTGAGGTCAGATATGGTTTCATTTTTTTCTTTATATTCCCGACACCTTACATAGTACCTGACATGCTATTCTTGAGTCATTTTAGTCATGTCTAACTCATCATTACCCCATTTGGGGTTTTCATGGCAGTGATACTAGAGTGGTTTGCCATTACTTTCTCTAGCTCATTTTACAGATGAGGAAACTGAGACAAAGGGCCTTACATGACTTGCCCAGGGTCACATAGCAAGTAAGTGCCTGGTGTCTGATATGAATTCAGTCTTCCTGACTCTAGGCCTGGCACTCTATCTACTGTGCCACCTAGCTTCCCTGCGTTGAATGTAGGCACTATGAATAAATTCTTATTGAATTGACTTAACCTTGTTTTAGCTCCCTGATTACAAAATCACCATATAGTTATACTTAAAATATAAAAAGTTCCCCAACTTAAAAAGGGGAGTCTTTTCTCCCTCTCCCTCTGACCCCCCCTCTTCTTCTCCCTCTCTCTTTTCCTCTCCCACACCCACCAACCCACCCACCCTACTCTTTCCTCCCCCTTCCCTACTTCCACCCCTAGTGACTAAGCCCTAATGACAGCAACACTCAATACTGTCACCTTTCCTGAATTGACTGCTGGGAAAAAGCCTGAGATGTGCTGCCTGGGCTGTCACTGCCTTCGCTTCCCTCTGAAGTGCAGGGGATCTTTTTTTAACCTATATATCAAGGGGCTGTTGAAGTGTCAGTGTTTTCCATTTTGCTCAGGGCAGATGCTCTTATTACAGAAGAGACTTCCTCTAAACCTGTCAATCAACATGACAGAAGTTCACCCAAGCCCTTTCAAGGACAGTGAGTTTGGCATTAACATTCACACTCCTAAGGTCAGTATTTCCAAGTAGGTCCTTGTGGTGAGGTAAACCATAAGCTCTAGCTGGTCCCCTACCCTTCCTCACCCCCATTCCCCTCACTACCAATATTATCCACATACCTTTTTATTGTTGTTTTCTTCTCACAGAGCAGACAGAACTTTGAGTTCTGAAACTCACATCCCTACCCCTAAGCATCCCTTCATCAATAATGGCAAACATCTGCTCGTCTAACTCAGAAAGATGAAAAGATAGAATATGCTACATTTGGACCTGCTATTCAGAGGGTTCCTGAAAATTATTACTTTAGAAAATTTAGCATATAGGTGAAGGTTTGGAAGAGTTTTGTTTCTGTGCTACCTCTCCCATCAATCCACAAATAAGAATTTGGAAGGAGGAGTTAGTTTTATAAAGTCTGTTTTACCAATTTTACTTCAATTTTATTTGTAAAATTGATCTAGTAATAGCATCTGTTGAGGGAAGGCATGTGATTTGCAGCAAATTGAAATAAAAGAGGATGAGTGACCTTCCCAGGATCACACAACCAGTAAATATTTTAGGGAAGGTTTGGATCTAGGCTTCCTGACTCCACCCCGTCTTTATTACAGCATGCTGCCTTTCTCATTATTACCATTTTTTCTTTTGGTCCAAACTTCTGATTTCATTGATGTAAGGAATTCCAGGTGAGAAAACTCCTCCTACCAAATACAGATAGATGATAGACAGATAGATAAACAGATAATTTATTAAGGATTTAACAAAACAGATTTACTATATTTACTTTATTAAAATTTTACTAAAATACAGTTCTAAAAATTAGGGATACAGATACAAGGAAGTAACAATCTCTTCCCTAAGAAAATTTCTATTTGCAATGGAATGCTGCATATTATCTTTGAACATTATCTGGGGTTCAGGTGACTTGCCCAGAGTCACATATCTTTTATGTGTAAGAGGCAGGACTTAAACCTTGGTTTTTCTTACTCTAAGGCAAACTCTTTATCCACTATACTATACTGCCTCTTCATTAAGCCATTCTTAAATATTTATATTATAATTAGGGGGTTTTGTGCTTTAAGGTTTGCAAAGAACTTTACAAACATAATATTATTTGATCATCACATCAACCTTGTGAGGAAGGTGCTGTGATTATCTCCATTTTACAGATGAGGAAACTGAAGCAAACAGTGATTAAGTGACTTGCCCAGCATCACATAGCTAGTAAGCATATAAGATAGGAGTTAAATGTGTGTCTCCCTGACTCCAAGTCCAGCAATCTATACACTGTACTACTATCTAGCTGCTTTATGATAATGCTAGTAGTCAAGTGAAAGTAAACTGATTAAAATGGAATCTAACCTCCATTCTTATTTCAATTTTTAGAGGGTAATTGATGTTTTCCAAATAACACCCATAGTAGAATATTTCCCCCATTAAATTGTTTTGTCCCTTGGAGGAGGAGGGCAGAGGGGAAGGAGTAAGATGTGATAACATGTTAGTTGAAGGTGATATATCTTTTTAAAATTTTCATTATATTTTATTTCAATTATTAAGCATTGATGTTCCCCTCCCACCTGCCAGCATCCTCTGAAAACAAAGAAATACAGAACCCCTGTATCACAGAGTGATACAAGTAAAGTGAAACATATTCCTCACTAGTCACAACCAAAAATAATTTCTTACTGTGTATGTAATCTATCACCTCCTTATCATGCAGTGGGCAGCATTCTTTTTTACTGGTCCTCTGGAAACGTGGTTGGTCATTCATTGATCAGAAATCTTAAGTTTTTCAAAATTATTCTTTTTTGTAGCACTGACATTATAGTATAAATTGTCCTTCTCAGTCTACTGTTCACTCTGCATCAGTTCATGTAAGTCTTCCTGGGTCTCTTGGAAAGGGTCTTTTCCCTCATTTCTTATGGTACAATTGGATTCCATTTCAGTGATCTCTATAATTAAAGCTGAAAATTGCATTACAGTTTTTCTGATATCAGTGTATTAGGCTAACACTTCAAGATTCTGAATATTCAGAGCTGTGGATAGTCCTCCCATCAGTGCAAATAGCAATCTCTCTATAAGCACAGGGGCTTTCAGAGATTCCATGGGTGAAAGAGGAATCAATCAGCAGCTAATTTATTAAGGAAACTTCTGTGAATTTAGCTAAGTTGATCCTTGAACAACAGAAATAATCCATCTAAGCTCATGACCCAAGCCCTCTCAGTTTGGTAGAGTCTGCCAGAGTTTGTGCTCCACACTCATGGCCTTGAAGAACCCAAGGTCATTTCCATGCCTTGATGAGGTATCAAAGTGTGGCCTGAGTGAAGATCTGCTTAGTACAGCCTTGATACTTCCTGGTCTCTTCATAGCCTAAAACCCAAGAATTAGCAACCTGAGCTAAATAAGGATTAAATCTTGGGCACTCAAAGTGAGTATGCTTTATACTCCCACTCTAAACCAAGGATATGATTCTCTTTTCTGTATCTTCCATGGGGATTACTTTTGTTTTCTCCTATTTCCTATACCCTTTATAGAGTAATATAGCTAATTCTCTAGCTATCCCCAAGTTTTGGTCATATTGCTTCAGGACTTAGAACATATCTTTCCTTCTCTTATCCATTAGAAGTAGCAGGTAATAGGATTGTATGGTATGTATGTGTGTGTTTGTATATAAACATATATACACATGTGGATGTGTATGTATGTATGTATACCCACATATGTATATGTGTATGTGTGTGTGTATATCTATATCTGTAATATATATTTCCATATCTTATCCTTCACACATGGCCACCAGCTGAGTAGACCAGAAAAACCTGAGGGAAGAAATACAAACTTAAGTCAATTAGGTAGGGAAGTGAATGGAATGCTGGGTTTGGAGTTAGGAAGACCTGAGTTCCTGTTCTCTCTTAGACTCTTATTAGCTGTATGATGCTGGGTAAATCACTTAACCTCTCTCACCCTTATTTTAGAAGTTGTGTGGCATACCAGTCACCTAACCTCGCTGAGACTCAGGTTCCTCATCTTTAAATAAGGATACCTGTTCTATCTACTTTTTCATAGACAATAAATAAGGTCATGGGATTCCAGGATTGTGAAGGATTTCAGAGGCCATCTAACCTAATTGAACCTGAATAAGCAGTGCCCTCTATAATATACCTGAGAAGTAACTCATCATTTTGCTGTTCAGTCGTTCTTCAGTCATATCCAACTCTACATGACCCCATTTGGGGTTTTCTTGGCCATAGTCCTGGAGTAGTTTGCCATTGCCTTCTCCAGCTTATTATACAGATAAGGAAGCTGAGGCAAACAACATTATGTGACTTGCCCAGGGTCACACAACTAGTAAGTGCCTGAGGTCAGATTTGAACTCCATCTTCCTGACTCCAGGCCTGGTACTCTATCCACTGTGCCACCTACCTGCCCCCGTGGTTCATCTGGCCTTTGCTTAAAGATCTCCACTGAGAAGAAAACCCACTACATTCTGAGGGTACCCATCATACCTTTTATGTACTTAATTTTTAAGAAGGTTGAGTTTCTTCCCCCTGGTTTCTCCCTCTCCCCTGCTTTTGTTCCTTTCTATCAAAACTAAATTTGCTTCTTTGCAATTTCTACCCCCATCTCCTCAACATTACTTCTTTGGTTAAACAGACCAAATCTAATACCTTTTCTACTATGATAATCTCTATCATAGCCCTCCTCCATCATCACCACTACCCCCAACCCTTTCATATACACCAAAGTCTTTCAACATCCACAATTCCTTTAACAGATTCTCTAATAACATGAATTTGATTTCCTTCTTTATCTTATTTGCCCTCCTTTGAATATTATCCATTTTTATCAGTGAACTTCCTAAAACGTGGCACCCAGAACTGAGCTCAGTGTGCCAGATATAATGTGGCCAGGAAAGCATCATATATCTTAAAGTGTTTAATAAACCCTAAAATATAGACAGTTGTAAAATTAAATTATTACTAAGAAAAGGGGTTAGGGATAGTATGCTTTGTGATGAACTATCTGTTCCTATATCTGGTATATCCCTTTTTCTATAGACAGAAACCATTTCATGTATGGCTAATAAAAATTCATCTTCTTATAAATGTAAATTTGTGTTGGATAGATGATGATTAGTGTCCATGTGGTATAGTGGAAAGAATTCTGACTCTGATGTCAAAGAACATGAATCAAATTCCAGCTCTGCTATTTACTACTTGTGTAACCTTGAGAAAATCATGTTACCTCTCCATGCATCAGTTTTCTCATCAGTAAAATGAGAATGTTTCATAAGATGGCCTCTAACGTCCCTTCCAACTCAAAATGGATGAGGCTGTCATACAGTCTAGAGGTCTAGTAGGAAAAAAGTAGTCAACAAAAATTGTATTCTACTAACCAACTTTACAACATTGTTCAAGTTCCAACTTCCTTCTATATACTACATATTGGTTTTTCCCTCCCTCTCTGTCATTCTTTCTGGTTCTATATCTGTCTCTCCCTATCTCTTTCTGTCTCTCTGTCTCTCACTTTGTCCCTATGCCTTCTTGTTTTTGTCTGTTCATCTGTCTCTGAAAAAGTTTTGCCTCTGTTTTCATTGCTAAGAGGAGTGTTCTTCAAGAGTAGGAGAAATTGAATAAGTAATTAACCAAGTTTTTGAAACTTTAGGCGAGTATAGCACCAACACAATATTCACAGCACTGATGCCAACTATGAATATACCGGCATAATTCTGAATCTCAAAATATGACAGACTCTCTATATAGAAGACAGAGGCAAAAACATTTATTCAGACACCAGAAAGCCAAATCCCAACACCAAACAACCAAATTCATCATAGCAATGCAGAAATCTATACACTATAACACTGCAGAGAGCAATACCATCCCAAAGCCTTCCCACAAACAAACACTCACGAATCTAGCTGTCTCCTTGCCTTGCCATCCTCTCTCCTCCCTCCCTTCTAATTACCCAGACTCCCAGCTTTCTCTTAGCTCTGCTCCACCTTTCCTGCTGCACCCTTTCAGCAAACTCCCACCACAGACTCTGTGTGATTGCATTCTACCTATTAATGGGCAGGGAAGATCTTGAAATTCCCATTACCATTACAGTGAGGAAATGTTCACAACAACAACAACAATAATAAATGAGTTCAAGTCACTATGTCTCAATGAGTAACATTCGAAGATAATACAAGAACTTATAGTTGTGACTATTGAGCTGCTGTCAAGAAATGGTGAACAATAAGAGAGAAGCATAAATTGCAAAATGGTGAAACAAATTGAAGTGTATGAATGTGATAGAATACTATTATACGGTAAGACATCACAAAGTAGATAGTTAAACAGAAATGCAAGAAGATTGTATTTAATAATGCAGTTATGCAACAATGCAATAAACTTCTGCAGGGTTACATGAGCACAACCAAGATGAAATTTATATAATGACCACAACAATGTAAAGACAAACAGCCCTGAAAGACTTAAGAACTCTAATCAAATCAATGACCAACCACAATTCCTGAAGATTCATGATGAAACATGTTGCACATCCCAATCCAAAGGTGATGAATTCAGAATGCAGATTAAGACACATTTGTTTTTGTTTTGGACGTAGCTAAAGCAAGAATTGTTTTTGATTGATCAGAAATGCTTGTAACAGGGGTTTTATTTTTCTTGGTTTCTCAGTGGGAGGGGAGAGGGTGCAACAGAAAACAGGATTTCATTGGTTGAAAAAATATCAATCAAAAAAGAGAAAAAATAATAATGTCAAAAGATGAAAAACCGGCAAATATGGTCCTGGATCCCCAAAGGGGGAAGAAGGTACGGGTTGGTAAGAAAAATAAATAAATAAAAATTTAAAAATTTAAAAAACGCTTTCTAACTCTGCGATTCTGTGGTCTCACTCCTCTGTGAGAAAGGCAGAAAATGTATTTTTAACCCCATTTATATGGATGAAGAAAAAGTTTCATATAAGTTTAATACTTTTCGCATAGTCAGATAGCAGATCAATTGGATCTCATACCCTGGCTTTCTGACTCCAATTCCTATACTGTCTTCTTCTACACTATAAGTTATAAAATTTACTTCTGGACCTGGCAAAACTCACAAATACATTCAGTCATTTATGAACACTTCATTAGAAAGGGAAATGGTAGAGGCAGTTAGGTGGCATGAGAGGTAGAATACCAGCCCTATAGAGTCAGGAGGACCTCAGCTTAAATTTGGGTTCAGACACTTACTAAGTTGTGTGACCCTGGGCAAGATACTTAACACCAATTGCAAAAGAAGGAAGGAAGGAAGGAAAGGAAAGGAAAGGAAAGGAAAGGAAGGGAAAGGAAAGGAAAGGAAAGGAAGGAAGGAAAGGAAATGGTAATCACAATGAGTCAACATTAGTTGATGAGTAAGTGACTGAATGAATGAGAAAACACTTAAGTACCACATATTGGACTGAGTCCTGCAGATGTACAAATGTAAAAAAAAGGGGGGGGGAGGAGATTTTCTTTGCCTTCAAAGAAGTCATGCTCTAATATGAGATGATAGTCAGGGAAAAGAATTTTTATTTGAGAGGTCATAGTTCTGGTGAGTTGATCCATCAAATGACACAATCTTTTCCAGAAGCAGTGATAGTATGGATTTGATTACTGTGCCCAATGAAAGAGATCAAAGAAGTGGGAGAAGGGTCAGATACTCACACAAGGTGATGTGGCAGATAACAAGATGATCTTGGTGGATAGGTCTGATTTGGGACATATATTGGGCTTGGTAAGTTTGTACTCAGTCAGTCACCAATCAAGACAGCTGTGTCCCAAATGAAGAGTTTCAAAGCTAAATGAATGAATTTGCCCAGGGATGGAAGGCATGAATTCTAGAGGTCCACTGTGAAACTGGTCTGGGTATTAGATTGGGTAGAATGTGAAGCATTCCCTATGAATCAACTCACAGTCTCTGCAATCAACTGACAGTTTCTGAAATCAATTGACAGTCTCTGACAACACATTGGATATGGGGGTAGGGGATAAGAAGAGAGAAGTCAAGGATGATTCCTAAGTTTTAACCCTTGGTGACTAGGAGGATGGTAGTGCCCATGACAGTGCGACATTTTAAAAGGTCTGGGAGACATAGTTTCTTGGTAATTTAACCATCTTCTTAATTATGCCAACATGTTTATTAATAAAAAGATGGTCATTTGGCTGTCTCTCTTAGACCAAAGACAGCCATGGTGGCAGGCTCACAGCTTATATACCCATTGGAAAAAGAGTGTTCCTGAGGGTGGCAATCAACTCTAATTGGTTAACAATTAATGAGAGAATAAATATTACAATGGAGGACTGGATCTGAACTTTGATTATGTCATTACATGACATATGTACCTTAGTTACGTATGTAACTTAGAAGTTACCTCCAGCCCTGGGCAAGTTATTTAAAGAATTCATCCCCACCCAAACCTGAGTAGAGCACAGTGGCTTCCTCATCTGGGGGGGCTCTGAATCCAATCTCATTATCAGTAATGTTTTTCAAGAGACTGAATTTTTAAAATCAGGATGTTAGAAAAAGGGGGGAACACTGGATCTCCCCAAATCATTGGTTATTAATAATTGTTCCCAACAGTTATAAGGAAATTTGAAAGGATTGGGGGGAGGGGAAGAAAATGAGTTCAGTTTTGGACTTACCAAGTTTAACATGTTGAATCAACATCTTTCAAATGTACCCCCCTTTCTTCTTTTAAAATTTTTTAATTAATTTTTTTTTTGGAGAGGGGAAGGTAGGGCAATTGGGGTTAAGTGACTTGCCCAAGGGTCACATGGCTAGTTTTGTGTGTGTGTGTGTGTGTGTGTGTGTGTGTGTGTGTGTGTGTGTGTGTGAAGTGTCTGAGGCCAGATTTGAACTCAGGTCCTCCTGACTCCAGGGCCAGTGCTTTATTCACTGTGACACCTAGCCGCCGCACCCCCCCTTTCTCCTCTGATGCTGCCACTACCCTGGTACAGACCCTTATCATTTCTCACCCAGACCATGGCAATTTCAACTCCAGTTCTTCCACTCAGCTGTCAAAGTGATCTTCATAAAGTACAAATCTAATCACCCTCCTGGCCTCATTCAACAAACTCCAATTCCTTCTATCAGCTCCAGGATCAAATATAAAATCCTCTGTTATAGTTCAAAGCTATTCATAATCTAGCTCCCTCCTACCTTTCTAGTCTTTTTATCCCTTAAACTACACCCCCACATACTCTGCCATCCAGTAACATTGGCCTCCTTGCCATTCCTCAAACAAGACACCCCGTTTCCTGACTCTTGGCATTCTTATTGGTTGTCTTCTATGCCTGGAATGCTCTCCCTCCTTATCTCTCCCTCCTGTCTTCTGGTTTCTGTACAGTTCTAGCTAAAATCTTAACCTTCTATGGAAAGCCTTTCCTGACCCCTCTTAATACTAGTCCCTTACCTCCGTTAATTATTTCCAATTCATCCTATATATAGTTTATTTTTACATAGGTGTTTGGATGTTGTTTCCATTATTAAACTCTGAGGTCCTTGAAATCAGGGACTGTTTTGCCTTTCTTATATCCCCACATAGCGTAATGCCTAGCACATATTGACTGACTGACTCCTCAAGAGAGGTCTCTAGTGGAACACCAAAAGGGTGTTCTTTGTCTGATTCTATTCAGTGTTTTTACTAATGCCTTCAATGAAGGCAGAGATGCCATTTATCAAATCCACAGATAACATAAAGTCAACAGAGGTAGCTAATATATTAAATGACAGAAACAAGATCAAAAATATCTTGACAGCCAAATCTAGTACGATAAAATGTAATAGTAATGAAGTCATGCGTTTGGAGTAAAACAAACAAAAAATTCCCATAAGTACAGAATGGAAAGAGCGGTGAGCTGACAATAGTTAATATAAAAAATTTTTAAAAAACCTTTGACGATATAAGCTCATTGTGAGTCAAGGAATATGATGTAACTATCAAGGAAACTGATGTGCTTTCAGGTTTCTTTTATAGATGGATAACATCCAGCAAGAGAGAGGGTATAATTCTGTTTTATTTTGCCTTGGAATCTTGTGGTCAGCTCTATCTTTATACCACATTTTAGAAAGGACATGGATTAGTTAGAGAGAATTAAGGGGAATGTAACCAAGATGGTGAGGGAATGAGTTCATGCAATATGTCTGCTGGTTAGAGGAAATGGAAATATTTAGAGAAAGGGAGGGAGGACATGATGGCTCTCTTCGAGTATTTAAAGGGCCATCATCTGGAAGAGGGTTTATAATTGTTTTTCTTAGCTCTGGAGGATGAAACCAGGGACAATGAATGGAAGAACTAGATTTCTGCTCAAAATAATTCCCTATCACTGGAGATACTCAAACAGAGGCAGGTTGGTGGCTTCCCTAGATACTTTCAGAAACTATCTCAAATTAGGTAGAGATTACTTGAGCTCCCTTCAAATTCTAGAATGATGATATTTTGTGATTCCTTTTTTTACCTCCTTGGACTTCACCCGTAAGATAAGAAAATTCTACTTGAAGTATATATATGCTATACATATACTTATATACTATATATGAAGTATATATATACCATATATATACTTATATACTATAAGGCTCCTTTCCAGTGGTAAAATTCTCAGTGCAGTGTTTTAAGTTCAAAGTAGCATGGCCTGAAGATAGACACAAATTTAATCTAAGAGAAACCAAGTACCTTGGCTAGGTGGGGAAAGAGATACAGTCTATATGCGTAGGGTGCCTGTGATTTGGTGATAGGTTCGTGGTTTGTACCTGAAGAGTCCCCAAATTAAAAAAAAAAAAGGTTGACCAAATGCCTAGTTCTGGATAGAAAGATGCCGGAGGGAAGGGGAAGGGTAGGATTTTGTTCCTACCACCATAAAGAGGAGACCCTCCCCTCTCGAAGTTCTTCCAGTGAAAGTTACCATTTTCAAATTCATGAAGTTTTCTGTTTGAGTTACCCTTCTTACTTCTCTATCTGCTATATGTTACATCTCTCAGTACTTGTAAGAATAAATGAGGTTATAAATATGAAGCTGTTTTGAAAAAAAATCTGAAGCACTTTCTGCCCATGTAGGGTGTATTATTTTAGGCTTAGATGAAAAGAAAATCCTAAAATTGTTGTGAGGGGGAATAAAAGCAATAAATAAAAGTTTCTAGATTTCCCTTGAATCATATGGAAGCATGAGGCTTGTTTGGGTTCAGTGTAATTGTAATATACCACTTGGAGGCCCTCAGATGTAAACTACAACATCCTTTCTGCTTGAGCATCTGTAGCATTCTCCCTGTATTAATGAATGTTTTTGGTAAGCCTTCCAAACCCAGCCTCTGGGATCCTCCTAGGGAGCATTAACAAATGTACATTATGTTTAGAGGCAATACTGATTAATGAATGTCTAGGTCATTTCTGGTCACACTTTTAGGGGTCACTCTTGATAGGAGTCAGTATCCTGCAAAAATGTCATGTGATCAAGAAGTAACTATTTATTAAGTACCTGCTTTATGCCAAGCAGTATCCTGAGCTCTGGGAATGGAAAGAAAGGCAGAAAGAGTCCTTGCTTTCAAGGACCTCACAGTCTAATTGTCTCCTCTAATGGAGGAGACAATATGGGAGCAACTATGTACAAACAAGATGGATACAGGATAAAGTGGCTGTAATTCAATAAATGTTTATTAAGCATGATGTGCCAGGCACTGTGCTATGCATAAGCATTGGGGATAAAATAAATAAAAAGACAATTCCCGACATCAAGAAGTCTAAAGAGTGAGACAACACACAAAATGAGACAGGAAGGCAAGAGGGGGTGGGGTCAATAGTGTGTACCGGGTGCAGAGGGGCATCTTGTTCCATGGAGTTAAAAGCAGGCAGGGCAACAGAGGAGAAGTAGAATGACCTGAGAATCTAAGTTCTGCCCTCTACAAAGGCATCTAGGTGATACAGTGGATAGAGTGCCAGGTCTGGATTCAGGAAGGCTCATCTTCTTGAGTTCAGATTTGACCTTGGACACTTACTGTGTGACCATGGGCAAGTCACTTATTCCTTTTTGCCTCAGTTTCCTCATCTGAGCTAGAGAAGGAAATGGCAAACCATTCTAGTATCTTTGCCAAGAAAACCTCAAATGAGGTCATGAAGACTTGGACATGACTGAAACAACTGAACAACAACAACAATTAAGGAGGAGATCAAGGGGAATGTTGTATTTCCTTGATCCCTCCAAACAGAGGAGAGAGGGGACTGAAGAGTTAGCAGCACTGGTGATGAGTTGAGAAGTGATGAGGTTATCCTGGGAGGGGCACTGTGTTCTGTGGATTTGAAAGTAGGCAGGACAGCAGATTGAAAGTGGAGGGAATAAGATAATAACAGAGGGAAGACACTAGCATCAAGGGAGGCTACAAAAGACTTCTCAGACTTGAATGAATTCAGAGAAGACAGGAGATGGAGATGAGGAAGGAGAGAATTCCAGACATTGTGGATAGCCAGTGAAAATGTACAATAATTGTGTTGTATATTTGAAAGGAATAGCAAGTTGTGTATAATACATTTGTAGTTTCATATGCAATCATCTTTTTTATCATACTGTGTTATGGAAATGTTTGTTTTATTCCATAAATTAAAAAGAAAATTAAAAGAAGAAAATGCATAGAATAAGAAGGTGGAAAGGGTTATTTGAGGAACAGCAAGCAGGACAGTGTCACTAAATCAGAGTATAGGGACCATGAGGAAGGGGGAGTAAAGTGAATGAAGGATGGGGGTGGGAGGGAGGAATGGGCAGCAGGACTGGATATAAAAGGCTATAAAAGTCAAAAAGGGTGTGTTATATTTTATTATGGAGGTAATAGAAGGCCACCAATATTAATTAAATAGAATTTTTGATATGGTCAGATTTGCATTTTAGATAGATCACTCTGATAACTGAGTGGACAATGGATCACATAGGGGAAACACTTGAGGTGCATCTTGTATTCCCACAGCATAACCTAAGCTTCTTGTGGGCAGGATTCTTTCGATTCTCTATCTTTGTTTATGACAGTCTTGCATAATACCTTGCCCTCATAGAAGATCTCTAATATTATTGTTGAATTAAATTAGATCCTCAAATTGAGCAATGATATCTTGCCCTTGTATAGTTCACAGTTTTGTGTGTGTGTGTGTGTGTGTGTGTGTGTGTGTATAAAATCTCCTTTTACTGTATCACCCTCTCACAAAAAAAGCAACATAGTGTAAGAGTCACAGGACCCAGGTCATGAAGCCCTGGTTTCCAATCCTGCTTCAGATACTCACTATATGATCCTGAGCAAATAGTATGTTTAAGTTTTCTCATCTGTAAAGTGAGGGAGATAGACTTACTGGCCTCTCTCTAAGTTCCTTCCATTTCTGAATTCATTGTCTTTTGATCCTTTGAAGTAGGCAGGCCAGATATTAGATATCACTATTACCTGCTTTTAAAATTGGGGAACCCTGGCTCAGGGAAGTTGGCACATGGCTACAAAGGGGAGCACTAGGACAAGAAGTGAAGCCTTTGGCCCCTGGGCCAGGGCTTTCTGTTTTCAGAATTCCTTGGAGGTCTGGGGGCTGTATTTTATACACTCAGGCATTCTAACCTATAGTTTTGAAAGATGTTCTGTGATCTTCTTTATTAATGATCAACTCTTGGACCCATAGTGTTTTAGGGTTTACTCTACTTGCCAACAGCAACTATGTTGCTGTCAAGGCTTTTATCCATGTTGCTTGAACCTGAGCCAGTTTAGTGATGAACATGAGAAATACTACTGGGGATATGTTGGCAGCAAGTTTTCAGTGTTTGCTAGATCCTAAATGTTACCCTCTGTCTCCCCCTTTTTTATTTTTTCTATCTGTATAGATACTGGAAAATTATGACGTTATCTGCTGTGGAGCAGGATTTTACATAACATAATTATTTATGTCTTGGACCTGATCCAAGTAGATCTAGTTACTGAGGCACCAAAAGCACCTCATTATAACGCAATTTTGCCATAAGCATTCCCAGGACATTGACCCCAAGCATTTTCTTAAAAAAAAAAAATACCCATTGGTCTCAATAAAGTGGCTTGAACATGGCAGATAAATCATAAATATTTCTTAAATAATCAAATTAATGTTGACAATATTATCGCTAAACATTTATTTTTCTTCTTAATCCTACCTAATGCTTTTGTGCTACTTGAAATTTCCAAAGAAATAAAGACACAGGTAAACAGAGGTGTAATTAGGACAAAGCATTTTATTTTTGCCTCTTAAAATTATAATAAAACAATATGGAGAAAAATGAATTTTGGGGATGGGAGGAAATACTTTGACAAATGCCTTTTAAAACTTGTCAAAAGGGAAGTCACCTTTGATAAATTAAGGAATGTTTTGGATGCAAGTTCTTTGAAAACACACAGTGACTGCAGCTGCTTTACCCTAAGTGAAGGTGGAATATGTCCCTCTAGCAATGAATAGTTTATAGCTCATCTATTCAAATGCAGCATAATCATCCAGGGGGAAAAAAAGGGAACAGGCCATTTGCAGTGAGATCTGAGGAACAGGTGGTGTGCCTAATCATCTCAGCTGTCTGGGATGTTGGCTGCCATCAGCCATCTCCAAAAACTCAAACTCTAGTTGTGCATCTTGAGTAACAAGTGAGAGTGAAGGGACCTAATCTTGGGCACTCATTGTAGGCTCCTGTGATATAGTGTATGTTCTTGCCCCTTTGAAGATGACACATTGTGCATTTGTTAGCTTATAGCAATAAGGAGCTACACTGACTTTCTTCTCTGTGGGATGTTGGAAGGGGAATTTTAGGAAATGGCAAGGGATTTAGCTGAAAAATGGAAAGAGGAAGCGTTAGGAGGGCAGAACTCACTGGAGCAATGATCTCAGAATCCCCCTGCCCGCTAATGGCAAAGCCTGATTTTACAAGCCGTTTATGTCATTCCTTGGAAAAGAGGGAAGCATGGTACAATATAAGGAATGCTGGTTTGGGAGTCAGAAGACCTGGGTTTGGATCCCAACTCTGCTATTTACTACCTGTATGACCTTAGGGAAATCACTTACTTTTTCTGGACCTCAGCTTTTCATCTGTAAAATGGGTCAGGGAGTAGACTACATGTCCTCCAAAGATCTTTGTAGTGCTAAGTTTATGATCCTATGTGAAACCTCTCAGATAGCCTTATAGCAGTTTTTAGTAATGACTTTACAAATTTACCTGAATGGGGCAGAACTATAAAAGGTCCACATTTTGTTATTCAGTCATGTCCAGTTCTTTGTGATCCCATTTGGAATTTTCTTGGCAAAGATAATGGAGTGATTTGTGATTTTCTTTTCCAGTTCATTTTACAGGTGAGGAAGTTGAGGCAAACAGGGTTAAGTGATTTGCCCAGAGTCACACAGCTAATAAATGTCTGAGGCCAGCTTTGAACTCAGGAAGATGAGTCATCATGGTTCCCAGCCCAAAGCTCTATCTTCTGTGCTACTTAGATGCCCTATAGTCTTCTTAACCACCTTTAACTTTCCAAATCAGAATTTCTCTCCTGAAGCCCTTGATTCTGACTGGTGACAGTCTGTGGGGTTTTCTTAGCAAAGAGACTGGAGTGGTTTGCCATTTCCTTCTCCAGTGGATTAGACAAACAGAGGTTAAGTGACTTGCCCAGGTCACACAGCTAGTAAATGAGAAGCCAGATCTGAATTCAGATCTTCCTTACCACAGGCCCAACACCCTATCCACTGTGCCACCTAACTGCCACATATACCTTTATTATTACATCCTCCTAAGTTGTCTTTGCAAGTAAGACTAGTTATTTTATTGACTTTTTGATGGTTGTGATTTGTTTGGATTTGGGAATTGGAGGACTCATGGGCGAGGAAGAAGGATAGCTAACCAAGTTTATCTTCAGAAATTTCCTATTCGGTTCTGGTCTGGTGGCTCACTGTTTATTTTCCTAACTGTTTTTAAAAATGTCTAAATTTTATATTGTAAAGTGTCCATACTTCAATTAGAGTTGAATGTGAATGTCACAGAATCCTCATCTCTCCCCTCCAATTCTGCACTATACACTTTGGCAGGAGGAAAGAATAAAACAGAAAGGTTGCCTTTAATCTTAGGGATGGGGGAAGGTGGGGAGAATGTTGACTTATTAAAGAAAACTACTGAGGAATACTTCAAACTAGCTTCTATCATTTGGGTAGAGATTATTTTCTTCCTCTTCTCTCCATATCTCTTCCTTACACAGTCAGTTTAAGTATATAGATTTTATGAAGAAATCCAGCTTTTAAATGTTTGATATTTAAGATATCAAAAGTAGCTTCTCATTTCTTTGTTAAAGCTCATGATCCATTAAAAAATTCTTATGTCTCAAAATATCTAATGATTATTTTTTATGGAATACCCTAAAGCTGGTTGTCAATTTCAAGATGTTAAGAACAAAGATGATTTCATTATTATTTAATCATTTATGGTACCATGTTTTTAGATATGTAGTCATAGATAACACTATTATACATACATAGGAGATCATTTTAACAAAAATGAATTCAGTAGGAATGGGTAAAACATGATCCTCTATGCTACATTCAAATTATTGGTAAAAGGTTGTTATCATATGATGATGATGATGACAGCTAACATATATCAGTTTAAAGTTTACAAAGCAATTTATATATATCATCTCATTTGATATTCACAATAACCCTGTAAGGAAGGTGCTATTTTAAGCCCCATTTTACAGATGAAGAGACTGAGACCAAGTACAGTAAAGTGACTTGCTTTGGGTCATAGTGTAGTATCAGAGTCAGAATTCTGACTCTGGTCTTCTTGACTCCAAGGCCGACACATTTACAGCCTGACACCCCCAATACATTTAGCAACTGTGATTTTGTCTTCAGAGACAGAAAGTCCTTCCACTAAGACAGCCAAGAAAATACATTCCTTAGTGGTAAGCTCTCTGGTAATAAGACTCCCTGTAGGCAGATGCTTAGATACTTGTCACTAAGGCCAATGCTCAAAATCTTTCCAGTGTGGGAGAACCTAGCGGAATTTGTGCTCTATTTCAAAAGCACAGGGACTTCTCCATGACACAATAAAGCATCGAAGGAATAACACCACTAAAATTCATCCACTCTACCTCCAGAAGAATGAGACCATCTTATCAGCTTTTTCTCCTAATGCGATTAAAATATTGTTTACCAGACCTTTAAAGTTCTACCTGGGAAAGTTTAAGTGGGCTTCCCATAGGAAGAGATCATACAGGATTCATGTCATTTCCAAAGAAGACTTAAAATGATGAATGTATAAAGAAAATGGGAACTGGGATATACCAGAACACTAACTTAATTGTTTTTACTTCCATAACAATATTAACAGACTAGATTTTCTTCAAACAATTACTTGAACTGGGCAAAAAGGAGTTTTAATGTTAATATGAATTGAATAACCCAATCATTAAGGTCATGAGGACCCCAGCTGCTTTGCTCTCAGAATTTTAGAACTAGTAGGGCCTTAGAGAATAGAAAGTGATGAAAAGCTAATGGACGTTTGAGTCTGAGTCCAAGTTCTGCTTCTAACTTGGTTAGAGCAAGTCCCTTGATGATTCTTGGGCAGAGTTCCCTCATATATATAAATAAAATTGGATTAGAATCTCACCCAGGGGTGGGGAAATTATGGTCTCAAGGCCACTTCTGGCCCTCTAGGTCCTCACAGTGAAGTTTGGATTCAAAGGGCTGCACTTGAGAACCTAGAGAACCACACCTGGCCTCAAGGGTACAGGTTCCCCACCCCTGATCTAGCCCCTGGATAATCTTCCTCCGAGATTCTGTGATCCATCATTGCATTCTCCACACCTGGAATGCCCATTTTACCATGTAGGTGACACCAACTTCTTGGGCTCCAGTTTAAAAAAAAAAACTTTTCAAAATTCTACTCCTAGATATTTTCTCCAAACCAGCTCATTCCATTAGCTCCTGTGTCTTCTCAGCACTTTGAAGATACTTCTACAGTTGCAATGGCTCATGCCTTTTTGTACATATTCTATTGAGATATTGCTACAAGGGCTAGAAAAGACCTTCAAGGCCACCTAGTCCAATCTCTTATTTTACAGATAAAGAAATCAAGGTCCATAAAAGGAAATGACTTGTCATAGGTAATAAGTAGCAGAACCTGATTCATCTGATTCTTGACTCACAGCACTTTCACTAGCTATTCCCCGTACCTAGAACACCCTCTCTTCTCATCTCTATTTCCTATCTGCCCTTGCTTCCTTCAAGTCTCAACTAATGTCCCACTTTCTGCAAGAAGCCTTTCCCAGTCCTCCTTAATCTTAGTGCTTCTCTTAGAGACTCCCCTTGGTTTAACCTATATAGATCTTGCTTGTATGTTGTCTTCTTCCTTCCCTGTTAAACTGTGAACTCCTTTAGACCAGGTCCTGGTTTTGCCTTCCTTTGTGTTCCTGTCACTTAACACACCTGGCACAGGGTAGAAGCTTAATAAATGCTAGTTGAGTGATTGATTCAGTATCTTGTGTATCCTGTCTTTACCCACTATAATTTCCTTAAGGGTAGAGACCATATTTATATTCCTTAAAAAAAAAATCTTTCCTAAGGGTGCATAACAATGTTCACATTCAGTGATTAATAAACAATGATTACCAGAATCCAACTTTTTTAAAATTCCAGAAAAGCATTGAGTTTAACCCTCTCCTCTTCTCTTTTCCAAGCATGGGGTTGTCTATACAGAAGCACTTAGCTGTAGCACTTAACAAATATACCTCCTCACAATATCTTCAAATTACTGACGTAGGGTAATACTGACCATGTGATTCCTTCTTTTTTTAATTGAACCAGGGATTTCATCAGCATAAACACTTCCTCCACCAAAGAAGATTGACATCTTCTTGGAAAATTATGGAGAGATTTTTCAAATCACTGAAGGGTTAAGTGATTTGCCCAGGGTTACCCAGCCAAAATGTCTCAGATGTAGAACTTCAACACAGGTCTTGGCTTTGATACCAGCTCTCTCTCTGTTATGCCAGGCTGCTAGTCATTTATGTAAATAAGCTGCTTATCTTTTCATGGGATTTCTCCAGAATTCCTCTAACTTCCTGATCAGACAGGAGGGAAATACCATGGTTATTGATTTTGTGGAAGAAGTCAATAAACCACCTTTGACATGTGGAAGTGGTCCCTTTTCACATACCAGTAGATACTGAAAAAGTGGTTAGAATTAGATTACCTTACCATAAAAGCCGTTATATCTTGAGAGAAGTATGCCTCATAAAAAGGCATATTTCTTGGTCAGATGTCTTTTTATTATCACAAATAACTATAAAACATCATTCTTTTCTACCCTTTGCTCCCTGATCTTCCAACCAGTTTCTTAGAATCAAAGACTAGAAGGAATTTGAAGGAGTATACAGTCTACCCTCCCCTTGCCTCTTCATAGATTAAAAAAAAAACTGAATCTTAGAAGGATTTATGGCAATATAAGCTCCTTGAGAGCAGGGATAATTCTCTTTTTGTCTTTGTAATGCCAGTTCTTATAACAGTATGTGGCAAATAGTAGGCACAAAATAAAAGCTTGTTTACTTAAATATCACAAAATGACTTGCCTGAAGTCCTATCACTAGATAATGGCAGAACTAGGAATAGAACACAAGCCCGTCAACTACCATCCCACTGCTTTTTTTTTTTTAATTTACACCATTATGTCTTAGCCTCATTGCTGATCATATGCTGGAGCATTTCAATTTTCTTGGTTCCAGTGTTGCTCCCCACAGTCATTATTGAATTTATTCTTTGTCCAATTTGGTCTCCAGCTGGCACCTCTTTATACAGTTGGGTCCAGCAGTTTCTTGTTTAAGATATTAACACAGAGGGCATGAGGGGTCAAATTGTCCATAAGAAGCAGTATTCAGTTCTATGTGATGTGCTAACTGGTACTTTGGCTATCTGCCTGCTAATTTTGCCCTTGTAAGGGACCTAGAGAAAAATCTTTGAAAGGCAACTGATAATGTTATGCAAGAATGAAAAACCTCTACTCTTATTATCACTTAATTGGAAAAAGTTTCCAAAGATTGAATTGTGTTGAAACATGATAGAATGAATTAAGTACAGCCTTGACTGACTTATGTGGGCGTTTCTTTGCCTCCTAGGATGATTTCCAACCCCCAGCAGCCTCAGAGACCAACTGGGAGTCAGTCACAAGCTCCCTCTCAGTAAGTATTTCATTACTGGGCTTCAGGGTAAGAAATTGATGGAATAGCCAAGGTCAATCCCCATACAGCTTCAGCTGTAAGAAGTAATCCTGGTTTAACCAAAAGCCAAAGGTTGAAGCAGGATGTATTCTCCCATATCAATCCAGTTAAATTGGCTTGTGACCAAGGCCTTTTTTTTTCTTTTTTCAGAATTGTTCTAAGAAATGCTAGCAGCCTTTGTAAGAGCATGTAATGGCCAATGGCAAATTATTTGTCAGTTTCAAAGCAGAACCTGCCAACAAAAGAACTCTCCAGACATATCAAAATACAAAGTTATATGGTCTATGTTCAAATGGGAAATTTTGCAATAAGTTTTAGAGAAAGCCAAGAAAAATTCTTAACCTTTATGCAATTAAAAGGTTTTTTTCTTAGACTTAAAAAATACAAATATTTGTAGTAGGATAATTTAATTGAAAATTAAGCAAGTTTTCATTTGACAGAGAAATGGAACACGATTTAATGGATAACATCCTATTAGAACATGTTATCCTTTTGTAATATGTATTATGCCACCTTCCTTATTCTCCAAATTTAGCACTATCTTAGTCTTCTGTCTCCTTGTACATCCAGTACTGAAAGCACAGACTTTTGGCTCCAAACAGCCTTACTTGTAATACTTGGAAGTAGTTGATTTAAAAAAAAAATTCAAAGACTAATGATGCCCTAGGCAGGTCATGATACTGGACATGTATGGAATTCATGAGAGGTTGACATGGTCACAGAAGGATCTTCCCCACCATACTTTATGCAGCAGAAGTTTTTAGAAAGTCATGGGCTGTGATCCTTTCATTTACTTGGGGCAGCTTTTAGGTCAGTCAACAGAGAATAGGCACTTGGGTCCAATTTATGATAACAAATTTGAAAAATTCAATTTTGCTATTCTGAAATTTTCTGTTGTGAAAATAGAAACTGGGAGTCTGGTGTCCATATAGATAGTAGTATAGGGCTAGGCAGAAGGCTGATTTAGGCTGGCTAAACTCAGCAAGAAAGTACAATAGGAGCACAGCACCAGGCTGCTAGACGTGGAGCTCAGTTGGCAGGAGAATGGGTTAGCCCCAGAAGTGAGTGTCCTTAGTGTCTCCACCAAGGTTGGATGTGTACTCAGACAAAGCTCAAGTAACAAGCACGATGATGAAATTCAGATAAATGTAGTTTGCATTAAAGATCTAATGGTGTGATTCACTGAGTCACCTGGTAAGCTATTGAAGAATGGTATCAGGGAGCTATCTGGTAAAGAATACTTGGAACAAGACAAGAACACAGTTATTAAAACAGGATGATGAAGTCAGAGTATGACTGATTTGATGCTTAATTCCCAATCTATAGACTAGATTATTTTTCCTTCATCTAAAGTCCACCTTGGCCCCAGAGCTTAAAATAGATCCAAGAATGCAGATGAACATTAACTGACCCCAACTGTAGATTCTGGAGGGCTCTAAAGGGATGGAAGCAGGCTGACAATTACAATAGGCAGGAAACTAAGTTCAATACACTAGAATTACCCCAAGTCCTGGGACTACTAGAACAAGAGTGAGCAGAAAGTGAAATGATGTACCCTAGAGATAGTGTGATCCTAAGCAAGTACAATGAACTTGAGCTGGGCCAGTTGCAGCACTAGGGCGACCTTCCATTTAACTTGCTGCTCAGACAAGGTCTAGATGGTCTATACGGGCCTCTGGGATTATTAATACCTAACAGTTCAGAGACCTCTGGTAGACCTACTTCCTAAGGAATTTTCTAAATATTAAATGAACCTTCTGGGAGTAAGAATAGAACTAGGTTCCCTGGAGAGATTCACCTCATCATCCCAGGAATCTGAGTATAAAAGTAAAACCTTATCTTCTGGAAGATTTAGGAATTGTCTAGGCCTGTATCCAATGTGAGCACTGCTAAGCTGGATGTCAATTTGAGATACAATCCCAGCCTGGCAAAGGAGGTTTACTCATCTTTTCTTCATAAAACTTTTCTTTTGGGGTCACAGTTAGTTCCTAGAAATAAGGTCCTGGTTTTAGGGGTCCTGAAAATAAAGCAATATAGGTACATGTCTTGCTTTGTTTTTATTCAAATTGATTTGGGTATTTAGAATTTGTTTTAAAGTAATTCAAGTACCTTTAAAATTCATTTGACAAATCAATATATTAAGCTGATTTAGAGCAAACACAGAATACTTTAAGGAAGAACCCAGTAGATGCTTATTCTTATGGAAGAATTATACATTTAGTTTTCATTTGGACTGTGCAGCCCAGCCTTGTGCCCAGAAGATATCAGATACACCACTGGAATGGGGAGCCACTGTTAGCTATTGACTATGAGAACCATCTCCCAGACATGCCATTATCTGTCAGTTTTTAGAAACAAATTTAAAAATTTATACTGGTTTTTTTTTTGCTTTTTGAAAAATTATCACAAGCTTTTCAGTCTCTTTTAACTTGTTCCTTGATATATGTGTTTATTTTTTGAAAGGAAATGAATTGTATTTTCTCTTTTTTTCTTCCTTCCTTCCCTATTTCCGCCCTCCCAAAAAAAATACTACAATTCCAAAATAATTTCCAAAGCTTTTACATATGCCTCTGTGCCCCCTTTGCTTCAGTTGTCCTTGCATTTTTTGAGCTTCAGACTTCACAGAAAAGATTAAATGAAGTATTATAAATTGTCTGCTTACTTGGGGACATATAGATACTATGGAATCAAATTAACTCTATGCTCTTTTTTTGCATTATATTGAATTGTCAGAATTAACCATTTATGTGGCTCACAATTAATTAGGTAATCACTTAAGCCTTCATTTCACTATCACTCTATAGACCTCACTCAACTAATTTTTATGTCTACATTAAAATTCCAAATATGTCTACTGAGAATAAACAAATGATAGAACTTGCCTAAAGAATTATAATTACCTGCAAAATGTTAGCATTGATCTCCTTAAAAGAGTGAGCTACTCCTTAGGTATGTGTAATCCAGGACTAATTTAAACCAAGGATAGGAAATTAAGTGCTTACTCTACAATTATCCAGATTAACTCAACCAGAGTTCTTGAGATGCCTGCTAATCCTGTACTTTACTTTGAGCTTTACAACCCTGAAAAGACATTGTTAGAACTCTTTAGAGCCACTAGAACAGAGGTATAAAGAAAGGAAGGGGAGCGGTCACTCCCAGTGAATCTCAACCCTGGACTCCCGCTCAGATAGAAGAACCCAGGGCAGGGGATAGCCACTCTCACATTTGAACAAGCCAGTTTTTGCTTCCTGGGGAACCAGATGATGATAACATAATAATGATACTGTTGCATAGAGACCAAAGTGCTTAAATTCACCACCACCTCTATCCAGGTAAGGTCTGGACTAAATAATTAGCTAATACCAGTCAATGAGCATCTCCTCACTCATGACTTTTTCAGATCACAGAATCATGGGGAGGTGAAAGTGACCTCAAGTACTGTCTAGTCCCACCCATACCTAACATGGCCATCCAGTCTCTGCTTGAAAACTCCCAAGGAGAGCCTATACACCTCTAGACATTCCATACCATTTCTGGACAGCTCTGAATGTTCAGAATTTCCCACCATAACATCATGCTAAATTTTCCTCCTTTTGACTTCCACTCTTTGCTCCTGGTTCTGTCCATTGGTGCCCAATGAACAAGGTTAGTCCTTCCTTTACATAATATCCCTTCAAATATTTGCACATAGTGATCATGCCTCCCTCCCGCTACCCTAACCAAGTCTTCTGATGGTGGCAATGGAAGCTCCCATCTCACTTGAAGGAACTTAGAAAATAAAAGGATACAAATGTTAATGAAAAATATAAATGTATACATGGGTATTCCTCCCTCCCCCTTTGTAATATATGATGTTTCTCCCATAGGTCATTGGCATGTTCTTTCAGAGAGGCAAGTTTTCATTTAATTTTAATTAATAATGTTCTTTCTCCTTAATGATAGGAGCTATTTGTCCTTGGGGGGATTGTATTGGCTTGGCAGTTCCTTTGAGCACATTTGAAACTCAGATGATCCATGCTCTCCATTTCTCTTTAATGGGTCATAAATTTTTACAAAGCCACTGGAGCCACGGTTCATTTGCCTCTGGATTGGACAAGGGTTAGTGACGGGAGCCTTTGGAAACTTAACAGGAATGCATTTGGTACCAGAAAGCCTCCTCTGTTTTAGGTGGCCAGCATTATCTTGTCCTTTGGAGTCACTCCATATCTTTCTGAACATGTTTTAATGATAGTCTTGACCATTAGCAAATCACAACGCTGTTCCTTTAATTAGTTTCCTATGTGATTTTTCCATCCTTATCAAAAGAGCTGATGCCACTCCTAATTAGCCTTGTGGGAGGGAAAATAGACTTCACTGAACAACAAACTTTCACAAGATATATATTCACTAGCTCAAGCAGCACTTCAGTAATTGAAGACCCACCAGAAATGGTGCTCTTCTTCCCTTTCTCTCTGAGCAGGGTCAGTAGTGATACCTGGAGGGCTAAAGATGAGCAAAGTAAGGCATCAGCATGTTGGTTCATCACTGGTACCATGTGTGTTCCTAGAGAAACAAAAACACATAAGAATTTTGAATAAGTTTTATGGTTAACTATCAAATTAGCCTTATGAAACAAAGATACCAAGTGATTTGGTTATTTCTATCTGGATGCCTATATTCCCGTAACTGGCCACAAGTTGAAAGGAAGGATGGTTTCACTTTTTGAAAGGTTTTCTTTGACTTTAGATTTACAAAAGAGTGATCGAATGCATAGCATTTTATTTGATATCAGAGTGGGGAAACCGCACTTGCCTTTTAGTATGGCATGGCATGGCATCATTGGACTTCTGTGTGTACCCATCCCATTTTGAGCAACTATTTCAAAAAATTACCATTACTAAATGACTGTTGTGTTTCATAGGTGTGGCATTTTTTTTCCCTGAGTACACTGAGTTGTATGTCACTCTTAGGGGGTATCCTATCACTCTCCATCAGTGACTGATCCCACGCTGACAGCAGATGCTCTTGATCAGACAGTAGCTGGATTTGACACCGTGGAAGACCTGCTCAAGCACTTTAATCCTGAAACCTGGCAGGAAGATCTTGAAAATCTGTATATGGATACCCCTCAATATCGAGGCCGATCTTACTATGACAGGAAATCCAAAGGTAAGAAATAATCATTTGGGATTTCTTTACTAGGATTGTTCATTTGCTTAATAAGGAGTTGATTATTTTAATGGCAAAAGACTCTAAGGTTCATTAATGCACTTATATTACCTCAAATTAGCTGATAAGTATCTGCCTGGTTGAATGATCATACTTTAGGGACTTAAAATGAAGTTTCTGTCTTTGGTCTGAATAGTTTTGCTTGTGTAAGGACAAGTTAGTATTCCCAGGAAAGACCAAAATCAATTCTAGATTGGTCATAAATTCAAAAGCTGAAAAGGGTATCAAAAAGTTATCTGTTCTAATCTCTTCCTTTCAAGCAGGCAAGGTATTATTGTCCCTATTTTTACAGATCAATCAATGAATTAACAGATATTTGTTAAGGGCCTGGCATTGAGCTAAATGCTTAGGACGAAATAAAAAGTGAAACAATATTGCCCTCAAAGAACTTACATTATAATATGGGTGGTAGCATGTTCACATATATAAGCACAGAAAAAATATATGCAAAATGAATGTAAGGTAGTCTGGGGAGAGAGAACACTAATATCTGGGAATATGGAGAGGAAGAAGAGGATTCAGAAAAGGCTTCATGTAAAACAGGTGCTTGATCTGAATCTTAGAGAAAGCCAGGGCCTCCAAAACGTGAAAGTGTGGAGGGACAGTACTCCGGAAATGAGGGATGGCCAATGCAAAGGCATGAAAGTCAGGAGATTTGAGTGTCCAGGAAGAACAAATGAGGAAATGAGATAAAGTGAGACTAAGACCTGCTCAAGATTATCAATCTACATGCTAGTAACAAGAAGAGGCATCTTTTGTCTCCAAGAACAGAGTTCTCTCCATTGTTCCAGAAATCACTGTCTTTTGCTACTCCCAGTTACATTATGTGACCTTATATCCCTTTGTTTAGACAGGAGCGTAACTAGATTTCCAAGGCTTGGGGAAAAGAGATGAAGATTTAGGTAGTAATAGCACTAGTATATTAGTGATGATGAATGTGTACTTTTAAAACAAATATCAATTTTATTGCATGACAACTGCACTCTACTATTCTGTCTGCCTCCATGATAGATCCAAGGATAGAGTCTCTCCCATGTGTCATTTTTACCCATGTCATTTCCCTCTTGCTACAACATACACAAAACTTTCTCTGCACCTCCCAAGTTTAAAACATCCACTCCTTTTAATTCAGACGGTTATATGTTAGACTATCTTTCTGATAGTTTAGTTCCAAAGACAATAGGTACAGAGATGAAAGGGACATGATTGATCAATAAGTACAACTGTCTCTTTTTATAGATGAGGGAACTGAGGTCAGGAGTGAAAGGCCACATAATTGAATCAAGAACTTGAAAGGACCTTAGAGAATATCTACTCCAACTCCTTCATTTTATATATTAGGACTTTCCCAAAGTCACACAGATAGTAAGCAACAGAGTTAAGATTGGAAATAGGTCATTTGACTCCAAACCCAGTATTTTTCCACTGTCTTATGCTCCCTCTCAGATTAATGGGAAAACACTCCATGAGTAGCACTCACGGAACAAGTAAAGGATTTTGTCAAGTCTCTAGGTTCTGTTTTCTGTTTTCTAGTATCAGTAAAGTTTATCATCCAGAGTCTTCTGGAAAAGGAATGCTATTGAGACTGGTCGATGTCCATAGCAGTTCAATAATTCCAAAATATATTAAGCACTTGCTGTATACAGAGGCTCATGCTAAGCATCAGGAGAGATGGAGAGTTTACAAAAGAAGTCCTTATGGAGCTTATATAATAAACAATCAACAAGTCCTTATTAAATAATTAGTAGATTATCATATTTAAGGCACAACGCTAATGCTGAGAATACAGTGAAAGAGTCTCTGCCTTTAAGGATCTTACATTCTAATGTCAGAGACAGTATGTGCACTTATAACTATGTAGGGAAGGTATGGAAGGAATACATAGGGGTTTGAGGGACTAGTGCCCAAGCAGCTGGGGGAAGAAGAAAATATTGCATGAAGAAGAGGGTTCTAGGGCTAGGTCTTGAAGAAAATCGGAGATTTCAAGGAGTGAAACTAAGAGTTCCTTCTGGGAATGGGGCACAGTGAGTGCAAACAAAGGGATGGAAGTGGGAGTTGGAGCTTCCCATGAGCGGGGTAACTGGTAGACTAGTTTGACTAAATTATAGCATGTGTGGAAGGGTGTCAAGTGTAAAAAGAATTGAAAGGTTGGAAGGGGGCAGGTGGTAAAGAGATTAAATATCAAACAGAGAAAGAAGTTTATCTTTGATCGGAATAGGGAGCCTGAGATTTTTTGAAAAGGGTCATAGTCACACAATGAGAGCATTTAGATAAAAGAGAAAATTGTTTCCTGTTACATGTAGGGTTGTTATTTTTTTTCCTTTTTTTTTTTAAATCCAGCCTTGTGGTTTCATTACTATGGGGAAACTTTGTAAACTCTGTACCTCTCTCTGGTAATTTAGAGAGTTGTTTAGAGGCACTGAGATTAAATGATTTGCCTAAGGTCCCATGGTCAGGCGGTATCAGAGGTACAACCTGGAACAGAATCAGGTATTCCTGATTCCAAGGCTAGCCCTCTGCCAACTCTGCCATGATTCCTGTCCAGCATTCCTAAGAACACAAGATTGTCCTCAGGTAGCACATTGATACTCTGGCCATTTGGGGTCTAAATGTAACTATTCAATTCAAGTCCTGCCTGGGTTTACTACCTAAGCTTAGAGACTGGGGGAAAAAAAAGGAGCTCATAGTAGATTGGTTGTATGAGGAAACAGCAACCGTAAAGGCTGTGGACTGGCTTTTCTATCAGAAAATAATGCAGATACCTGAAGCACTGATCAGAAAGGAGTAAAATCAGTCTGAGTCATCAGCGGAGCACAATCACAAAGAGGCTCAGATGGTGAGTCAATAAACACTAAGTGCTAACCATGTGCCCAGTTCTTTGCTGAGGGCTGGGGATATAAAAAGAGGCAAAAGACAGTTCTTACCATCAAGGAGCTCATATCTAATGGGGGAAACAACATGCAAGCAAAATATATGTGACACAATGTAAGAATATTAGAAAAGTAAGAAGAGCCTTGGTTACAAAGAGTGTTGAACACCAAGTAGATGATTTTATATTTGAACCTAGAGGTGATAGGGAGCTACTGGAGTTTATTGAGTAAGAGGATGATGTGATCAGACTTATGTTTTAGGAAAATCACTTTGGCAGATAAACGGAGGATGGATTGGAGTAAGGATAGACTTGAGGTAGGCAGACCGTACAGCAGGCTATTACAATAGTCCAAGCATTAGATGACGAGGGCCTGGACCAGAGTGTTGACAGTGTCAGAGGAGAGAAGGGGACATATTTGAGAGATGTAGCAGAGGTGAAATTCACAGACTTTGGCAACAGATTGGCTATAAATGAGATAGTAAGGACTGGAGGATGACATCTAAGTCATAAGCTGAAGGACTGGGAAGATAGTGTTGCCTTCAATGGTAATAAGAAAGGTAGGTGGAGAGAGTTAAAAGGGAAAGATAACCATTATGATTTTGTACAATTAAGACATATAATGGACCTCTGGGTCAAGATGTCTGAAAGGAAGCTGGAGATGCAAGACTGGAGTTCAGAAGGGGGTTTGGGGCAGGATAAGCAAATTTAAGAATCATTAGTATACAGATGGTAATTAAATCCTGTGGAATTAATGAGATTACCAAGTGAAATAGTATACAGGGAGAAGAGAAGTGGGCCTGGACCTAACCTTGTGAGACACCCATGGTTACAGAGTGTGACCTGGATGAGGATCTAGGAAAGGAGACTTAGAAGTAACACCCAGATAGGAGGAGAACCAGGAGAGTGGCATCCTGCAAGGCTAGAGAGAAGAAAATATCTGGAAAAGAGTGCTTAATACTGTTAAAGGCTATAGAAAGATTGAAGACAATGAGGACTAAGAAAGAGAAAGGCTGCTGAATTTGGTAAGCAAGAGATCATTGGTAACTTTGGAGAGAGCAATTTTCAGGGAACGATGAGGTCAGAAGCCAGATTGTGAAGAGTGAAGAAGAGAGTGAGAGGAGGGAAAATGCAGGTATATAATGATTGTAGATGGTCTTTTTGAGTTTAGCCACAAAGGGCAGAAGAGATATAGGACAATACTTAATAGGAGTAGAAAGATTAAGTGAGGTTTTTTTGATAATAGGGGAAACATGGGGCATAGTTTGGAGCATTGAGGAAGTTGCTAATAGAGTTGCTAGTAGACAGGAAGAAACTGAAGATACATGATAGAGTGAGGATGATGGACCAATTCGTTGGAAGAGATCTAGTGGAATCTCATGCAGATAGAAAGGTTAGCCTCAGTAGAGAAAGTCTAGATGTAGCTCCAAAGAAACTCCTTTGTGCCAACTACTCCCATCCTCTTATCTCTCTGAGAGGATGCATAAAGGGGGGATATATCCTGTGGTTTTTGAACTATTAGAAAGATTTCAAAGGTATAGGAGTAATAAGCCATGGATGGTGTCTTGATGTTCCAACTTCTTAACTGATGTAGCTCTTTAAGGGCACCATAAATGCTAAAAAAAAATATTTAATAAAAGCCCCATACAGAATAGGAAGGAGCAACCTCAAATGCTGTCTTTTCTAACCCAAACCTGAATGAGAATCCTATCTATAATGTATCTGACAAGCATTCAATATAGGTAGTAAGGTGCCTGTGAGATGATGAGTTAGGTAAGAGTGCTGGACCTTGAATCAAGATAACCTAAATTCAAATTTGGCCTAAGCAAGTCACTTAACTTCTTGCTTGCCTCAGTTTCCTCAGCTATAAACTGGGGATAATAAAGCTACCTACTATACGGAGATGTTGATAGACTCAAATGTGATAATATTTGTATGTAAAGCATCTAGAACATACTAGGTAGGCACTGTATAAATGGTTATCTCACACACACACACACACACACACACACACACACACACACACACACACACACACACACACAC
>CM053582.1:175694955-175738388 GCA_028627135.1 Pseudochirops cupreus
TTCTTCCTTCTTTGGCCTCTTTTATTTGATAGTTTTCCATATACATTAAATCAGGGGCAACTAAATGGTGCAGTAAGATAGAGTACTGGGCTTAGAATCAGGAAGACTCATCTTCCTGATTTCAAACCTGGTCTCAGACACTTACTAACTGTGTGACCCTAGGCAACTCACTTAACCCTGTTTGCCTCAGTTTCCTCATGTATAAAATGAGCTGAAGAAGAAAATGACAAACCACTCCAATATCTTTGCCAAGAAAACATCAAATAGGGTCACAAAGAGTTGGACACAACTGAAACAAGTGAGCAACATCAACATACATCAAATCATACCTCCCTATCTAATCTTCAGGCAAAACAATCCTAATTCCTTCAATCTATGCTCTATGGAAATGATCATAATTCATTCTCATAAAAAAGATTATATACACATATATGTGTGTACATACATATTTTTGAAAAGTAGAAATTGATCAAATAATTAAATTTATATAAATATTTTACTCAATAATAATTACTCAGTAATAATGACAGTTAATATTAATCTCATTAGGGTAGCTAGGTACTGGACCTGGAGTCAAGAGAACCTGAGTTCATATCTAGCCTTAGACACTAACTGTGTGACTCTGGACAAGTCACTTAACCCTGTTTGCCTCAGTTTCTTAACCTGTAAAATGAGCTGGAGAAGCAAATAGCAAACCACTCTGGATTATCATTGCCAAGAAAACCCCAAATGGGGTCCTGAAGAGTCAGACATAACTGAAAATGACTAAAGAACAACCAAATGTTAATCTGTCAATCTCTTTTTTTTTCCCTTTCACTTAATGAGTTAATATGCCAGAAAAAAAGAATTGTTTTTAGGCTTTTAATCATCTTTCAGATGTTACTGTTCCTCTTCAAATCATAAAAAAGTGTTATTCTCATGATTTACCTAGCATGGATTCTGGGGACAGGTATTGGCAAATAATGAACTAGTGGTTCAGCTTTGGTACATATCCAAATAGAGAATTCCAAATAAAAGCCTTCTCTAAAGCTGCATGTTCAGTTGCCAGAGAAGTCAGGATGACATCCTAGTTATTTGGGACCATATAAACACAATCCCTCTTTCAGTTGGCTTCCATTCTGTCTCTTAATCTCTTGTTTAAAATTGCCTGAAGGAAGATTTTCACCATTTCATTTAATCCTGGCAAACCCCTACAGTTTCCAAATTTATATAAATATCCTTGATTTAATTGTTTATCATTCCAGGGACACAGAACCACCTGTAGACTTGAACTGGCAGTAAGGCCCTTGATTTTTCTGCACACAAGAATGTGTGTATGTGTATATATATATATTGTTGTATGTATATATATATATATATATATGTGTATATATATATATATATATATATATATATATATATATATATACATCAAAGAGTTTCACATTTGTATTCATGAGGATAAAAAAAGAACCAGGAATAGGGTTAATAAGAGTAAAAATGGGCATTTATAGAGTACTACAGTTACCAAGTACATTATAATGTGTACATTATCTTACTTCATTTCATCATTTCCAAAAACCTATGAAGTAGGTTCTTATCTCCATTTCTAGATGGAGAAACTGAGACTCGGAGAGGCTGTGGTTTACTAAAGACTGCACAGCTAATAAGTGGCAGAGGCTAGGTCTTTCCATGACACAACATTGCCCAAGATGGAGAGGCAAGAAGTGGTGGGAAGAAGAGGAGAAGACGAACTGAAGTGAACCACTGTAAAGCCAAGCACTAGCAGCTTTCTAGAAGACTGCTGCTGTGCACAACTTTAAGGATCTGATTACATAGTATAGTTAACTTTCTATTTATTAAGCAGTAAATTAAAGCAAAACATTCACAGAAACCAAAGTACAGCATTCACAATGTTACAACATAACAAGTTATCACTAAAGTGACCACATAGTTTTCACCAAAGTGGCCACATAGTTTTAAACAAAAGATATCATTCAGTAATTCCTTAACTCAATCATCCCTAAGGAGCAGGACTCCTTAAGGGACACAAAGTACAAAAGTCAAAGTTCTCTACCCCTAGGTCACAGTAAACCATGATCTTCTCAGTCAGCATTAAGTACCCAAGGAAATGTCTTTTCAGCTTGACTCCAGGCTGGCTCTCAGATTCCATGGTTCCTCTTCCATGGGTCCAGCTCCTACATGAATCTACCCAACTGTCACATGGGTTCAAAGGTAGGCAACTCTCAGACCCTTGTCCAGATCCTCATCTAGTTCCTCATCCAGTTCCTGTTCCATATTGAAGTTCACAGTGTCCAGTCCACCTCAAGTCCTTCACAGTTTCTGTTTCTGGGAAGACAAAGCTTAACAGATCCACAATAACATTCATGCACATTGCCAGCACCATCATCAATTCAATATCTGCCTGTGAAATGAACACAGAACTCACATGCAAGGTCTGAGAACTCAACATAAATCGTCAGTACAGTCCCAGGACCTCCAAATCCCTCCTCCAGGACTTCTGTAAACAGACAACAAGAAAAATCCTCTTTCAGAGATTCCAGCAAGGTCCCAGGGCTTCTCTACAAAGTATCACACACAAAAATCAACACAGACAGGGCAGAGTGCCACCACCACAAAGTTCCCCTTCTCAATTCTGCCACCACAAGTGCTCTCTTCTCAGGTCTTCCCTCTCCCAGCTTGGGCTTCTTCTTATATATGGTCCTCCCCTTCCTGTTGCATCAGCAACAGGGGTTTGCAAGTTGTGGGGTTCACAAGTTCTGTTCCTTGACAAAGACTTGATATAATCATAGGTAAGGCTTAAAAGAAACTTGAACTGAAACAAGGTGCTAAATAATTAAATAGCTGAAACACGGTGCTAAGTACTTCTGTGCTTGCCATTACAAATACTTGTAATATAACAAATATTTGAGAATCTACCATATATAATCCATGGTCAAATCCTTCTGTTTCTACCTTTATAACATCTCTCATTTTAATCTCCTTCTCTCCTCTTGTACAACACCCTCATTCAGGCCCTCATTCACTCTCACCTAGACAACTGCAATAGCTGCCTAACTGCTTTTCTCTGGATGTCCCCCATGTGCGGAGTCCTCCTCCACTCCTCCTGCTGACCTCTTTGACTTCCTTTAAGTCCCAACTAAAATTCGGTCTTCTACTGGAAGACTTCTCCAACCCCTTTTAATTCTAATGCCTTTCCTCTGTTAACTTTTTGCTCTTTATCTTGTATATAGCATGCTTTGTATATACTTGCTTGCATGACATCTCTCCCATTAGACTATAAGGTCCTTGAGGGCAGGGACTCTCTTTTGCCTCTTTTTGTATCCCCAGTTTAGCAGAGAACCTAACATACATTCGGTTTTTTATTAAATATTTATTAATTGATTGATTGTCTTCCTGCCTTCACTATCCCACTCCAATCCACTCAGCTGGCAAGGCGATTTTTTTAATGCATAAATCTGACCATGTCACTCTCCTTTGTGACAAGCTGCAATGGCTCCCTGTTACCTTCAAGATCAAATTAAATTATTTTGCTTTGCATTGAATGCACTTCATAACCTGGCCCCTTCCTACCCTTTTATTCTTCTTACACCTTGATCTCATCTATGAATTCTAAGATCCACCTAAGCTGGTCTACACTTTGTTCTTTTCACACTACACTGCATCTCCCATCTGTTTGCCTTTATACTGGTCATTAACCCCTTATATTCAAAATACTGTGGCCTCTGACAACCTCTTAGTTTCCTTTGCTTACTTCATGATACAGCTTCTATCTCACCTCCAAAGTCCTTTTGTATCCCCATACCTGCTCTTGCCTTCCCCTTTCAAATTACATTCATGTAATCTTCATATACTTTATATGTACCTAGTCATTTACATGTTATCTCATCTATTAGAATGTAAACTCCTTGAAGGTAGGGACTTTATATTCCTGGTGATAAACCCAGTACCTGGCACAAAGTAAGCACTTAATAAATGCTTATTGATTGACTGACTACATGACCCTGTGCTAAGTTCTGAGGATCCAAAGACAAAATGTAAAATGGTCCCTGTCTTCATGGAGTTTCTCTTTTACTAAAGGCTGCCAGATGTAAATAGAGAAACAGATACAAGGCACTTTGAGGCAGAAGAGAGCACTGACTACTGGAGTGATCAGGAAAAACTTTGCCTCAGAGAGGATAGATGCCTGACCTGAATCTTAGAAAAAGCTTCCAAGAGGTAGAGGGGAAAAGGAGAGGATTTCAGGCAGAGAGAACAAGGTGAAGGTAAGAAGCCAAGAGATGAAATATTGATTTCATGGGATGCATAATAGGCCAATTGGCTGGAATGACAAGTATGTCAATGAGAACAGTAGGAAATTATTAGGAAAGGTAGACTGCAGCCAGATTGTATATGGCATAAATGCCTGACCAGAATTTGTATTTTGTTCAAATAACAACAGGAAGCAAATGAACATTGTTATTATCATTTTTCTTATTGTAAATAGTAACATTAACTAACATTTCCATAGTGTTTTAAGATTTTGCAAAGTGCTTTACATATCCTGTTTCATTTGCCAGGTATTGTTATCCCATTTCACAGATGAGGAAACTGAGGCTAAGAGAGGTTAATTTGCCCAGAGTCACAGAGCTAGTAAGTGTCTGGGGCAAAATTCAAACTCAGGCCTTCCTGACTTTCAGTCCTGACTAATACTCTCTTCAAGTGAGGCTACATGATTCTGCCTCACTTAAATTCAGTCACCCTGATGATATCATTGCCCCCTTAGAGAAAGAAGGACAAACAACAAATCTTCTGATATGTGCCTCAAGGAAAAAATAATCGATACAATATTTATCTGTGTAATAGGTTTTTGTTTTGTTTTGTCTTTATGCCTAGCATCTAGCACAGTGACTTGTTTCTTATTGATAAGCAATAAACATTTATTGAATAATTGAACACATTCAGGGCATGAATATGGTCATTTCCATGCCTGAGATAGAGCAAGGTTAGAAAACAGCTAATAACCGCATCAGAGAGGAATGTAGGGGCATTTAATCAATCAATTAACAAGCATTTATTAAACACTAAAGAAAAGACAAAAATAGAATGGCCCCTGCTTTGAAGTAGCTTACCCATATAAGTATACACAAAGATACAGAAAGTAAACACGGTGTAATTTCGGTGGGCAGGCACTAGTAGATGGGGGTATGAGGGAAGGCCTAATGTAGGAAGTGGAACTTGAGCTGGGCTTTAAAGGAAGTTACGGATTCTGAGAAGTGGAAGTAACAAAGGCATGCATGGCAGGCATGGGAGATAGTCCGGGCAAAGTGGGAGTTTCATATGGTGGGGGATGGAATGTTGCATATTTGGGAACAGCAAGGAGGCAAAGTTAGCTGGAATTTTGCTAACACATGGAAGGGAGCTTGTATTGGATTCCAGGAAATAAAACAGGCCTGGAAAGGCAGGCTGGAACCAGATTATAGGTCTTAAATGCCAAGCTAAAGAATTTGTATTTTATTCTATAGCTTTTTAAAATTTGCATTTTTTCTATAGCCCTTAAAATTTATTGAGCAGGGGAATAACCCAGTCAGGTCTGTAAATTGTTTTAACATCTGTGTGAAGGATGGATTGGAAAAGAGAGAGACTGAAGGAAAGGAGCTGTTTTGTTTTTTTTTTAAAGAGACTCTTTTGTCCTGTTCTCCTATAATTTCCTTTGTATCTCTATTTTCTTTTCATTCTTTTTTTTCCCCACTGGGAAATTTATTTAAACCGATCAAATAAAACAGGTGCCTCCTTGTCTCTGCATTTAGAAGAACCACCCAGGTCTAGGCCCTCATTGTTTTTTATTTAGAATATGGGATTAGCTTCTTAACTGATCTCTCCTCTTATAGTCTCACCCCCTCCAATCCATCCTACACTACTGCCAGAATAATCTTAAATAAAAACTCTCATCACATTGTTCTCCTACTCAAAAATATTCAGTACTTCCCCATTACCTGCTAATCTGCAGGCATACTCCTTAACTTCTACCTCACCTCAACATCAGTAGAATCCCAACAAACCTTATTCTTGTCTACTTTTCTGGCTTTCACTTTGTCAAGAAAATCCCAAATCAGGGCAGCTAGGTGGCACAGTGAATAGAGCACCAGCTCTAGAGTCAGGAGGACCTGAGTTCAAATTCAGCCTCAGATACTTAACATTTATTAGCCATGTGGCCTTGGGCAAGTCATTTAACCCCAATTGCCCAGCCCAAATGGAGTGACCCCAAATGGAGTCACCAAGAGTCCAACCTGAGTGAAACAACTGAAGAACAACACATATTTATTTCGGGAAAAATCCTACAGAAACTGAATTTCTCAGTGTAATCATTAATATTTTTAATGGAGGACAATTTATTTTTAAAGCACTATTATCTCATTTAATATTGAAAGTAATCCTGTGAGGTAAGTTCTACCGGTATTATTATCCCCATTTTATAGATAAACTGAGTCACAGGATATTAAGTGATTTACCCATGATCTCACAGCTAGTAAATGTTAGAGGCAGATTTTGAAGTGCAGTCAGTGTTCTTTTCACTCTATCATATTACCTCTCTTTGTAACCTCCGTGTGTGTTTTAAAGTATCAGAAAATATTGCCAAACATTACATTTCTATATGAGATTATTTACATGAAACCTTTCTGGCACTCTTTAAAAATCTGTCCCCTGGACACTGTTTATGGAACTCAGTGTGATTTGTGATTATCCAGATTCCATCTTACCCTCTGAGCCAGGAAGTGTTAAAAAAACAAAGTTATTTATCCTGTAGTGACTGTTTACACATAAAATTTTTAAAGAAAACATTGGATGAGAGGAAATATCTTTGGTTCTTTTTTTCCCCCTCTAATTCCCAAACTTTCCTAATATTTCAGATTCTTCCACAGAAAAACAGTATACATATTGGGTGTGCAGCTCCTCTCTCATAATTAGATTTCTTCCTATTATTTAGGGATTATGATTCTGATGCAAATAAATAAGAAGACAGTTCTATACTGTGAAAAACAGGCAGCCTTAAAAGGCTCCAATTAATTAATGTGTAATTTTTAGCAGTTATTCCAGTTAAAAAACAAAAGTGTGTCTTTCTTTTCCCATGTTCATCCCCTTGTTAATCCTCAAGGTACTATTAATTTACTCAGTGGAGCCCCAGTAGACTCGGAATTAATGTGGCTACCTTAACCAGGTGCTCAGTCAGTCAGTACACATTTATTAAATGTCTGCTATGTTCCAGACACTGTGCTGATCCCTGCAGATAGAAATATGAACAAAAGAAAAGAAAAG
Organism: Pseudochirops cupreus; assembly: GCA_028627135.1. Lineage (NCBI taxonomy): Eukaryota > Metazoa > Chordata > Mammalia > Diprotodontia > Pseudocheiridae > Pseudochirops > Pseudochirops cupreus. The sequence continues at coordinate 175,702,252 of CM053582.1, forward strand.
AAAAGAAAAGAAAAAAAGAAAATCACTCAGGTAGTAGTTTGTCTTGATGAGAGGATCTGGGTCACCAAGTGTCTGTGGTGCTGTGCTAAATGAGCCCCATTAAATTAGGCTAAACACATAATCATTGCCTTCTGACACTTAATGGGAACTTCTCCATTCCTTTAAAAGCTTTTAAGAGAAAGGGAGCGCGTCATCTCTGGTTTTAATGAAATCTGCTCCTTGCATGGAGAGGTATGTCATCAATGTTTATTGACTATCTATGTACTGAATTTCTCCCTTCCTCTGCCTTCTGAAAACCAAGAAATTACCATCCTCTATTGAAAAACATTTGCTCTCTCCCTTTAAAAATTAAACCAGCACAAGATCATCATAAAATTTATTTTGTTCCAACATTTTTTAAAGAAGTCTCCACATTTTCCTAATTAGAAGTTATAAAAACCATCGTAATAATGTGCGTCAAGCACTTTGTAAACCTTTAAGTGCCCTTCTTTGTAGTGATTAGCTCTTACTAATACCATAATTGTTTTCATCTGAATTGCCAAATCAAAATAAGATACTCAAACACATTTTTTGCTAATATGTGCTCATTTAGAGTAGGGCGAATCTGATCTGAATAGTAAGATTATCATTTCCATAAAGATAAATAAGCTACACATACACACTAATGTTAAATCTAGAAAAAAGTCTGGTAAACTTTAGCCACCTTATGAGAAAATCTTATACTTATTCAGATCCTCCCCTCTTCTCTTTTTGAAGCTATAGAGAAACTAGTGATTACAGAACTCAGAATGTTAGGTTTCTGTATGTGTATGTGTGTACACATACACATACACATACATATGTGCGTTTACATGCACATTTATATGTGTATATTACATGATCTAATTGTATATGCATGCTTGTACATGTATGATCACATGTAGTACTTTGCACATAGGGAACAGTCCATTTGTACTTTCTTCATAGTTACCTCATATCTGTTTTTATGACCACAAAGGTTTGTGGGCTGGAGCTCAAGAAGAAAAGATTTCTGAAATCAAGTCATGTTTTTATCAACAGCCCCTCCTTCCAGCTGCTGAAATCCAAGCAATTTGAGAAGGTATATCCTTAATTGCCACAACATTTTATACTGCTGTGCTACCTAAGCTGACCTTTTTTTTTTTGCTTCATCTTCATCAGGTAACATTCAGTTACCTAGAAGATAATTGCAACAAAAAGGCTGCTTACTGAGCTCAGCATTTTATAAAGAAGTTGGTTAGATGTCTTCCAAAGTCTCTGAAGGCTGGAGTTAGCTTTTAGGAATGATTACTGAATATTTTTAAGGCCACAAAGAAGCTTAATTGGGCACTCATGCACAAGGCAGTAGCAACAGCAAAGGAAAGAAAAGGTAGACAGACTGAAGATTGATGAGAGGACAGCCACAGTGAAGGTGAACTGATAAGGCATAATATTGAGAACAGTTTGGCAAAGCTGTTTGCTTGAATTACAGAATTAACACTGAAGCTGGCAGAGGATGCGGAGGACAATAAATGCTTTTCCATTTTCAACCTGAGGTGGCAATTTGTTAAAAGTCTTTCACAGTGAATTGATGATTCATCATTCAAAAAAAAAAACCAGAAAAAACCCCAAACCCCACATACATAGATCAATTAGCAAAAGCCTTTAAAAACGTCCTCTAAAAGCTAGATAGTCACCGCATTTCTTTCTTGCTAGCCCTGTGAAATATAATACCTGGGGCTTTTTGTTTGCTTTTTGTTCATTTATTTTTCCCGTCCCCACAGAAAGAACTTGAGTTAGTCTTAGAGATGACACACAACAGGGAGAAATTCACCTCCTATCTCCTATCACATTTGGGCTTCAAAGGTCACACTGGGCACAGTAAATCCTGTTTCTGAGACACCAGTTGTAGAATCCGGGGGCAGAAGCCTAGGGAAGGAATAGAAGTGAGCAGTTCATGCCTCAGAGTAATAGGAGCCTCTCACTGTGGCTTAAATTTTAGTTCTCAGCTAGTTCAGCCACCAGCCTCGTTCAGGTCTTGATCGCCTCTGAAAGGACAGCTGCAAGGCTTTCTATTTGATTTGCCTCCCTCAGAGTTCTCCCCACTCCGAACCTCCACACATCTGCCAAAGTGGTTTTCCTAAAAGGCAAGTCTGATCAAGTCACAATCCCTCCCACCAGTGGTTCCCTATTGCCTCTAGAATCAAAAATTAACTCTTCTGTGTGGTATTTCAGACTCTCCACAATCTGCCCCTTCCTACCTTTCCAGTCCTTGTATACTTTGTTCTCCTTTTCTCATTCTGCATTCTAGACATACTGGCCCACTTACCTTTCCACATCTCTGTGCCTTTGTACTGAATGTTCTCCAGGCATGGAATGTACCCTCTTACTTTGATCTCTTGAAACCCCTGGTCACTTTCAAGACCCAGCTCAAGTTCCATTTTCATCATAAAACTTTTTGTGGTCTCCCCAGCTGGCGATACCCTCTTTCCCCCTTATATTCACTTTGGAGGTATTTTCTGTACACTCAGGTGTGAACATGCTTGCTCCCGCATTAGAATGTAAGGTCCTTAAGGGCAAGAATTATTTTACTTCTGTCTTGGTATTCACAGAAATTAGCACAGAATAATCCTAACAGCTAGGTGGCAGTAGATAGAACAGGAAGACCTGAGTTCAAATCCAACCTCAAATACCAGCTGCGTGCTCCTGTAAGTAAGCAAGTCACGTTACCTCAGTTTCCTCATCTGTCAAATGAACTGGAGAAGGAAATGGCAAACTACTCCAGTATCTTTGCCAAGAAAACCCCCAATGGGATCACAAAAAGTCAAACATACTGAAACAACTGAACCACAACAATAATCATTTAATAAGTGCTTGTTGAATTGAGTGAGTGAGTGAATAAGTGAAGTGGAAAGAGCACCTGGTTTGGAGTCAGAAGATCTGGGTTCAAATCCAGTATCAACCTGTATGAATCTGGGTAATTCATTTAACCTCTCTGGGCCTCAATTTTCCCATCTTTAAAATAAGGGGACTGGACTAGATAACTGTTAAAGTCCCTCCAAGCTCCAAGACTATAAAATGTTATCACAAAACTTTTCTAAATCTGATTTTTTTTTCTGACTACCCTCTAAGACATGTAGCATTTTTGTTTGTTTGTTTGTTTTACATAGTAAAGGAAATGTTCAGGGCAAAGTGCCTGTGCAGTTCTTTGATTTGTTTATCTGTATATAATGATAATTTGCCACCAGGAACTTTGAGGTTAATATAGAAACTGAATTAGATATCTCCTACTTCAAATAAGCTACCTTGGGAAGTAGTGGGATCTAAGTGTTCAGACAGAGAAGGATCACTTATTGGCCATCATAGGTCTATATATTTAGAGACTGGAAGAGGCTTCTGAGTGATTCAGTCAATTTACTGTCACTTATTAAGCACCTTTTATGTGCCAGAAATTGTGCTAAGTACAAAGGAAGACAAAAGGCAGTCCCTGATCTCAAATTGTTCACAATTTAATGAGAGAGACAACATAAAAACAACCATGTACGAAGAAGGTATAGACAAGATAAATTGGGGATAATCTCAAAGAGAATGAGCTAATATAAAGGACTGGGAAAGGCTTCTTGCAGAAGGTAGGACTTTGATCCTTGAAGGAAGCCAAGAAAGCCAGGAGGGAAATATAAGGAGGAAGAGCATACCAGGCATAGAGGGCAGCTAGGGAAAATGCTTGAAGTCAGAAGATGAAGTATCGTGTATGAGGAACAGGAAGGAGGCTAGTGTCACCTGACCAGAGAGGATATAGAGGGGAATGAGGTAGAAGAAGAGAGAAAGGGGGCAAATTATGAAGGACTTCAGAAATCAAACAGAAGATTTTATATTTGAACCCAGAAGTGATAGGGAGGTACTGGAGTTTATTGACTGGGTGATATAGTCTGACTTGTATTTTAGGAAAATCACTTTGACACTTGAATGAAGGATGGATTTGAATACAGAGGGACTTAAGACAGGCAGACTAGCAGGCTATTGCTATTAAAATAGATTAGGCATGCAGTATGTGAGTCTGAACTAGGGGGGGACAGTATGAAAAGGAGGTAGAAATAAGAGGACTTGACCCCAGTTGGATGATTGGATATAGCAAGTGAGAAAGAGTGATACATCCAGACATCTGAATTACAAGCCTGAGTGACTGGAAGAGTGGTGGTGCCCTCAACAGTAATACAAAAATTTGGAATAGGAAAACTTCCTAGAGGGAGTGGGCAGTGTGAATTCAGACTTGTACATACTGAGTTCAAAATGTCTATTATGACTTGCAATTCAAGATGTCTAATAATCTACTGGAGGGGTGAGACTGGAAGTCGGGAGAGAGGTAATTGTTGTGGTTGTTCAGCCATTTTTAGTCATGTCCAATTATTCATGACCCCATCTGGGACTTTTTTTGGTAAAGATACTGGTGTGATTTGCCATTTCCTTCTCCAGCTCATCTTACAGATGAAGAAACTGAGGCAAACAGGGCTAAATGACTTGTCCAGGGTCACACTCTGGGATCAGATTTGAACTCAGAAAGATGAGTCTTCCTGACTTCAGTCTTGGCACCTAGTGGCCCCAAGAGAGGTTAGGGCTGAACCAGAAGATCTGAAAGTCATCTGCATAGAGATAATAACTGAAAACATGAGAGCCGATAAGATTACTTTATGAAATAATCCAACCTCCTTGTTCTATAGATGAGGAAATTAAGCCATTGGGAAGTTCAGTGACTTCCTTAAGGTCAGTTTCTTTGGCTGGAATCAGTCAGTGTTCATTCTAGACATTTTCCTGTGTATGTATTGTTTCCCAAGCTAAATTGCCTGTTTTTCCCTTTCTTTATATCCCTAAAGCTTTGGAGTGCCTGTAACACAGTATTTGCTTAATAAATGCTTACTGACTTGACTGAATCATTTTAGAGGAAATTCCCATTCCTGTATGGATGGAACAATATGGCATCATACACTGACCTGTTCAGTCAGTCACCAAAATAATAGCTCTCCATCCTCACCATCCAACAGGAACTTCCTTAGCTTCTCTCTTGTTGTCCCCAACCTTTATCACCCATTTTCCTCTCCTTTCCACTTGCCTCAGCAAGAGGCATCCCAGTTATTTGCTTAAGTCAGTCCCTCTATTTGTAACCCTCTATCTTTCCACCTCTTCCAGGACCTTGTGCCAGATGTCATGAACTCTTTCTTTTGCCTTTTCTAGGTTCTCCCTGTGCACCAGGACTTGCTCATCTGCTTAAATGTCTCATTATTCATTCCTTAAGTAAAATGAAAAAAAAAGTCTTCTTCTGACCTTTCTACTTCATCCAGCTACTGTCCAACCTCTTTCATTCCCTTCATTGCTAAACTTCTTAAAAACGTTATTTTTTCCTGATCGCTCCATTTCCTTGATACCTTCTCTGCTCAACCTCTTTGAATCTTGTTTCCACTTCCACTGATAGTCAAACTGTTGTCCTTTGGGACTGCTGAAGCATTGGACATTTACTTACTTACTCCTCTTCAATATATTCTCTTCTCTTAACATAGGACAGCATACTCTTCCACCTTTCTTCCTACCTCTCTAACTGTTCTTCCTCTGTCTCCTTCACTCCCTTTTTCCTATTCTAAATTCCTTTATAAATCCCACCCTTTGTTTTGAAAACAAAACACCCTTAAGAGTTGAAATGGTCTATCCAACATTCACATAAAATCATTTATGTCCCTCTCATATGCAAAGATAATGCTTTATCTTACAGAAATGTTCTGTCTGGCAAGGGAACCAATATTTTAGAAATGTTCTTCCATTCATAATAAATCTTTTATTTTTAAGCCATGTGTCTTCTAATACCATGGCTACTTCTTTCATTTTCCTATCCCTTCATCTGCTGCTAATAATTACTCACACAAAGACTACCACAGGAATCGTCTGGTATCCATGGGTCTTAGAGGGTTTAGCATCATAAGATTAGGTCTAACTAGGACTTTTGCTCGTCAGCCAATTTTGTACAACAACTCAACTGAATTAAAAATACATCAAAATGACATGGTTTGTGTTACAATGTGCCCCAGATCATATGCCCTATAAAATATTCTGTCTTTTCTCTTGGAAACTTAATTTACTCCCATGGTTTCAATGGTTACCTCTACATGCATGATTTCTAACTCTACGTATCAAGCCTCAATCTCTTTTCTGGGCTCCCAATGGGCATCTCCACTGGATATCCCACTGCCACTTGAAACTCAATATCTCTAAAGCCAAGATCATTACATTTCCTTCTTATATCAGCTCTTCTGAGTTTATTATTTCTGTTAATGGTACCATCATCTCACTCATAAAATGAGATAACTTGTGTAAAGCATTTTGCAAACCTTAAAGTGCTCTATAAATACTAACTGTTGTTGGGCAATTAGGTAGTGCAGAAGAGTTCCAGGTCTTGAGTCAGACAGACTCATCTCTCTCTGAATTCAAATCCAGCCTCAGACTCTTACTAGCTGTGTGGCCCTGGGCAAATCACTTAACATTGTCTCAGTTTCCTCATCTCTACAATGAGCTAGAGAAGAAAATGGCAAATCACTCCAGTAATTTTGCCAATAAAACCCCAAATGGGGTTACAAAGAGTTGGACACAACTGAAAAATGGCAGAACAATAAAATTGTTGTTGTCATGGTTATCATCCAAATGGTTATCAAGTCCTGTTGATTCATTCTACTTTCATAGTATCTGTCAAGACCCACTAGTACTCTGTTAATACAAGTTCTCATTATCACCTTCCTAGACTATTGCTACCCAGTAGATTTTCTTACCACACCCTTACCTGGTTCTAATCCATCTTTCATAGAGCTGCCAGAATGCCCAGATCTGAGCATGTCTCTCATCTGCAGAAACCTCTTCAATAGTTCACTATTGGATACTCAGCAAACTCCTTAACCTGTTCTAAACCTTCACAAACTTGTACCATTCTAGCCTTATCTTGTACTTTTGTCAAATTTTTCTTTACTTTCACTGAAGAGGACTGCTCTCTGTGTTTCATAAAGACCCTATACTTTACTACTTCACTGCCTTTTTTTCATACTGCTCCTTTCCCATCCCTTCTGTTGAAATACTACTTATTCTTTAAAACCCAGCTCAAGTGACAATTCCACCATAAATTTTTCCCTGATCTCCCCAGTTGATGGAATCACAATGATAATAATTATTACTGCTACTAATAATAATAACTTACATTTACATAGTGTTAAAGTTTACAGAGCATTTTACATAAATTATCTTATTTGGGCCTCACAGCAACTCTATGAGGTAGGCGTCATAAGGGTTATTATCCCCATTTTACAGCAGGAAGTTAAGTGACTTACCTTTGGTCAGATAACCTGTAAGTGTTAGAAGCAAGATTCAAACCCAGATCTTTCTGACTCCCCCTCTACTATGTCACGAGACCTTATAGTCTATCCCCCTGGCATCTCACATAGTCCCTTATACTCCTATAATGCACTGAATATGTATTATTTCATCCTATTATTGTGAATAATTGTTATATTATAACCCACAAAAGATTATGCACTCTAGAAAGTCAGGGGCAATGTCTGATCTAAGTTTTGATTCTCCTCCAAGGTCCAGCACAGTCATCTTATACATGGTAGGGGCCCAATAGTTTGGTTCATTCCTAATAGAATAAATGGGCAGCTAGATGGTACAGTGGATGGAGTACAGGGCCTAGAGTCAAGAAGAACTGAAATCAAACCTGACCTCAGGCACTGGCTGTGATCCTGAGCAAGCCAGTTAACTCCTCTTTGCTTCAGTTCCTTATCTTTCTGTAAAACAGGGACACACTGGGGAAGGAAATGGCAAACCACTCCCATATCTTTGCCAAAAAGCCAAAAATCAAACCATGGATGATGTTCATAAGGCCATAGAGAGTTGGACTAAACTCAACAACAACAATAAGAAATAGAATAAATGCTTGTTAATTGACTTGACTCAGACACTTAACAATACAGACCATTTGAACAGGGAGGTGATGGCAAGCTATGCTCAGGACCTTCTTTAAAGGCTTTAGGTTAAGGCTGCTTGAATTTACTAAGGATTACACAATCATAGATTTAGAGCTAGAAGGAACCCCCTGGTCACCTTAACTCTTCATTTTGCAGATAAGAAAACAGAGGCAATGTAACAATAATGCAGTATTCCCAACACCCACAGTGGTTATGAATATGCTGGTATAGTTGTGAATCACAAAATGTAGCAGACTCTCCACATGGAGGGCGAAACCAAAGCCTTTATGCAAATACCCAAAAACCAAGTCCCAGAACCAGAAAGCCAAAGTCATTACAGTAGCCACGAAGTTGATATACATGGTTAATGCAGTGAACAACCACATTCCCAAGCCTTCACAACAGAAGAAGCTCCCTCAAGCAGGGATACTCCTCTCTCACTCATAGTAGCTACTTAGCCAGGTTCTTGGAAGTTCTTAGCAGAAATTCCCAAAGGAAAGGTCTTAGCAGAAAAGTCTCAGCAGAAGCTCCAGCCTCCAGATGTTTACCCCAGGAAATTCTGCCATTCCCAGCTGGGGCTTTTCTTTATGTATGCCTTAGCTCCTCCCTATTCTGCCCCTTCCTGTTACATCAGCAACTTCCTCCCAAGATATTAACTCCTTCTGTGTTAATTAAATGGTTTAAACAAGGTGTTAACTTGAAACAAAGTGCTAAGTACTTGCTTACTTGATAATACAAAGGAACATGGAAGATCTTCAGATTCCATTAACATTACAGGCATAAAGAGTTAAATGTGCTTTAAAAGATTGTCAGATACCTTCCTCAACTTTCCCTCATTAGCTTATAAATTCCTTGAGGACAAGAATTGCTATTCTTTTGTTTTTCTTATTTGTATCCCATCACTTAACACAGTGCTCCCAGTATAGTAGATACCTAGTCAGTGTTGATTGACTGATTGACTGAAGTGACCTGCTCACATAATTAATAAGTATCCACAACCACAGCTCCATTCAGTTCACCATGCTGATTTTCTGCAAGGGCCCAGGAGGAAACAACCTTCTTTCCTTCCCAAGCCCAGTCCCTACTGTATCAGAAAACTATGAATAAACCAAACAAGAAATGTTTCTCCCATGTAATTGCTCTTGTTACATTCCCAATCAAGTGTTCAGATCCCAGCAAATCCCTCCAAGCCTAAACGTGCACAGCCACACAGATATTTTGATTGTAGTTTGAGGCTGCAGATGAAAAGTAGAAATGACACTGTCCATCATATCATGTAATCTGTTGTGGAAAATCTCTAAAAGAAAACCTGTGAATAGCATATACATTTTCAGCTTCCCTGAAAGAATGTTAGTGATTAACCAAAAATACCCGGCTGGTGCCTACAGATCCCTCTGAAAATCAGACTTCAAAATCAAAATGACAGCCAGCTAGAGACTATAGAACTGCATACACCTTAGTGAAATGGGAGAAATTAGCTGAAAATAATGAACCTCTTAATTAGATAGGAGTATCTCTGCTGATCTATAATGCCAAACTCTATAGATTAAAGCATGAAGGAACACAAGCATTCTATCTGAGTTTGCACAGCACAGTTTCTCTCCTTCCCAGGAGGCTCATCCCTATGTTACTCACATCATAGTGCCCCCTCCCACATGAAGGGACTGGAAGGACCTAATTGCTGCACTGTTTCATGCCTGGCTCCCTGCTCTGGTACACTGCTTAATCAGTCTCCTTTGACTAGAAATCCAATATCTCCAGCAAAAAGTCTGTAATAATGCTTTGAAGTTATTTGCATCCAGCCAGAAGAACCTTTTAGTTCTAGTTCTAAATTAAGTACCTCAGTGGTTTCAATCCCCTGATCAGTAAGTCAGCTGGATTTCATACCAATCACACCGGGCCTCAGCTACTTTTTAGTCACATCAGTGAATTGATGCATGACATTGACTGTTTTGTAAATATCTTCCTTGTGTTGGATGAGGAAGGGAACTGATTCCAGGACAGTAAAACAGTTGTACAACCAGCCATGGAAAGCTGCATTTCTCAGTTTTCAGAGGGAGGAGTTCTTTTGGAAAAGCACATTTGCCTGTTTTATAGGATCCTTTGAAATCAAATTAAATAGAATTCAGCTTGTCATGTCCTTGGATATGCACTGGGGGATCAAAAATGTGTACCTGAAGCAGAAATACATACTGGCCATAGTACTTACTTTACTGGCTCTGTCTAGGGCAGGGCTAATCATTGCCCCTCCCCACCCCCATTCAAGCTATGAAGAGATTTCCCTACCCTGCTAATAGCATTTCTTCATTTCACAAAGTTATCCAAATGTATTCCAGTAATCATAGCCAATGGATTTGGTCCACTCTATCAGCCCCTTACACAAGTCTCATAACCTGCGGCCAGCAGCAAAAGTGTGCATCAGTATTTATCTCAAGGTGACACTTGTAATGGATGATTGCGGCACTTCTTAATCCATTTATGTAATCCTTGCTGCTGGCTTGCAGTTATTTTCAGGGCTTTTGCAGTGATAAAATGGTTCCTTTCCCAAGACAGAGTTCATTCAATTTAAATCTGGATTGATTACAGCTAGACTACAGACTACGGCATGTCTTTACTCAAGGGGGCAGAAACAGAAACAAAACAATGAACTATGTAAAATAATTATTTCGTACTCATTGAGCTCATGTGATTGCCTGGACTTTGCATATCATAGGGCAAGTTTTAGTCCCTACCTTTGGCAATGATGTAGCCCTGTGACAAACTACCAGATACCAAAAGTCACTTGTATACCCCAAACAGAATATACATATATGTGTGTATACATACATGTGTATGTATATGTGTATATTAGCCATGTATTTATGTACATACACACATGTATGTACCTTTCATACAATATCACAGACAAGTTTCTTTGGCTCTTCTTCGTATTAATAAAGGAAGGTACTGTGGTAAGGTGGAAAGAGGGGTCTGCAATCAGAGAGCATGGGTTTTAATCTCTGTTCTTCCACTTGTTATCTATATGATCTCAGGCAATTCATTTAATCCCTCTGGGCCTCCTTTTCCTCGTTAATGAAATAAGGGGATTGGACAAAATGACCTCATAGATCCCTTCCCACTCCAGACCTATGAACCTATGAATTAAGTAGAGGAAGACAAAAGCTGATCTCCGTACTTTGCTTTTTTCTTTATTCTCCTTTGCCATCTTTTTTTTTTAACAATAAAAGTTCTTTATAGGACAATAAATTTAGTGAAGTCTATTTTCTGTGCATGTTTTCAAATGACGCTAGTGAATTTAGCAACATTACAAATAAGTGAGCTGACCATGAAGCATTTACAGGATTTAGAGCTTGAGTTTAAATCAATTCAGTGAACATTTGCTGATCGTGTACTATGTGCAAAGCCCTGGAAGAGACCTTAGATAGTGTCATCATTTCATAAGTGAAGAAAGTGAAGCCTTGCCCAAGATGGCAAAGGTAATATGTAGCCGAGATAAAATGTGAACCATACCTTCTGGCTCCAAATCCAGTGCCGCTCTGTAGCATCCAATACCTAGAATAATGCCTGGCACATAGTGGGCACACAATAAACATAAAAACAGATCTCATGGAGATGAGTCTTGAGTTTTACCCTGGGTCCTAGGAAATGATCCATTTCTTCCTTCCTAGGCTCCCTGAGATATTCCAGTATTAGAGATGGAGATTAGACCATGTTTCAGGGATGCCTTAGTTCATAGGATCATTGAACTGTGGATCTAGATTGAAAGGAACTACAAAGGCCATCTAGTCTAGCTCAGCATCACCCCCTGGCTCCTTATTTTGTAGCTGCATAAACAGAGGCCAGGAAGATTCAATGACCAGACACAAGTCAGGTTGAGAATGTCAGAGATGGCAGCTTATGGCCAACCTGTACCACCCAGTTTTGTGGATTCCCTGCATGGGGTTCCTTGCTCCCTAGAAATGTACCTAGACTTTTTGTAACTGTTTAAGTGAATTACATTAAGGAATGGAGACTAAATCCTGAGAAATTCAAGTGGAATTATTCCTATTATTTTTCTTGTGGGAAATTTGAAATTATGTCCCTAGCTCCCAAAGGTTTTAGATGAATGGATGGATGGATGGATGGATGGATGGATGGATGGATGGATGGACAAAAGTATATATTTCAGGATTTTGAGATTATGGGTTGAAAAATATTGAAACAGAAAATAATTTTTATTTCACATAAATAAATCATTTTGATCCAGTCAGAAGTTTGCAGAATATTTCTTAGTAGACATGAATCCCCCCAAACAGCTGAGTCTGTTAAGCAAAATTAATAAATGAATCCATTTGTATGCGTGAGTATTGACTCGTCCCATTAATAAATGCAGGAATTATTGATCACTTGCTTCCTGTGGAAGTGGGTAGAGTATAGGCCAAGAGCTCTCTTAGAGATAGTCCCAAAAGCTTCCTCCACAGCCTCTGTATGTACACCCACATACACACGCATGTATACCCTTTGCTGCTACCATCTCTCTACCTCTGTTCCCACTGGTCACATACCTCATCCCTTCAGATTCAGGCTCTCCCTTCCCACCAAGGTGACAATTATATGATTGGACAAACTAATTATACTGAAGTACTAATAGAAAAAGGCTTGAGGAACTCCTTAGGGTCCTCCCTTCTAATCCTATACCACAGTGTGGTGAGCAGGGAAAGGTCCACTATGCCTTTGGATTTCAGAGCTTGCTTTTCTATTTGTATATCCAACAACTGGCACAACGCTTGGTACGTGGTAGGCATTTAATAAATGCCTTTCATTTTTCACACATATTCATTGTTGCAAGGGACTGTAACAAAGACATTGACATGACAGAAATTTATATTTCCAAATAAAATAAATATATAAGCCAGTAGACACAGGTAAATGTAAAATCTCTGACATTAATTATAAATATATCAATACATACACATATGTACACATATAGATGTGCATTGGAGGGTCCAGATTGTGAATTTATCCGTTGATTTGTTAAGGAAACCCCATGTGGAAATTCCTTCTACCTGTTCTGATCAGCAATACATCTATATACTATAACTTCTAGTGTTCTAAAGAGTTATCTAGGAACCCTGGGAGGTTAAGTAACTTGTCTACAGTCACAAGGTATGTTTCAGAGTCAGGGATCGAATCTAGGTCTCCCTGACCTAAGGCTCACTCTTTATCTAAAGATATCATTTTAAAATATGACTTTTCTCCCTTAAAATAATCAAGTTCCCTCCTAAAACATTCTCTGAATAATTTCTATTATCTATAGATTATGGTCAAGACTTTTTAAAAATATTAATTTTCATTCTGCCTTTTAAAAAAAACTTTGCATTGCAGAGTAAGTCAACCCTAACCCTACCCCACCCCCTGAAAAAAAATTTGATTGGATGAAAAATGACATAAAGAAATTTGAGCCTGTTATAGATCCTGGCCAAGCGTTTTATTATTTTTGGAGGGCAGATAAGATCCTGAGAGAAGAGTCTCATTTGTTAGGTATATAGAGTAGTGGGCTTGCATCCAAGGACTGAACAGGCCCTCCAGACACATATGAGTTCTGCAATGCTTTCATTTGAATTTTTAAAATACATGTCCACACATATGTTATTTGCATTACAGTGGACCTGGATCGCCTGAATGATGACGTCAAGCGCTACAGTTGCACTCCAAGGAACTACTCTGTCAATTTGAGAGAGGAGCTCAGGCTGACCAATGTCGTTTTCTTTCCACGGTGCCTTCTCGTCCAGCGCTGTGGTGGGAACTGTGGCTGTGGATCTAATAACTGGAAATCCTGCACATGCTCCTCAGGGAAGACTGTGAAAAAGTACCACGAGGTATTTCCTCAGGGCCTTTCTTTGTTGGGATGCTGTGCTCTGTTCTCTTCATCTATATCAGCCATGCAGAGAGCATGGAATGAGAGACTGATCCGACTCACATTTATTACTCACTTCAGCTTCTGGGGATCCCCACAGGTTATTTTTGCTCCCTCCTGGAAGACATCATTTGTCTCTTTATTTCTAGGATGTCACTGCAACTTCTAGGCTCTTAGAAGCAATGGGCAATATCCAAACTTTTGTTCATTAAATCTAACAATAAGCATGATGAAGACTACAGGGAGATAAGTCCATCAGTGAGATCTTTGCTCACTCTGGATGCACTTTCAATATAAAAAAGGTAACATCTTACTCTATAGTAGGAACTGAGGATAGGGACTGAACCTGCATTTTCACTGTGATGAACCCCCAAGTGAGGAAGCTTCATCCACCAGTGCAGGTCAACAGTTCTACAACCTTTAGTCTTAGAGAGTTGCCTCAATAGAACACAAAAAGGTTAAATGACTTTTCTAGAATTACATAGCCAGCATGAGTTAAAGGTGGGAATTGAACTCAGGTCTTCATGGCTTCAAGTGACTCTTTATCTACTACGTCACATTATTCTATCACAGGAAAAGTGCTACCTTAACTTTTGGATATCTGATTTGCTGTGACTGCATAGGTTCTTCCTAGCCTCTAAGGAAACATGGAAGACTCCAGATTAATTCAGGTAATATTTTCCGTCCTCAAAAAGCTTTCTAAGTATATGAAAATGAGGTTGCAGATGAATATGATTATGTTTGGTTTACTTGGGAGAAACCACATTATTTCAGGCTCTATTGGATGTTGCTAGTTTGTTATTTTCTTGGCCAAAATAATATCTGCTTCTCCCCACAGTGTTCCAAGGCAGACACTCATATCCAGAGAATGCAAAGGTTTGTCCAGCCATTTGCCGATCTTTGTTCTTCATTGAACTTTATGACTTAATGAACTCAGAATTGGATGCTGTCCTTCACTTCTAAGAACCTGGATTTTGTGGTGTTTAGTCATACCCTGAGGACAAAAATCCAGTCATAGCTGGAGCCAAAATAATCTGTGAAATAACTGTGTCTCAAGTTAGTGATAAATTTGAGTTATAGCCCTCAGTGCCCAGGACTTTGATGTTATTGTACAGGCTTATTTTCATTTATATTCCATTCCTGGTCACCAGAGTATCATAGAAGCCTAGAGCGTTAGAGCTGGAATGAACTTTTGAGATTCTGGAACCCCACTCCTTCATTATACATATGGGGAAACTGAGGTGAAAAGATTTGCCCAAGGTGACAGAACTAGTTGGTGGAAGAACTAGAACTGGTTCTCAGGTCTTAAACACTTTTTAACTTGTGTGTGCGTGTGTGTGTGTGTGTGTGTGTGTGTGTGTGTGTGTGTGTGTGTGTGTATTTAACCCTTATCTCAGAAGGCAGAGATTGACAATGTCAAGAAATGTTTATTAAGTACCCTCTGTATGCACACATCCTTGGGGCAGAAGAAAATACAAGACTTTGATAAAGTCACTACCCCTGTTTTCAAGGATATTACAGTACAATAGAAGTAAATATATTTCCTACAAGACTTTACTCCAACAGAGATATGTATAAGATGTAATGTTACATGAGGGGCAGTAATCACACCAGATGAAGAATAGGCCTTAGAATCAGGAAGACCCAAGTTCAATTCTCATTTATACATGCTGGCTCTGTGATCCTGGGCAGGTGCCCCAGGCAAATCTCTAAGACTATATACTGCAGAAGAGGTGCCAACCTGTATTGGGAGAAAAATTTCCTCACCCAGACATCCTTATATTGATTAAATCACAGGTCTTGTAAAAAGAAAATTCATAAGTGCATTATGTTACAGAAAAAAAATCTATGTGAAATATGCAGAGAAATGTGGTACTAACAGAAGGGATCAGAGAAGCCTTTCTGACTTAAGTACAATTTGAGTAGGACTTTAAAGAACGAGTAGGAATTCAAGGAGGAGGCAAATAAAGATGGAATAGAGAATAGGATTTTAACAAAGGCACATAGGTATGACAATTGGGTTCAAGTTTTAAGGGCAGAGAACGGTCTAGTAGATGGAACATAATTTGCATAAAGAGGCATAAAGATAAATGAGATTAAAACAAAAGTATGTCATTAGGTAATAGTAGGATTTGAATCCCAGGAAAGCAGTTCGAATTTTACTCCTTAGGGTTTAGGTAGCCACTGAATAGCTTTTGAGCAGAGTTGTGACATGATTAAGATCTATGCATAAGGGAGATTAGTGACAATGGTATAAAGAGGCAGATGTCCCAATTTTAAAAAAAGTGAAGCATATTGGAGGAGATGTTACATGTATAAAACATGTGTAGACCTTAAAGAACTATATAAATATAAGTTACCATTAATATTATGCTATCTTTATGATGCATCATGGGGAGATCTAGCTTAGATCATTGGTAGTTGGGAATGGGGGGACAACTGTCAGTCAGCAATGATCTCTTAAGCACTTACCATGTACCAGGCACTATACTAACTTCTGGGTTTGCAAATGAGCAGAGAGAAAGTCTGCCCTTGGCCTCAAGGAGCCTACCATCTCACGGGGGAAGATGGTGCATAAAAGTAAGCTGGAAAGGAAGGAGGGAGGGGAATACCTGGCACGTAGTGTGGGTGTGGTAAAGAAAGACCCAAGTACTCCTAGAGAAGAAAACATAAATGGAGGTGATAGGAGGAGCTATCAGTCAGAAGAAGAGTAGCCATTGAAGTGTCCATGCCAAGTTTAAGATAGGTATCTAAATCATATGCACCTAGGAATCTCTTTGCCTTGCAATGTTTGGGGTTTTTTATGTTTTATCAATGACTCAGGTAAAGGTTTATCATATTTGCAGATGACCTGAAGCTAGGAAAGATAAACACACTCACTGATCAGTACAACCAAAAAAATCCTAACATCTGGGCCAAATATAAAAAAAAAAAAGGTTATAAAAAAAGTAGAGTTCTACTCTTGGATTTGGAAGAATCCATTTCATAGCAAGATTGGAGAGGATGGTTAGATTACAATTTATGTAAAATTATCTGAGGATTTTAATGGATTACAAAGTCAGTATAAGACATGGCAGCCAAAATAAACTAATGTCATCCTAAACTGTCTTAAAACAGGAATAGTAACTAGACCTAAGAAAGTCATAGTCCCACTTGTATACTTTTCCTTGCTTTAGTCCACAACTGAAGTATCAGGTTCATTTCTGTGTACTACATTTTTAGGAAGGGCACAGACAAGGTGGATTGCATCCCTAGAGAAAGCAGTCAGGATGGCAAGAGGATTGGAGACCATGCCAGAGATTGCTTAAAGAATCTGTCCATATTTGGCCTAGATAAGAGATGAAAGGAAGGCATGATAGCTGCTCTCTCTTAAAGTATCTGAGCGATTTCCAGAGGGACGAGGTATTTAGATTAGTTCTTGCATTAGAAGTTGCAAAAAGAGAGAGGTTCCAGCCAATGAGATTTTAGAATTAACTCATACCAGCTCACAAGAGCCCATTGTTAAATTTTCAGCATTTACATCATGGATTTCAGCAAAAGCTACAAATTAAGACTTGAATTATTGTTTTGTTAATTTTCTAGACTTGAGAAAGTGATGGAGAAAATATTAAACTCCAAAATGTGTCATGTATTTTCAGAGAGCCAGTAGTTAAACATTTCCCAGCATATACCTGGTTCCGGCTAAATGAAAGGAAATAACTCCTAAAAAGTAAAGCTGTGAAAAAAATGATGATGATGATGATAAATAGAATGGGCTCCTTCAGAAGTTAACAGGTTTCTTCTCAATAGTTGTCTTTCAGTAAAGACGTTTATGTTGTAGAGGAGTTTCTTATTCAGGCATTGGCAGGACCAGATGACATTTCTGCCTCTTTTGAGATACATAATGTTGTAAGAACTATATGGGAACATTATTGGGAGTGAGAATAGAGATTACAGGATCAAAGTTTTAAAACTGAAAGGGACCTCAGATGCCATCTAGTGCCACTGTGTCCTGTTAAGACAAGAGGAAGTTGAAACCCAGGGATGCAAGAGCTGTGGAGAGGGTAAAAGACTCTGCTTGTACCTTTTCTAGGCTAGCTCCAAAAAGATGGTGGCTGGCAGGTGAGTACTTCTGATAGACATACAGATATAGATATAGATAATTCTTCTGATATTCATACAGACATAGATATAGATAGTACTTCTGATAGACATACAGAAGCCAGAGTATTTTTTTTCAATAATGGATAATATTGCAATAGCTCATATTTCAGTAGCACTTTAAAGTGTGCGAAGAACTTTCTTCACAACAACCCTATATGGGAAGGAAAGAAACAATTATTAAGTGCCTACTATGTGCCAGGTACTAGGCTGTGTGCTTAACAGATATTTTTACATTTCATCCTAAAAACAACCCGGGGAGATCCCCGTTTTAAAGTTGAGAAAACTGAGACAGAAGGAGGTTAAGTGACTTGCCCAGAATCACATAACTTTTAAGAGTCTCTGAGGCCAGATTTGAACTCAGGTCTTCCTGACTTTAGGCCCAGTGCTCTATCCACTGAGCCAACTGGTAATAACAAGTTTTGGCCCCCATTTTGCAGATAGGGAAACTGAGGTTCAGAGAAGTAGCATGATCTTAACCCACCTCACACTACTCGGAAGTGATAGAGTCAGAACTCAAGCCTAGTTCCTCTCACTCCAAGTCTGGTGTTCTCTCCACTGTTCCATACTGCTTCTCCCAAGGAAGGAGATACTAAAGGGCAGGCATGCACAAAACATTCCTTTTTGTCTTAAAAGTATCTGCCAATACATCTTTATATCCAAGCTCTAAGAAGCCTAATAAGTGAACTCCTCCCATTAGATTGTAAGCATCTTGAGGGCAGGGACTATCTTTTGCCTCTTTTTGTATCTCCAGTGCTTAGCACAGTGACTGCCACATGGTAAACACATAATAAATGTTTATTAATTGACATTCAGAGAACCACAAAATTTGAGAGTTTGGGGGAGCCTCATTGGTCATCTAGTCTGACCCCACATGAAAGAGTTCCCTGACATAACATACTCAATAAATGCTCATCTTATTGAGCCTCTGCTTGAAGACCTCTAGGGATAGGAACCCACCACCTCTTGAGATCACCCACTCCACTTTTGTACAACTCTAATTGTTAGGAAGCATTTCTTGACATTGAGCCTAAACATGTCTCTTAACAACTTCTCCCCATTGCTTCTGGTTCTGTCTTCCTCAACATGACAGCCTTTCAGATACTTGAAGACATCTACCATGTCATTCCCTACCTCTCCTCAGGTTTTCTTTTCTTCTTGCTAAGCATGCACACTCACCTGGATACTCTCTACCTTATCAATGTCATTCTTAAACTGGGGTTTCCACAATGGAACACATGAGGTCTGAGGATGTTATCCCCTCCTTATTCCCAGAACCTTTGCCCCCTCTTAATATAACTCAAGGTTGAATTAGCATTTTTCACTGCCACATCACTCTGCTGACTCATAGAACTGCGCATCTTTTTTTCAAAACAGCTGCCATCTCTCCGTGTGTCCTCTGTCTTTTACTTCTGAAGACTTTTTTTTTTATTATCTTACAACCATGTGCAAGATTGTACCTGTATCCTTATTGAATTTCATCTGTAAGGCTCTAGCCTTTCAAGATTCTTCTGGTCCCTGTCTCTGTCATCTAGTCCATTGGTGTCCAACCCAATCATCAATTAAAAAACATTTATTACGTGCCTTCTGTGTGTCAGGCATTGTGCAAAGGCAAAACAAAGTCCCTGTACTGAAAGAGCTTACAATATAATAGAGGGAAAGACAACATGAAAACAAATCTAGATAAATAGGAAATAATTGTCAGAGATAAAGCACTAGAATTAGAAAGGGATCTGGGCAACCTATTGACAGAAATTCAAATTAATATTATCAGTGTTGAACTGTATTTGCATTTATTTTGCTAAACATTTCCCAATTATATTTTAATCTGGTTCACTTGATCTAGAGTGTTAGCTGTCTCTCCTAAGGTTGTATCGTCAACAAATATTTTTAAGCCCTTATTGTGCCTGGCACTGTGCCAAGCACTGAAAATACAACAAAAGGCAAAAACGCAGCATCATCTGCAAATTTGATGACTTTGACATCCATGTAAAATACCACAAGACCAAGCAGCAATATCTGAGGGGCTCCATTGGTGAATTCGTTGCATATTGTCATCAATGCATTAGCCAGTTCTGAATACATGTTTATATAATCATCTCTTCCATATCTCTCCATCTTTTCCACAAGGATAGCATGAGGAACTTTATCAATAATTTTGATAAAATCAAGATATACTATATCCTCAGCATTGTCCTCACCTCCCATTTTTATGATTCGTTACAAATGACAGAAAACAAAAGTACTTGTATCCTAGGCCCAACAGCAACAGTATTATAAGCCAAGTTTCACCTATAATTCTTAAAATGTTCCTCAAAGTATGACATAGCACTATGCACAGGGGCTCCTATAAATGAGCAGATATTTTTTTCCTGAGAAAAGTTACCTAATTTTACAAAGTGGAATAAAGCTTAGGTTTAGTTCATAGGAAAGAATACTATGGATGACTCTGATCGCAGTTTGGGGATTTTTTTGTTAGTTTGTTCTTACTCCTGGGTCTTGACCATCCACCCTGTATATTCCCATGTTACAGAAATGAGAAATCTGTTTCCTCATTTCATTGAGGTAACTGATGAGATGTGAAATGAGATTCTATGAGGGATGAGCACCCTTAAGGTGGTAAACTGGAATTTTTCACACTGTGTAAACCTCCGCCTCTCTGTGCAAACATGACCGGGCTCAGCACAAGCCCAAAGCATTTAAAGAACAAAACTCACAAATTACAAGCTTGAAATGAGACTTACTCTCATCCCTTTCCTTCACTTTTCTTACTTCTTATAACATGACAACTTTAAACATTTGTGTGTGTTTGTGTGTGTGTGTGTAATGGAGTACAAACATATCATTTAGAATTATTTCCTGTTCTCACAAACTCATATTTAGCACAACTGAGGTTTTCTGAAAGTCATTCTGAGCATCTAAGAAGATGTGACATATAAAAAAGGATTATAGATAATTTTAGGAAAAGTAGATGCTATAGAATTTTAGTGGGCAACAAGCATTTGATCTAATGTTCAATTGTTTCCTGAATCTGATCATGAATGACAAACTACAAAATATTCCCTAGTAATTTCTAATATTCCTACCACTTTTTCCCCACTGTTTTATACCCTGACCACCTCCATTTTTGCGAAAATCGCAGAGTCCTTGAGAGAGCAGAATGATACAAATAGAAGCTAATTTGCTGTTTGGCCTGTTACAGTGGAGAAATTGATAAGATATTGATCCATTAGCAATAGCCACACTGTTTGGAGACATTTATGCTACTGAGCAGTTCCACAGCATCCAAAGACCCCCGAGTGAATGAATATTTGCCACTCTGATCATCTTATAGTAATGTTGCTAATGTTAAATAACTAAACCCCACCATCATATTAAAACTTCCCTCTATACATTATTAGGCTGCTATCTTGAGCGAAAATCACTCCCCAACCTCTGATTGGTAAAGAGCTCGAGTAGCTCACAATGGAGCATCTGTTGCTTAGACCAACTGAAAAACATTTTCTGGACTGGTATTTTTCTCCTTCACTCCCCTGTTTTTGTTTAGATGACCTGAGAAGTACTCAAAATACTCTCTGCTAACGTGCAAGTAGAGATGCACTACTGCCTGAAGTTGTGAGGGTATATGGAGAATGTGGGAGATTCAGGCATATCACCCATGGAGTGATAGATTATTTTGGATATAATGGGGCTAATTAGGAGCAGGTTTCCCTCCCTTGCAATAGACCAATTCAACATTTCCTCCTCCTTCTCTTCCTCCTCCTCCATAGATTGCATTACTAATATAAAGATTATATATTCTTAGGTCTTTGTAAAGATATTTTAATCTAGGTATGATTATTTTCAGCTTCTCAGAAAGATATTTCCAATATACAACTTTGCTCCTGCTTTGTACCCCAATGTGATTTTTTTTCATGTAATACTGTATTTTTATAGGATTATTAATAATGTTAGGTGAGCTATAGTTAAGTATAAATGTGGTATCTTACATCACTTTACAGTCTCTACTTTATGTTTATAATATGAGGCCTAGTTGATGAGTACAGCTATCTTAATGTATAAAATAAGTAACCAAGTATCATTAAGCATCAAACCATAGATATTTAAACAGGAGGTCTTGCTTTCTTCCATACAAATTTAAACAAAAGTTATTTTTTGAATGAGTAACAATCCTCATTCTCCTTTTACTCCTCTTCCTGTCCACGCATACACAAGAAAATAAGAGCACTGATTTTTGGTTATCACCATAAAAAAGAAAAATATTGGTCTGTGATATCGCTGCTCTTATACAAAGTTCTGGTGTGTACTTTTAGCTCAGAGCCAAGAATTCTTTCCCTTTGAGAATATCCCTTTCCCTTCAATTAAGCCTTTCTCAGTTTTCTAATATAGAGGTAGTACATTATCACTTGGAAAGAGCAATAGGCTGGGTGTTGGGAGACTTGGAATCTTGCCTTCGCTCCCATGTAGCTACGTGTCTTTGGGCAAAGTCATTTTCACCTTTCTAGGCCTGAATTGCCTTATTGGTTAAAGAAGTTCATTTCCACTTACAAAATCCTGTGATTATTAAGTTTGAACCTGTCGACCCTTAACTTTTTCTTATAAATTTTATCATACTGAAGTGGTATGAGAAATAATTAGCATTTGGTGGTTGGATAATACCCTCCACTCCTGAAGTGCCATGCAGATTCAAAATCATAATGGACACTTTGGGGTTGATTGCTATTCCAACTACTTTTGGAAATTTGTGGCTCTTTCATCTATAAAATGGGAGCCTTCCCCACCTCGCAGGGTTATTGTGTGGCTCAAATGTGACTATGGATGTCAAAATCCTTCATGAATTTTAAAGCAGTATAAAAATTTGAGTCATTGATATTACTTTTTACTCCAAGTCTGTTCTTCTCATTCAAATCAGTTTTCACTTCTCTCTTCCCTTTAGTCTCAGAAGAGAAGAGAAACTCTTCTCAGAAGAGAAACTTCACAAGGTGAATAGTCACACTAAAACCATTCAAAAATGTGCAGATTCTTAGCACAGGCCACACACTGAGGTTCACACTTTCCCTTCTTGCCAAAATCATCTCATAGGAACTATCATCTAGGAATTCCCATTAACACCTCACAGATATAGCAGACCCAGTGACCACCTGCTGATGATGAGAACTGTCCTCTGACATTTCTTCCGTTTCTCTGCAGTGAGGTTGACTGTAGTCAGCAGGTATTGGCCATTAAGGATGATCTCTTGGGCATTCAAACAGCTACTGCATAGTTAAATCCCTAAAGAATGGAGGAAAAATTTCCAATGGAAGTAAATTTCCACACATACAGAGGCAGCATTTTGAAAATGCAGGGTGACTTTGTAGGTTGGAATACCCTTCTTGAGTGGATAGAGTGTTGGACTTGAAGTCAGGAAACCTGCGTTCACATTCTGCCTCTAGCACTTTCTAGCCGTGAGATTCATGGGGAAAGTCTGTTTGAGCAACTAGGTGGAGCAGTGGACAGAGTGCTGGGCCTTAAGTCAGTAGGTCCAGAGTTCAAATCTAACCTCAGATAACACACACACACACACACACACACACACACACACACACAGAGTAATTGGGGATAAGTGATTTGCCCAGGGCCACATAGATAGTGTCAAGTGTCTGAGACCAGATTTAAACTCAGGTCCTCCTAACTCCAGGACTGGTGTTCTATCCATTGCACCACCTAACTGCCCCAGATAATATTTCTAAAGTACTTAATACAGGGGTGGCTAGGTGGTGCAGTGAATAGAGTACCGGCCGTGAAGTCAAGGAGACCTGGGTTCAAATCTGGCCTCAAACATTTAACACTTACCAGCCACGTGACCTTCAACAAGTCACTTAACCCCAACTGCCCTGCCCTCTCACCTCCAAAAAGCAAAAAAAAATAATAATAATAAAAGTACTTAGTACAATGCCTGGCAAATAGTGGGCACTATATATCAATGCTAGCAATTATTAGGAGGAGAAAGTGAGGCTGGTGATCTCATACGTGTCCTGCCTCACTTAAATCCAAGTCACCTGCAAGTCATGGCATCATCTTCCTGGTGTCCTGGTCCTCTTCAAGAAGGAAGGACAAATGACAACAACCACCTTCTTATCCACACAATGAGAATGATAACACTTGTAGTACCTACATGCGAGGGTTGTTTTGCCTCGATATAAAATACTGTGAACATTTAGTTATTATTCCCCTGCCTTTTCCTCCTCTAAACTCAACAATGTGCACATGATATGAATGTGAGGCTTATTGAGTCATCTACTTGTGGATTCTTCTCTTTTGAAGACTGTGTCATCTTTCAACCACCATCATTTCCATTGCCTGTAAGGTCAACAATTAATCACTTCAGATATAATAATATAATTTCCTTTCCCTTTCATGTGATATTTTTACTCATCAGGCTTGCTCATTGTGAACCCTCGAGAAAGCTGATTCTGTGCACTTTTTTTCAAAAGCACTAGAGGCATTGGAAGTAAAGAGACAGGGAAAATGGGAAAAAATTGAAGGAGGGCTTTCTCTTATTTTGAAGGGGGGAAATGACATATAACATGTACCATCTGCCTCAGAAGTTGGGCAGAATCTTAAATAAACTCTTAATGACCCAGGTTTACACAATGTGTTTGTTCTGAAATATGCACTTGTGTTCCTGTGTCAGCCATTAATTTGAGAACTGTTACAAGGCCATAACAACCTTTTTTTATATGCCCAATAAACAAGAGCCCAACTCAGCAGATCACTCTTATGCATGATATTGTTTTATTAGTGTAATAGCATAATGGCAATAATTCATTCAGTGGTTTATTGGCAACGAAGCAAGTAACTGTAGTTAAATATACTTCATGATATGGTAATTTGCAAATGCAAAACTGAGCATCTCTGATTGTGCATCTTGGGACCAAGAATGTCAAGCCTGCCTCCAGCATTCTTTCTTTAGCATCACAGAATCTCTGAGTCTGTCTTGTTCAACCTGTACCTAAGAATACCTTCTACCTCACACCTGAAAAGTGATCTTCAATCTTTGCTTGAAAACCTCCACAGAGAAAGCATCATAGGTTCATTTACAGCTGAAAGGGACCTTAGATATCAGCTGGTCACAGTCATGGATTTTATAGGTTTCTTTTTATATAGAGCTGGAAGAGACTTCAGAGGCCATCAAATTCAACTCTCTTATTTTACAGTTAGGAAAAATGATCTCCACAAAGATGAAAGTACTTACTCAAAAGGCAGCCAGGTCACACAGTGGCTAGAGCATTGACCCTAAAGTCAGAAAGACCTGAGCTCAAATTTGGCCTCAGTCACTCACTAGCTGTGTGACCCTGGGCAAGTCACTTAAGCACTGTCTGCTTCAGTTTCCTCAGCTATAAAAAAGGATAGTAACACCTACTTCCTTGGGTTCTTGTAAGGATCAAATGAGATATTTGTATAGCACTTAACCCAGTACCTGTCACTTAATAAATGCTTCTTTCCTTTTTTCTTCAAGGATCATATAGGCAGTAAGTAGCAAAAGGGAAGATTCAAACCCAAGTCCTCTTGCTCTTGGTCTAGTACTTTTTGTACTAGGCCATGCTACCTTTCCAAACCCAATGCCACTGGAAACTGGTCAGGCATGTTGCTTTTGTATAACTCTAATTGTCCACATCAGGCATTCCTTGGCTTCAGTAAGGTTGAAAAGTCACTGGGAAAACCAGGATTTCCCCCCCCTCACCCCAATGGAACCAGAATTTCCTGATTTTCTCTACACCCCACTCCCCCACACACCACAGGAGTCATTTTCTGCCTGATTCAAGTCATTTCATTTTCTCCAAATATTCTGTGAGCCCATGACTGATGGACCAGCTGGCAGGAAATCTGTGTTTTATGGCACCCACAAATAGGCTTCCTTGAGCTACTGTAACCCATTCACCAGTATCTTCCCTTCAAAGGTGGCCAGATAACCTGTAACCAGCCAGTTTGCTTGTCTAGATAAAAGCTTTTCATTCTTCTTTTAGCTTTCAATGCTACTCAAATCAGCTTTGCTTTCTTCTTCCATTTGGTCCTGTGTACCTGAACCCAAGACGATTACGTTGCCTGAAAGCTTTGAACATCAGTGCTGTGATCAGCCAGGAGAGCAGTCCAATTTCCATTTTGTTCAAACATGGCTTTCCTGTCTTGTCTGGGAAAGTGTCTGCCAATTCATTTCTCTCTTCTTATCAGCAAAACACATATATACCCTGTTCATGTTTCTTAATATAAAACACAAGGAAAATCCCCAAGCAGTTGGGAGGCCAGTTAGCGTAAATACTGCCCAGATCTCTGCTCTCACCCCACAGCAGGCACTTTTGTTTGCCATCAAATGAGAAAGCTGTTCGACGGGGCTCTGCTTTTTTGGATGCCAATCATTTGAAATTGTCAGCCTTTGATAGTGGTCTCTTTTAAATAGTTTCTACTGGAGCAGATTTTTTTTGAAAGACTGGAAAATATGCTGAGTGCCTTTGAGCAAAAGGCTTAATTCATTTTTTGAGAAATCCTTAACAGAGTGGTAGGGGTCTAGTGTTCCATGACATTTTGCCAAGGAGACTGACCCAAGGGATCACAGTCATGCTTTCATATCTTTAATGAAGTGGAGCAATATGGATAGCCAGAAAAGGTATGAGAAGCATTTGCTTTACTTTCTTACTATTAATTTTATTATGAATGCCAACCAAGCTTGAGATAGGATAGGGTAAAGCAAAGGTAAGTGTGGGGCGGGGAATGTGTGTTATGTATGGGGGGAGGGCTGCTTTTAAATACTTGTCATTTAAATACCTTTCAAATACTGTTCATTGAACTTTACTACTTCTGAGCAGGAGAAAGCTGTTCCAGGGCAGACACTGTTTCCATCCTCTGTACTTGGTTCTCCCATTTTGTTTTCTAGACCTTTGTTTCTCTCTCCCCCAACTCCTCTCACCCCTGTGATAGGAGGTGTTTTCTGTCTGATTAAAATCTATTCATTTTCACCAAATGGCATCTGGGGCTGACTCACAGACCAGCCAGCTGTGCTTGATGGCACCCAAGGACAGGCTTCCTTGAGCTGCTGTAACCCATTTTCTTCTATATTCACTTCAAAGGTAGCCAGATAACCTATAACCAGTCATCTTGCTTTCCCAGATAAAATCTGAGTGTGGGAAACAGTGAAAATGGCTGGGGATTTGTGGTCAAGAGAAGAGGAAAGGATACCATTCGTGTTTCTTTGCCCTCTCTTACAAACCCCTGAATGATTGACATCACTGCCCCCACTGTTCAGCTCCACACCAAGAAATATTTACTGAGTACTTGTTGTGTACCCAGGACTACACAGGGCTGCAGGAGAAATAAGAAGAGAATAAGACACCTTTCCTGCCACCAAGAAGCTTGTAGAGTAGTTAGGTAGGCAGATTCATAGGCATAAGACAATAAACCAGGATACCACTGATATGTCAAACATCTCTGATTTCATCCACATAGGAAGTCCCTCCACTATGACTATAACTATACTATAACACTATCTATAAGTTAATTAATGTGACTCAAGAAAGTTAAGTGTGAATTGGCCATGGGAACATCACAAGTAAGCTATAAGTAGGAATTGAACCATTATCTTCCTGACTCCAGGCCCAGGACTCTATTATAGTATATTTGTTTATATTTCAAGTTTGTTCCCTGATACATACCAAATTCTGGTTGTGATTGGAGTTCAAGGAAAGATTGAGTCATAATCTATAAAATGGAACATAGATGTGAGTAAGAATCACAAATTTCTAGCCATGAGATCTTAGTCCATTTTTTTTTCTCCAAGCCTTCATCTATAGTAGAAAACATCATCTTATAGATTTGATATGGTGCATGTAGTGATCTAAGGGGATCAAGGCAAATCCTTGAAGAAAAAGAAGAAGAGATTTACATTGCCCACTGCCCATAGCCTGCTTAAATGTTTCGTTTCAATTACTAAATGTTCTATTTTTATAGCTACTACCTTTGGTTTTTTTTTTAATTATGATACCAGAAGACTGATATTTTCCTTTCTTTGCATCTCCAATGCTTAGCACAATGCCTGGGGCATAGTAGATACTTAATAAATGCTTATTTTATACTTAATTAATTTTGTGCTTAAATGCCAATGCCTCTTGCCACTAGATAAAGTGTAGATGTTGTGCGCATATAATAAGACAAAACAGGACATAGATGATTTATGACAGTTATTGTGAAGATTGTGCTCATGACGAGAATAATGTGTAATGGGGATGTCATACACTCTTCTAGAGACCGGTAATTCATAGCCATAGCTGATGTTCAGATGACAAATTGTAGCTGCAACTACAAAGAAAATTACCCACAAACATGCTGTGAAGTAGGTAGTGTAAGTATTGTCATTTTAGAGAATGAACTTAAGGCAAAGAGAGTGATGTGACTTACCCTGTATCAAGTAACTGATCCATCACAGAGCCATAAACTTGCTTCGGACTCAAGCCTAATTATTTTTGCTATACACAAATCCTTTGCCTCTTTTTGACCTTGATTAAGGACAAAAGTAAAGCACTATGTGATTTCCCTTGTATTTGGTACTCTTAAGAGATGAATAAGGGAAATAGTACTAATAACGACTTTGTTGTTTTTGAGTCATTTTTGTCATGACCGAACCGTCGTGACCCCATTTGGGATTTTCTTGGCAGAGATACTGGAGTAGTTTGCCACTTCCTACTCTAGTGGATCCATAAATGTCTGTGGCTGGATTTGAACTCAGGTCTTCCTGACTCCAGGTTGAGTGCTCTATCCACTGAGTCACTGGCTCAGTTATCAATTATTATTGACAATAATAATAACCCACATTGATATACTGCTTTCCTCATAACCACCATTGTAAGTAGTATAGGTATTGCGTTTTGGAAGGAGACACGGTCACATCAACAGTAAGTTTTGGATCCAGGACTGGCTCCCAGGTCTCCTACCTTCAAATCCAGTTATTTTTCCAGCACAACACACTTTTCTACCTTCAAGGGGCTTATGGTTTAAAAGAAGTAAAGAGAAAATACACATGAAAGATACATAAGAGCACATATGATAAAAACATTTTTTTAAATTTTCACAATTATATTTATATGTAGACATGGTTCCTCAGCTTGAAACCTTTCCAGTATCTGCAACATGAGAGGATGCTTATTAAATTAATTAACATTCTATCTGAACTTCTTTAAAGCAAGATGATAATTATTCATTTAAGAGTTGATGCTTTGATTAAACAGTAACATATAGAGGTAGAGCCTGAATCTTTGCTGTGAACTGCAAGTTCCATTTATCCTTCCATTCAATAAACATGCCATACCTGCAAAATCTTCAAGATTTTACCTAGTTAGGGCCACACCTATATCAAAGCAGAGTGAGACAGCAAGGTGGCACAGGGGATAGAATCCTAGACTTGTAATCAGGAAGATCTGAGTTCAAATTTTGCCTGATTGACCTACTGTCTATGCAACACTGGCTGAGTCACTAAACCTTTCTTAACTTAAAAACTTTCTTAACTTAACTTAAGCTCCTCCCTTACAGGATTTTTATGAAGATCAAATGAGATATTACATGTGAAGCATTTTGCAAAGCATAAAGCACTACATGTATACTATTATTGCTTCAAGAAAACAATTTTGCCTTGATATTCTAAGTATAAACTATATATGTGAAATTTGTTGACTTTTTCCTATAGTAAAAATTAACTGGTTTTAATCAAAATCCTATAAACTGATTCAGTTCATTTCAATAAACATTTATTAAGTGCCTACTATTTGCCATGCACTGTGCTAAGTGCTAGGGACACAATTATGAAAAAGAAAGACAGTCCTTGCCCTCAGGGAGCTGCCAGTCTAATGTGGGAAGACATAAAAAGAAGCTAGAAAGAGGGGAGGGGAAAATACTAGAGAGTATCTGGCTCAGGGACATCATGTTCCTTGTAGTTCAAACCAAGCAGACTGCAGATAGAAAATGCTGAGTTAGCTAGAGAGACCAGATCCAGGTTTCAATAAAGGAGAGCTTTGGGAAGAGTTTATTGCTCTCCTATCAGAGGGGAGAGGAGGCTGAGGCAATGGGCAAAGTATTGAAATCCAAGGTTGAGTTACACAACATACAGATGAGATTTCAGGTCATCACTTTATCCTGGGTGGGATATCTTGTTCCTTAGAGTTCAAACCAAACAGAGCTACAGATAGAAAGTGCCAACCTACAAAAGGTATGTGGTCCATGTCTTCTACTTACTTACTACATCCTTATTTGACTTGTGCTAGGCACCATGAGTTAAGCTATTTACAAAGATCTGTTGATTGAACTAAGTGTATCATTAAGTGATGGCAGTCTGATTGAGGCCAACCTCAAAAGACATTCTAACAGAAAGTATCCTTCTCTTTTTAGGTGCTGAAATTTGAACCTGGCCATTTCAAGAGGAAGGGAAAAACTAAGAACATGGCTCTTATTGATATTCAACTGGATCATCATGAGCGCTGTGATTGTATATGTAGCTCACGGCCACCTCGATAAAAAAAATCAATGGACATGCTCATTTTAAGCGTGAAACACCTTTTCATTTTAAGGAGGGTGATGTAAGAGAACCTTCTCCCATGGGCACCAGAACTTTGCTACTAGCCTGCATTGCAATGAGTAAAATTGATGGCTGAGTTTCAGCTTAGCTTTGCTAGTACCATGGCAGCTAGATACGTGTATCATAAACTCCTGTATCCAAAAATTTAGGACTAAGTTTAGTAGTAGTATCTGAAATAAGGTCATCATAAATACATATAATGTATCTGTATCTATCTATCTACATGTAAATAGGTAGATTAAATGGTTTCTCCAATGTATACAAGTAGATGTACTAGATTCTACATCTGGATCCATGCCTTATTCCCATGAAGCCCTTTGAAGAAACCAGTGAATTGTGAAATGCCATAAAAGTTGTCTGTAGGGAAGTCATCTTTGTCTATTTCTATAAAACGCAATTTTGAATCTTTAAAATATCAAAAGAACTCTTGAAAAAACATATAACTTTTCTTACATGTACATCAAAGTTGAGAATATAAACACTGACAAAAAATGTGGTTATAATGAAAAGCTCAAATGTTGAAATGTGAATTCTTTTAAGATACATTAGACCCTCTCTAGGATAAGCAATGAAAATCTATCTCCTCAATTCTACCAGAATACATGGTTTGCAGAAATATATATTCCTGCCATTGAAATATCTATTCATTTGCATTTTGCTGAGGCATGTTAATTTATTTAGCAGCACCTGTCTCTGAAAAATAATGTTCAGAAGGGATGTTTCTGATGCTGCAAATAAAAGATGCACCTTAAGAACCTAAACTCTGAAGGGGAGCTACTTGTGCTTATTCAGACTTTATGAAAGTGTTCTAAATTCTTTTCTAAAAAAACAAAAAATGGCTTTCCAGGATAGCTTGTAGACTCTGAGTCATTCTTCCAGATGTCATTCCCTATAAGATGTGGGCAGTTAAAAACAAGAAAGAGGGAGCTTTTGAGTGTTAACATGACTGAAAATGGGGTAGAACATTTAATGGCTGAGGATATAGGCTTAATAGTAAGTTCAAGCTCTCTCTAGCTGCACCAATTCATTTTTATGGGAGCTGCTTTTGTGTTCTTGTCTCTTAGATATATAGGAGTGGATTTACAACAATATTCTGGGCATGGACTGAAACTGGCGAGCTATCACACAATATTTATAACTTTAAAGCTCTTGTGTCTTAATAACAAGAACCATTTTATAGTTGTTACATCCCTAATCTCATACCTACTAACATTCTGCATTCCTGTTTCTGAATCAAATAAAGCCAAGGACTTCTCTCTGACTCTATAACTTTATTGAGGCAGTCCTAGGAGCCACAGAGTAAATATTGTATTAACACCAATTCAACTCTGCTCTAATACATGAAAATCCAACTGTTTTTGTTTGGTTTTTTTTATTATTATTATTTATAGTCTTTTTTTTTCCCTTGCTGGCTCCCAAATGTCTATTTAAGAGGAGACTTACTAGAGGGGTGGGAAGTGATTCATCATTTTGTGAGCCAGGCTCTTCATAGAGCATCACTGACATCACAATTGCCGGTGTTATGCCTCTTTTTTTATTATTATTAGTTTTCTTAGAGCTGCTTAGAGCAAGCTTCATTTTTCTTCCTGCTTTAGAAGATAAGAGAACATCCAAATTCTTCTGTGGTGCTAGGTTCAGATTGGGTAAACATGGGAGAAAATGTTCAGCTATTCCCAATGCGTTGAGACAGGGATTTGATTAAGTCCCAGGGTCAGAAGAATGTTCTAAGTGTACTTCTTTTTTCTAAGTCAGAGCCCTTGGACAGGCCAGCAGAAAGTCAACACCTAATTCAGATGGCCCTTAATATCCTTAAGTTTCCGTGTTCTGGGGGAGAAAGAGGGAAGAGCTGGAACCTTCCATTTGTCATCTACCCAATCTCAGAGCATGAAAATGATTAAAGACACAGCACCAGAAATAAGATTAGTAAGGGCAAAGTTTTAAGTATTGAAAATCCCCAGATTGAAACTGGTATGCATATTAATGATGGAGAACCATAAACTTAGTCCACTGTGGATTGCCGTGATTGCATCATTGTGGCTAGACAACACCCAACATGACTATAGATAAGAAAAATTTGAGATCTCTACCTAGCTTTTGATACCATCGAAACTCAGTGTGGCTTCTGGTCCAGGTCATATCCAAGTTTTTTGACAACTACTTACCAAAGATTCAAGATTTATTCACTAATTTTTTTTTCATTCCTTGATATTTTGTTGAAAATTTTCCCAATTATCTTTTATCTATTGAGTTCCCCTAAAATAGTTCATTAAACTTGTTTTTTTGTCCTTGAAATGAATGGAACACTGGATTTGAAATCAGAAAGACCTGAATTTGAATCCTGCCTGCATCAAAATCAGGATTAAGTGGAAATACGTAGGATGTCCCAAAAGTCTGAGTGTCATTTGCGGCATTAAAAATTTTGAGACTCCTTGTATCTAAAGTGCTTGGCAAACATTGAAATAATATATAAATCCTAACTATTATAGGAATGAAAAGCCCAACATCATAAATTTAATTCCCCCCAAATGCTAATAAACCCAGACTTCCCATATGACTTCTTCATATTGGATGTCCTTTATTCAATGGGTGCTTGTAGGGCAGAACACTTTCCTAAGTGCAATTTTTATGTATTATAGCTACTCTAGTCCCAAACAACAGCATTTTCTATATCAAAACCTAATGTCTTCCTTATCTTCCTGGAAAATAAATATTGCTTTTGAAAGAAAGTGTGTAATAATTATTCTGTATACAAATACAATTTTTAAAAGCTGTGCAGTATTCCAAATTTATTTTCACAAGTGTACCCAACTGTTTGAAATTAAGTAGCATACAGACAGGATGATGTGATTTCACAGGACTACACTTTAAAATGCAGAAACACTGCAAATTGCTACCTGGACCATGCACTTCCACATGATCAACTGCCTGTTAACCGTGCAGTGAGGGAAAATGAAATAGTTCCCAAGCTGTATTTTGAAGCAACACCTTTTTATCTTGTATGTCTCACACACACACACTAAAAAAGGTTTCACTATCCTCACTTGTACCTTGAAAGCAACTGTGCTAGAACCTTAATGGGTGAGCATTTTCCATGCCCTGATTGGACCCTTCTCTGAAGTGCTACCCTGTTCTAATTGGGCAGTCAGAGACTTTTTAGCTTGTGGCATTGGCAATCTGGCACCTGATTTACTACCAGTGATTGGGATATATGGAGTGTTCAGGGAGAACTAGCACCTCTGGGTGAAGTCTTGCTGATCCCTTTTCAGGGCTGTTCATCCACCTTTGGTGTCCACCTTCACCCAACTCTCACCAGTGGCTCCAAAAATCTGTAGCATGCCAGGCAGCCACACCCTGGTAAAATAGTTTCAGCAGACAGGCTAAACTAATTAAGGGTAACTAATGGGCCTCAGACCAATCAGGGAGTTAGCGGGATGTTTACCACAAGCATGTGAAGACTTTGCTCAGGAATAGGTGAAGAGAACAGTTTGTTCCAATGGTCATGAAAGTGGGTGAAGCAGGCACTGTGGAATGCTTAGAACTTGGTTAGATATCGAAAACACCAAAGTCGTCTACTGCCTACCAGGCCACCACCAGTCATCTTGACTTTGGTCCTGACACTGGACTGGAATGACCATGGAAGAGACTCACTTAAATTTTGTTCATACAGGAATCAAGACATCATCCCATGATGTCATTGGCCTTCTTCAAAACTGAAAAGTGAATGACAAAGGAATACCAGACTTGGAGTCAGAAAGATGTGGATTCAAATCTTATTTCAGATGCCTACCAGTTGTATGACCCTGGTCATGTCATACAAGTTCTCTAGCAGTTCTTCATGTGTAAAATAAGGAACTTGGATTAGATGGTCTCTAAAGTTGCTTCTGCAATAAATTTATGATCCTGCAAACTTTTTTTTACTTTATGGAGGGGAGAATACAGGATTATTAGGTTTAAGTGGCTTGCCCAAGGTCACATGGCTAATATGTGTTAAGTGTCTGAGGTAAGATTTGAACTCAGGTCCTCCTGACTCCAGGGCCAGTACTCTATTCACTGTGCCACCTAGCTGCCCCTATCCTGCAATCTTAATAGGGCTGATTCTGATGTCTCAAAAGTTTCCATCATTGTATAGTACACATACATAGTGTGTCATAAACTTGCTGAGACTGAACATCATCTTTATAGGGTGAGTGGTTTGTTTTAGTCCTATACATTATTTTTTTTAATAAGTTCATTGATGTAGAGTGACCTGAGAAAGTTGGACTAATTTTTCAAACAACAAAACTGGGACCCAGAGAGGTTAAGTAAATTGCTCAAGGTCACATAGAGAATGAGCAAGATAGGTGAAATTTGAATTTAGGTTCTCTTTGTTTTATATTTTTTATTTAGACCTGTGATTTCATCTAAGACAGGAACTCTGGGTGTTTAAAGTCCCTCTAATAATGTATGATCATCTGTGATATAAAGTCTTAGAGAGTTGTCTAGTCTACTTATTGAAAGGTTAAATGACAACTATGACCATGCAGTGAATATGTTTCAGGATCAGGACTTGAATATAGGTCTTCAGATTCCAAATATAGATCAAGTCCTGTCCTCCAGCTATTTTAGTATACTGTGTCTCAAGGCCAATGTCTCATCTCTTTGCAGATAAAGAAATTGAGGTCTGCATAAAAGGTACAAGTAACTTCTTCAACATCATACAACTAGGTTCATATGAACCCAGGCTTAGCTGTTGTCTGCATGGGTATGGTCATAGATATATTCCCTTAGGGATTAAATTTATCATCAGGAACACCAACTGTCTAATTAAGGTGTGTTTGGGTATGTACATGATTGATTCAACTAGCTTTTTCAGAATGCTTTGAGCTGATTTCAAATTTTAAAAAATCATTGAAGCCAAAACATCAACAATATTAAATTATAAATGCACTAAAGATTTTTTTACTGTCTATTTTCTGAAACGGTATATTGGTCCAATTTTATTCCTAGAATGCTAACTCAGCAGATGTCCAATTTGCTCCTATTCTCCTAGGGTCCTCTTAGTGCAACATGAAATGAAAAGCCTCAAATTAGTATTCAGGACTATAATCCTAGGAGATACAATTTTGCTTATTGACAGCCCTCATCAAATATGCTGGAAGACAGAATATTCATAATTTACAGATTTTATTGACATTCACTCCAAAGCTGTTGTGTTTTAAGTTAAATATGACATCTCCTTTCAAACACTTCAACACAACTGACACCACCCACAGAAATTCCCCAGAAGAAAATATTCTGCTGCAAATAATTGAAAAGCAACTGCTTAATTTGGGATTCTGCCTTTCCTGCTAAGTTTATTTCGCTTGCATTTTTGCTAATTAACTTATACCTTGGCATCTCTCAAATCTCATTCCTGGATGCTATTATCTAATAACTCTACACTAGATTTAGTTAGAAGAAAGTGGAGCTAATTCCATGATAAAGGTTAATGTACCAGGTGCAGCAGAATCACAAGCCAAAAAAATCTTCATTCCTC
>CM053582.1:175738888-175779194 GCA_028627135.1 Pseudochirops cupreus
TTGGGCCTCAGGTAATAATTGCATCCATTATATGTAACAGATTCATTTGCCCTAATATCCTCCTAGACAAAGGACCACCAGCTAAGGATATGTCTATGGCCCACGATCATGTAAGTAGAATAGGAAGGTTTAGGTGACATCAGAATAAAAGCAACCAAACTTTGGCCAAGGTGAATAGGGAAAAGACAGCCATTTTCCTGTGATAAGATTTTACTCTTTGGGCATGAACCAGGCTCAAGGGAAAGAGAATATGTAAAGAGATCCACTGAGAGCACAGGTAGAGACTAGTTGTCCAGATCAGGGTAATAAACAAAGAATTCAAGTGTACAGCTGAATGAAACCTAATCTGCTAAGACAAAAGACGAGTAGAAGATCCCCAAGTTTCTGAATCATCTCTACTAGTTGGACATTGGCCCTCTCTGAGATTTATACAGTGAATGGGAAAATTTAGGGGGACTGACACCTGGCAGAAAAGCCCTGGGAAATAACACTTGCCAGTTCTCTATGAAAGAAGAGATGGAAGAAGGACTGAGATCTTGGATTTGGGATCTTGAAGACAACAAACATAATGGACTAAAAGGAGAGCATCCTCTGGTTATTATGATGGATTTGGTTCAATTCGTTTCTAATATTATGATTAAAGAGCTGAACACAGCAAGTTTTGTTGAATAGCCTCAATAGCTGGGACAGAACAAGAGGTACACTTTCTTTTTAATTTTTTTAAAACTAAGTTCAACTGAAATTGAACTCAAATTCAGTTCAAATATTAACTTAAAAATTTATTTTCTCTCTCTTCCACTCCTCCCTCCCACACTGAAGACAAAGAAAAAAGAAAAATTAAACCCTTTAGCAAACATAGACAAAAGAAATTCCCACCTGAGCCCTGTCCAAAAATAATGTGTCTCATTTGTTACCCTTAGTCTATCACTTTTCTGTCAGGAATTAGATAGCATACTTCTACCTTTGTCTTCTGGATCAATGACTGCTCATTGCATTGATCAGAGTCTTAAGTTTTCCGAAATTGTTTGTTGTTATATAATTTGTTCTCTTGGTTTTGCTCACTTTGCTCTGATTCAGTTTATAGGAGTCTTCCCAGGTTTCTCTGAAACCTCTCGTCAATTCTTGTAGCACAATAGTATTCCATCACATTCATATGTCATAATTTGTTTGACCATTTCCCAGATGATGGGCACCTGCTTAAATTACAGTTCCTTATGACTACAGAAATAGCTTTTATAGATATTTTATACCTATGTATCCCTTTCCTTTGAGGGATGTACCTTTCCTGTGGTTGGAGGTATTTCAAACCAAGAGTCTCGTTGGATAAATTCACAACTAAATCCCCAGACACGGAGAATCTGGACTCCCTCTGACAAGAGACAAAGCCAAAGGAATAAGTCATAACAGTTGCCATAATTTCTTTGAGAAGCCCTGGAAGCTGCCACAGAGACCACCCCCCAATCCCCAAACTAGTTTCTTGGATGAGCATTTACTTAATAATATACCATGCTCCTTGTTAATGGATGAGATAAGGCATATTTCACAGTATTACATTTATGATGTTGTGTATTATATATATACTCTTGGTGTCTTGCCCTCTGATAGAGTTAGTGTTCCAGGAGCCTGAATTATTGAAACTTTATAGATCTCCAAGTGCCTAGGATAGTGTACAATGTACATAGTAGCTACTCATGAGTATTTATTGAATAAATCAACTAAGAAATAATTTTAAATTATTTATTCATGTGGCAAAGCCAGTACTTGAGCCTGAGTCTTCTGATTCTCCAAGTCTGGCATTCTGTTCATTAGGTGACCCTGCTTTTGTTTTGTTATTAAAGTGACAAGAGCATCTCATCATTAAATCCAATAAGCATTTCTCAGTCACCTGCTCTGTCAAGGTGTGGTACTAAAGATTCAAAGACAAAATGGAAACTATTTCCTTCCCTCAGGAAGCATGCATTCTACTAAGAGATTGGGATTGATATAACATAATAGTTGGATAAATATATATAAGATGTTTGAAAAGGAGACACCACTAACTAGAGGGAATGGGAAAGGTTTCCCATTAGAGCTAAACCTTCTAGGAATCTAATGATTCTAAGAAGTGGAAATAATAATAATAGCTAGCATTTATATTGCATTTTAAGGTATGCAAAGAACTTTATAAATTTTACATCATTTGATCCTTACAACAACCTTAGGAGGGAGAGAGGGTTGTTATTATTACTCTCATTTTACAGATATGGCAACTGAGACTGAGAAGAGGTAAGTGACACAGATAGCAAGTGTCTGAAGTCAGATTTGAACTCAGGTTTTCTTGAATCCAGGTCGCTATCCACTCTACCACCTAACTGCCTAGGAATGCAATGTGAATATAAAGACATAGACAGATATATATACAACTATACATACACATAAATATATACATACATAAGTGTATATATGCATGTATATTGCTTGTGTGTGTATACAGAGAGAAAGTGTGTGTGTATAGTGTGTGTGTGTGTACATATACACCAAGACAAGAAATAGAATGGAAACCAATTTGGCTGGAAGATAGAATGTATTGAGCGGAGCAAGAACACTAAGACAGGAAAGGTAGACTGGAATGTGGTTTTTTTAACTGTTTTAAATGGCCAAGTTGGGGAGATTTTATTTCATATGAGAGGAAATAGAAAGCCAAAATCATCAATCCATCCATAACAATATATTTGTGTTTACAAAGATGATAATAAGGACTCCTGTAGGAAAATGGGGTATGCATATAGGAAGATAACTAATAATATAGATCAGTGCAAACTTGTTGCAGCTTTTGGACAGGCTTCATTACAAAAGTTTGATTTTAAACTGATGGTTTAAAGTCCATTTTCCCAAAGAAACAATGTAAGAATGAGGGTATATTCCCAGTTTAGTCTACAAATGCCTATTAACCTAAATTCACCTGAAGTTTAGCATAATGAACATTATAAAAACCTATCCTCCGTGCATAACAATGTTTCTGTAGACATACTGAATTTGAAGTGTCAGTGGGATAATGGGTTGGAGAGGTCCTACAAACTGCTGAAGATTAGTCTAAAACTTCAGAAAGAAGTCAGGGCTGGAAATGTAAATTGGGGGTCACGTGCACAGAAGTGATAGCAGAATGTGTGGGACTGAACAAAATGTCAAGACTGTCTGTGTAAAGAAAGACAACAGCTGAAGGCAGAATCTTTATAGGAACATACCTTAAACAATCAGGAAGATGAAGAGCAAATGAAGAAGAGAGAGAAGAACTTGAGAGGCTAGAGAGATATAAGCCAAGAGAAAAATCAATGCTGGTCAGCTTTCCAGCACAAGATTAAATATTTGATCAAATGACCAGGGAAGAAACTGTGGAACAGGGGTGGGTCATGATCCTGGAGTCAGAAACCAGGAGCAGAGAAGGACCTTAATACTCAACTCCCAGTAGCAGAGTCTCTAATACTATATAACACTAACTCTGGAGTTGGTAAAGTAAGGAGAACCCAGAAAACACATATACAATGAATACAACAATATGAACAGACAGAACCATAAAACAAAACCAAATACTATGTAATTTAAATGATTGTGCTTATCCCTGGAGAAGAGGTAGAGAAATCTATTTCTTTCCTGTCCCTAGAGAGGTGAAGAACTATAGATATGATTGATGTGTGAGATGGTGTTACTGAACTGTTTTTCAGGGGACCCTGAGGGACTGGGGGTCTTTTTAATGTTGATAAATACCATTAATGTCATCCCTGTCAGATTATTGGTTGATTTGAATTAGTCAGTCAGACTTAAATGGTTTTTAGACAGGTGTATTGGAAAGAAAATGAATTTGGTTTTAGACACATTCATTTTGAGGTTATGGGAATATCTCTGTGTAAACACATAACGGGCAACTTTAAGACATGATTTGGAAGCCAGGAGAGGACAAAACTGGAAACAGAGACATCTGTATAGATATAATAGTTATAGTCAAGGAAATTTTGTATGTATGAGCATGTAAAGGAAAAAAAGCAAAGATCCTTGAAAAACAACCATATTTAGGAGACAGCAAGAAAAAGATGACACACTACAGCACACAGAGAAGATTCAGTCATAGGTTCAGAGGGTCAGGAACAGTATCATATAATCTATGGAATAAGAAAAGATCCATTGGAAAGATTGACATTTAAACATCAGAAAGGATGTAGACAGAGCCATAACTAGGGTGGATCAGTTAGCACTTTGGCTCAAGACACCAAATTTAGAGGTCCTAATGACACTTAAGTTCCTTCAGCAGCACAGAAACAATGCAGGGCCTGGGTTTAAATAATTCTTCTGATACTTACTAGTTATGTGACCTAGGGTAAAACCACTTATCCTCCATGGATTTGTTTCCTCATCTATAAAACAGGAGGGTTGGGCTAAACATTTTCTAAAGCCACTTCCAGCTCTAGATATAGGATTCCATAAGCATATTATTTTAATAATAATCATAACAATCACAACATTTACAGCAGTAGCTAAAATTTATAGAATGCTAACATTTATATGTGTGAGGCACCATGCTAAGCACTTACGATGTAGTGGCCAAAATCAATTATTTAAAATAAGTCACTATATGATAGAGTTGGAATGAGTTTCTTCCCTGCCCTATCCTGCTCTGACCTCCATATAATAGTTCCACTTCCTCTACTCAGGGACTGATTCATGCCACTTGCCCCAAATGTGTTTTTGGTACTTGACCCTGGGTCAAAAATTCCTTGTTATAGCTCTTGTTATAAAGGATATGGAACTGAGAAAAAGCCATAGGATTTAGCAAAACAGAGATTCTCTGTGAACTTCAAACATACAATTTCACTAGTAATCATGAGGTCATAAAACTTAAGAGAACGAGCAATGAGGTTACAGAGAATATTAGCAAAGATCATTTGTTTGAGAAGCTTGACAGTGAAAAGGGGGGAAATAAGACAATAGCTCAAGCTCCCAAAGTTGTTGGGTTTTTTTGGCTTGTTTTTCCAAATTATCTCCTCTACAAAGCAATTCTGCAGCAGCATCGTCAGGCTGTTCAAAGCGGCCTACTACAAAATCCTAGATTCTATTGCTAAGTTGGTTAAAGAGAGGGCAGATTTCAACTATTTGTGAGCCGAATCAGACTAACATTAGGCCTATGCAAAACTCAATTCAACAAAACAAATATTTATTGTATGTCCACAAAACCAAAACAGTCAGTCCATGCTCTCCAGGACCTTACAATGTACCAGAGAGAAAGAACACATATAAATTAAATAAATATGCAACTTTAAAAAGCATATACAAAGTAATTTGGGGTGAGCAGAAGGAGCTGCCTTGATAGGTAGGGAATTCCTCATCACTGGAGGCCTTTAAGTGGAGGCTGGATAACCACTTATTAGATAAGTTGGAAAGGGGAATTCTTGGTCAGGTGCCATTTTGGCCAGGTGGCCTTTGAGTTCTCTTCCAACTTAGAGATTCTGAGTTTCTGTAATTCTGGGCTTTACTATGATTTTGTTTTGTTTTGTTTGCATGCTTTTAAAGGTTTTTTATCAGGATTCTGGGCTCTCTGGAGAATGTTGTTTTCAGTCCTCAAGAAAATAACATCTCAGTGATTGTTAAACCACATTTGAGCAAAAAATTTTCCCAATAAAATCCTATCTAAACACAATTTACCATCTTGGGCATTATATCAAGATAAACTAAAAATTTATGTGAGGAACTGCTTCCCCTCCCCTATCTAAATGAAGACACCAATTTAAAACTCTTACAAGAAAAAATAAGCCAATTAGCTTCACTGAGAAATATATATCATGTACAGTTGAAATCTACAGGGTAGGGAGTCCAAGAACATCTCAGGAAATTTACGAAGAAGGATTGAAGTGTTTTATAAAGTATCCCTTCTCCACCAGCCCCTCCCCTCCACCCCTCAGCAAAGGTGATGCCGGGAAGGAAAAAAGTTCCCCAAATCCTAGCATCATTCACTTACTATTATTTGGCTTTGGGTAGTTATAAATGATGAAAATATCCCTTTTTATCTGCAAGAACAAATACATTTTTCCAATAGACATTTTAACAATGTGTACATTATCAGTTTTTACAAAAGAGTGATATGGCTTTTATTTCTTTCTCTACTTTTAGCAACAGACAAAAAGCAAATAATTTATTCTGACTATACTAGAAAGATTCATTTAGACACTTTGATATGGGATAAAGGAAGTGAGGTGTAGTGGTAATGTTTGATGACTTGTGTGACAATATATTATACAAAGTACATGTAATAACACTTCTACAAATTACTGTCTTGAAAGCATTAAAGTCTCAGGTCACCCAAAGAGCAATGGAGAAAGGTATAGTGTATGTAAATAGATTACAGTACATCATGAACAAAGAACTACACATCAGAAATAGCATGAAAGGCATCATCAAAGAGATGTACAACCAGAAAAGGAGGAGGGCTGATCTCAGAGCTGGTAAGCCTCTCCATACTTGGTTAAGCTGATCTTTGTAAAGCAAATTGTTGCCATGATCATATTTGAGCAATTGTGTAGTCATGAGGGATCATCAGCATTATAGTAGAGTCTTTAGGGAAGAATTCTATTTATTAAGGAATTCATAAGTTCCTTGAAAATAAGACAATAAGGGGATTTTTGTGAAGAGGGGATTTTTTAATGTTTTGATTGGAGGAGGGGGGCAGGTAGGGCAGTTGGAGTTAAGAGACTTGCCCAAGTTCTCACAGTAGTAAGTGTCAAGTGTCTGAGGCTGGATTTGAACTCAGGTCCTCCTGATTCCAGGGCTGATGCTCTGTTCTCTGCACCATCTCTCTGCCCCAGGAAGAGGGGATTTTTAAAGGTGGTTTGGAGAAGATTCCCAAATGAGAATTTGAATCTGAAGATCTAAATAATAAATGAACAGTAAGAAGCACCTTCCAAGCAAAACTTTATGGAACATAATAAAAAGCCTGACAGCTTTTTATACCAGTGTGGGCCTACAGTACTTCATAAGAATCATATAATCTCAGATATTAAATGAATCTCAGAAGTCATCTTGTCTAAAACATATCTGAGTAGAAATCCATTCTACAACATATCTAAAAAGGGGTCATCCCACTAATTGTGCAGTCTCTCAGTGAAGAAGAACCCAACACTTCCAATGGAAGCTCATCCTATTTTGGGACAGCTTTAATGCTTAGGACATGCTTACTTTTATAACTTATGGCTCAAGCTCACTTGTATTAGACTTCGTTGGTGTAGAATGATTACTAGATGCTACGTGCCTGCATAAGGGAAAGAGATAAGAACCGGAAAAGATGAGATCCTTGTTTTCTTTCTTTCTAGTTTCTGGAGAGAAGACAAAGTTCCAAATTCTCTTCAGAGAGAAGTCCCTGAAGGAAAATAAAGACTCCAGGAAGTAGTTGACATTTAGAGTATCCACTTCCTCAGTTAGCTCTCCTTTGGAGAGATATGGAATC
The DNA here is from genome assembly GCA_028627135.1 of Pseudochirops cupreus. NCBI lineage: Eukaryota > Metazoa > Chordata > Mammalia > Diprotodontia > Pseudocheiridae > Pseudochirops > Pseudochirops cupreus. The sequence continues at coordinate 175,746,357 of CM053582.1, forward strand.
CCCTCTCTTTCTTAGGGTTGAGCTAAGAAATCTCACTCCCAATAGGATAACTCATTCACTCCGTATATTATCTAGTATATTCTAAACTATATAGTTTTTCTGATATCTATTTACTATTGGCTTGGATAAATTCAATCCAAGCACTGAAATTTGATGGGAAGAGAGTTAAGTTTTTGGACATAAAGCTTGGAGCCTTCCTTATCCATTGAAGCAATAGTAATCAGGAGATTGTCTGGAACCAAAAAAAAATATTCGGCTAGACTAATATTTAAGAAGAGTGAATGGATATAATTCCAGCCTAGTATCTCTTCTCTGAGGAGCACAGAACAGCCAGTCCCATGGCCCCATTCTCCTGCTTAGTGCATTGGAGGAATCAAAGGGGAAAACTCTAGAAAGTTATCTATTCATGTCTCTCTGTAAACCACACTGGACAGGCCCATGTGAACACACAAAACACATACTACACCCAACACTTGCCATATAACTTCCACTATATGTTCATTTGTCTCTGGGGCCAAGCAGAAGAAACCTATTTGATCTTTGAGAGAAAAACAAGTGAAAGTCTCTATAGTCATAGAAACACACATATATTGAATTAAAGATATTGCTAAATGGTGCAATGGATAGAGTACCCAACCTGGGGTCAGGAAGAGCTGAGTTCAAATGTGACCTCAGATACTTACTAGCTGTGTGACCCTGGCAAGTTACTTAATCCTGATTGTCTCAGTTTTCTTATAGTAACAGCAAGCAAAGTAGTACTTTGCTGCTTGTTTCAGTTATCTTGTTTCAGTGTCTTTGAGCCTCGCCTTTGACTGTATTAAGTCTTTGTTGGAAATAGTATACATTGTGTTACTCTTCATAGGCCTAAGGGAGTTTGGAGATATTCCTTACCCTTAATAGACCTAACTCAATCACATGGGGCCCGTAATGGGAGGAGCTTGCTGAAAGAGCAAAACAGTAAGGATGGAACAGGAAGGAGCAGAGCAGAGAAAAACTTGAGCATGATCTGGGACCAAATAGAACTGAGAGGGAGAATGCTTGTGATTTTGACACTCTATAGCACTCTGACTGTTGGTCTGTCAGACAAAAGCATGCTGTCTGTTGTTTTTAGACAGAAGTCCTGAAAGAGTACTTTACTACTATTACAGAAGACCTGGGACTTTACTGTTGATTTGTGTTTTATTTCTCAGACAGAAGCCTTGTCTGTTGAGTAGTGTTACTTTGTCAGACAGAAAGGAAATTGAAAGGATAGTGCCGGCAATGTGTGTAAATACTGTTGTAGCTCTCTTAAGCTTTGTCTTCCTAGAAACATAAACTTCAAAGAGCTTGGAATGGAACAGTAAGCTGAAGCTGGGATATAGAACCAAGCAGAGAACTGCCTATATGTGAATCCAGGCAAGAGTCATGTGAACCCAGGCAACAGTTGGGAGCAGCCAGGCCAGATCGTGGAAGAGGAGCCATGGTGTTTGAAAGTCAGTCTCTAGTTAAGACGAAAGAAGACTTTACTTGGGTACTCTAAATTGACTGATGAGATTATGACTTACTGAATGATATGTTTTAAGACTATGCGACCACCTTAGTAATAAGTTGTTATATTATTTTGTTGTGAATGTTGTGCTGTAGTTTCTTGAATGTTTTGCTTCAGTTTATTGCTGAATAGAGAGTTCACTATATTATGCAATTAGATCCTTAAAGTTTATTCACAGCAGAAGTGAGGAGAGCTCCTGGTTATTGATTTTATACTTATCTATAAAAATGAACTAGAGAAGAAAATGCAAACCACTCCAGAATCTTTGCCAATAAAACCCCAAATGGAGTCATAAAGAGTTAAACATGATTGAAAACAACAGAACAACAATACTATAAAGAGCCTCAAATGGTCACTTGATCCTTTCTCATATCGTCAAGGTGTTAAGTTGTTATGGACCTCATTTTAGAGAGGTAATTAAAGATTACAGGCATTGAGAAATTTGAGTTATTGCCTCTATCCTTCCATATCCACCAACAGTCATGACCCCAAGAACTTGGGATAAACTGAGCACTTGAATCTCATTCTTTCTTCCAGAGTCATCAAAGTCTAGTGGCAAGACAAAAGTAAAGGTGACTGGTGATGCCCCTGGATACAGTGGCTAGATAAGCATCTTCAATGTCTGACCAAGTCTAAGCACTACACTGTACCTGCTTTAGCTACCTTTATGGCTGTCGGAACAAATTATTTTCATTCACCCATTCCACAAGGGGAAGTTTCCATATCCTTGGGATAGAGATTCCCCCTAACTCATGGACAGGTTTGAGGCCTGTCAGTTACCTTCAGCCTGGTTTAGTCTATCTACCAAGATTGTTTTATTGGGGTGTGACCCCTGCACATGCTACAGCTTGTTGGAGCTACAGGTGAGTTGGGTGAGAAGTGGACACCAAAGGTAAAGGGAATTGGTAAGCCCTCACAGTTGAGGTGCTAGTCCTCCCTGAACACCCCATATACGCAAGGTAGATATAGAGTAGAAAGTAACCTTAAAGGTGAAGGCTTAAATGGCTGAAGAGGTGAGGGACCAGGAAAACATCCTCAAGAAAGTGACATTTGAAATGAGTCTCAAAAGAAGCCAGGGATGTCAAGAGGCAGAGATGAGAAGGAATGATTTTAGGCATGAGAGACAACTGGTGCAAAGACATAGAAAGATTGCAGACTACTTTCAGGGAAGTAAAGCATGAAAAGATTGGGAAGGTAGAAAGGACCAAGTTGTGAAGACAAATAACAGGGAATTTTATGTTTAATCCTGGAGATAATAGAGAGCCACTATGGTTTATTGGGGCAGCTAAGTAGCGTAGTGGATAGAGTGCCAGGCCTGGAGTCAGGACTCATCTTTGCAAGTTCAAATCTAATCTCAGACACTTACTGGCTATGTGACCCTAGGTAAGTCATTGCTCCCACTTTACCTCAGTTTCCTAATCTATAAAAATAAGCTGGAGAAGGAAATAGCAAACTACTCCAATATCTTTTCCAAGAAAACCTCAATTGGGTCACAAAGGGTTGGATATGACTTAAAGACAACTGAACAATAAAAAATAATTTATTAAGTTGAGGAAGAAAAGAATGAAATGGTTAGATCCTCTACTTTGGGAAAATTACTTCAGCAGCTGAATGGAAGATGGATTGGTGTGGGGTGAGATGAAGCAAGGAGACTATTTAGAAGGCTATTGCAAAAGTCTAGATGAAAGGTGGTAAGGACAATAAGTTAAAGGAAGGGGATGGATTCAAAGGATGTTGTAGAAATAGAATTGTCAATATTTGGCGATGATTTGGATATGTGGGATGAGTATGAGTGAGTAGTAGAGGAGGATTCTGAATTATAAGTCTAGGAGACTAGAAGATGGCAATATTTTCAATAGTAGCTGAAAAGTTTGGAAGCAGGGAAAGTTTGAAAATGTTTAGTTTGAGATTCATCGAGGACATCCAGTTGGAAATGACCAATAGACAGTTGATGATACCAGATCTGAGCTCAAAGGACAGACAAAAGCTGGATATATAGATTTGGGATTAATACATTGAGAGATGGTCATTCAACTATGGGAGCTGATGGGATCACCAAGGAAGATAAGATAAAGAGAAAAGGATTCAGAATAAATCCCTAGGAGATATCCTCAGTAAGTGGGATATGAAAAGGATGAAGATCCAACATGATCTAAATATAGATAGGTCTAGATCTAGGTATAGATACAGATAATGGATATTATTGTTGACAATTTCATTTAACTGATAAGTTAGCTGGCTGAGGCTCAAAGATTTATCCATAATCACACAGGCGGTATCAGAGCAAGAATATTAATCTGGGTTTCCTAAATCAAAATCTATCATTCTTGGCAATACAAAATGCTCTCTTTCACAACCCAGTTGGAAAAGGAAAGGCATGTATTATTAACCCCATGTGGGAAAGAAGGAAACTGAACCATGAAATGCTTCACTGACTAGCCCAAAGGAACAATGTAAATTGTAGAGAGGGGACTAAAATCCATTTTTCCTAGATACCAGCCCTTAAAGATTTCCATTTTCCCATACTCATAAAGTCTATACCTTATCTTTACATAGTTTTCTATAGTTGCCTTTTCCAAGTTTTTTTTTAACGTATATCAAGAGTCCATTGCCAAAGCAGCTGTAAGCTTTTGAGCAAAGAGTAAAAGGTTCAGAAATGTGAGTATATGAAAGTATACTGTCTTCCTCTGGAATCCTAGAGCATAGCAAAGTAAAGAGTGGGACTGGCAATTCCAGGAGGGTCAGCAAGTCTGACCCTTAGTTTAGATTTGGGCTGTAAAACAAAGGGAATTCTAAGCCCAGAGCCAAAGGCATCAGAGAAGTACACAAGGACAGGGGACTTTAAGATGAAGTCTATAGTCTACTTTGATTTTAAGTGTTTCTGAGTGAACTCTGTCTTTTCTGGTGAAGGGAACTGTTTGCTATCTACTTTGGAAAGCTATTAAAATAAACACCCCAAGTTGCCTGTAGAAAATAAAAGAAGAGTAAGGAACTCGGAAATGCTTTTGTTGTTCATCCAAAGCCCAGTTCTCAATTCTCATCCTCACTTGAAAAATTCTAGCCTCAAAGAGAATAATGTCTTTTTTTCATCTTCCATTCATTTCTGGCACCGTTTATGTGATTCATCACTGTTTCAAAGATACGGCCTCTTCAAAAAGCTTCATCTTTCTCTAGCAATGGAAATGCATCCGAGGGAGTTTACATAGTACACTAAGCTCACCATGGTTAAGGAGAGGGAAATTGTCAGTTCTCTACCTGACCATGCAACAAAACAACATTATCCTGTCCAGGTAGAAAACATCTGCATAAATACTATATCAAGGAAAAATCATACACAAGTATTTATTAATTACCTATTAGATATAATACTGTAATATTCTTATTGTTACTGGCATTGTTGTTATTTCCTGTGTGACCATCTGCCTTCCGGATATCACCATCTGGATAGCTCAAGCTCAACATGTTCAAAATGGACCTCATTAAATTTCCCTGTAAATTCATCCCTTCTTTGAAATTTCTCTATTTATGTAGAAGAAACTGATTCAAAATAACTGAATATACATAAACTTTAGTGTTTGAAAAGCTTTTTACATCCGTGATCTGATTTGAGCCTCACAGAAACCCTGAGACCTATTACTATCTCCATTTTAAAGATGGGATACAGATAAATAGAATACAAGTTAAAATATAATCAGTACAGAGCAATAAACAAAAGACTTCACACTGATATGGCACCTCAAATTTTGAAAACCACTTTTCTCACAGAAGCATTGAGTTAGAGGCTATAGGTAATATTATCCCTATTTTATAAATAAGAAGACTGAGTCATCACATAGCTAACATCAGAGACCAGAGCTAAACCCAGGTCTTTCCAACTCCAATTTCAGCATATGCCATACTACCTACAATGAAAAGAGAAGGATGTGTTTCAGAGCCATTCTTTGGGCAGTATCCAGACAACTAAGGGTTTGAGTGACTGGGAGGACAGCAGTTTTGACCTGGAACTGAAGAGAAACCCAGCACTCTGACAGAAATGGCATTCTTTTCCCAAAGACCATCAAAGCTAAGAGAAATGCTTAGGTCTTAGACTGGAGGATAGAAGTATGTGAACTAGCTGAGGGGTAGAATGTACCAAAAAAAAAAAAACAGGCTCTAAAATGGTCTGATGAACCTGGGGGAGAGTGGAAGCAAAGAATAAGAGCTTGTGTGCATCAAATCTCATGGTACAGGCTCTCTGAAAAATAAATGTACACACACTTTTAGATTTAATCTGCATTACTAACATTTTTTCCCATCACTTCTTTTAGTCTAGGCAAACAACAAAACAATAAATCAAGCCCTGATTTATAGTGTTTGCCAATTTATACTGAAAATCTAGCAATCTTACGAACACACCCCTGACACAAGCCAGATGTATCCTGGCAACACCCATTTTTCTTCCAGTGGCAAGCTCCTGGATTCATTGGTTCCTATGCTGGTCTTTTCCCATAACCATTTCTTTATACTTGAATTCTTCATCACAAGTTTTACAGATAGGAGGAGATGTCGATTTTTTTTAAATCTCCTGTCCTGCTGTCTCTAAAAATAGCGGACAACTCTCCCTTTATTTAAAAAAAAACCGTATTTACTATTCATACACATGTGTATATATAGATATATCTAGATATATCTATGTATACATATACATATGCAAACTATTTATTTGCATATATACATCCCTATATATAACATACAGAGAGAACATATGCATATAATATACATTGTTTTGGGGGAAAAGTTAGTGCTTGGGAGTTAGAAAGTTATGAACATTTTTAAAGCAGCCCTGGTATTCCATGCCACCTCTACTCAGAGAAGCAGAAATCTTTCCTGGTGCTCCCCTATTCTTCCATGTCTAATCTTCCTGCTGGCCCAGTCCCACCTAACTGGAGTGATGGCTCAAGCTATAGATGTTATAAGTGAGACAGATTCAGATCACCAAGTTTGTCAGTATGTTCAGCATCCTTTAGAACATGCCTGACAGGCCTGTCTCTAGGTCTGAGATCCTCTTTGTCTGTAGAAAGCTCTGATTATTGTTTCCTGGGATTCAAGCTATTATCTAAAGATGTTATCTTCATTATGTTTAGATTTAAAGTCCATGTAGTCCAATCCTCATTTTATACATGAGAAAACTGGGATCTATAGAAGTTAAGTGACTTGCTTCAGTAACACAGATAGAGACAAAAGAGAGGTTCAAACCCAGGTCCTCTGATTCAGAGCTCAATGCTTTGCTTCTTCCTGTATTCAGCTTCAGTGGCCATGGATCCAATTGAAGTCCTGGATGAGAAAATCTTCTCCATCTGGCCTTCAAAGTTTTCTCCCCAGACTAAGTTTTTAGTAACTAGGAGGGAGCCCAGATGGATTCATGCAGTGGAGATTCATGACTGACTGACAGACTGACTGACCAACTGACTGTTGCAGAATTTCTCAATGTGAATTCCTTCAGAACCCATGGAAAATCTCACCCACTAGCAAGCCCACATTACTGGATATCACAATCACATAAAGTGAGTAACCAAACTGAAAGGAAAATAAATTTATTAGCACATAAAGGAAGACTTTTTACTTCCTTAGAGTACTTAGTCAATTAATGGCATTCTGAGGTATTAGAATGAACCAATGGATTACATCCATCCATATAGGAAATTTACTCTAGGAAGTCCCTATCTGCCTGTTGCATGCAACATTTGTGAGGCCATGTGGAGAGGTTTACATATTCAACCTAAGCAGGTGCAGAGTATTCAAGTTAGATTTTGTTTTTCAGAGTACACCAGATAGTTAGGTATTGTGGAGAAGTGAGGACATTGGCAGGGTCGGGGTGGGGCTGGTGAATGTGTGGGTACAGTGGGCCTGCTGTTCAGTGGAGCCAGGCCTATAATGAAGTTAGAATATTGGGACTGAGGACAGCTTTATTAGTGTATTAGTGTATTAGTGGGAAGGGGTTTCAGTAAGGTTTTGTTATTTACTCTGCAGCAGAATTGGGGGGGATGGTAATTCAGTCAAACATAGCATTGTGTTTATAAAGTTTTATTTTTTTTCCTCCATTTAACACTACCCATCACTGATTAGAGCAGAAAAAATATTTAGGTGAGGGTAGTATTGTGATGAATGCCAGCTTACAATTATCAAAAGATGGTCACTCTTTCAAAAGATGAATGGTGTAATGCGTGGCCAAGTGGAGGAGTGAGGAGCCATGTAAGGTTCCTGGGGCTTTGAGAAAACTGGCCTATCATGGTCATTCTGGTCTGTCATCCTGTGTGTCTGTTCTATGAGGCTCATTCATGAATTGGTCGACTATCAATATTTCAAGTCTGAGTCTCTCGTAGTATGGAAGCAGATACAGAGAAAGAGTGTTGCTACAAAACCCTCTGAACTGGTCTCTCTAGTTCCAGTCTCTCCCTTCTCCAACCCATCCCCTGCACATTTGCCAAAGTGATATCACTAAATCTAGAGGGTTTGCTGGAACAAACTTAAACTGGCTGGCAAGACTCAACTGGTAAATTTTCAGTGTCAGCATTTATACCTTAAAACCAGCAAATGCTTGAACTCAGGGCTTGCTTTATGATTTTGTTCATTATGTAACCTCAAGAAAGTGATAGGAAAATTATAATAATGAGGATTCAACTTCAAAGTTTATCTTGCATAATCCCCCCTCTCCCAGACAGTTGTTAAACAAATCTTATTTTATAGACTTTGGGAAGCAAAGCAAAGTTACCCTCTAATAAGACAATGTGAAGTTATATTAACTACAGTCTGCTTAGGGAAGGTTGTGAGGATGCCTTTCCCATAGAAGATGACACACAAGCATGTAGTAGAAGGTAGACTTTGGAAGGAAAGTCTAGCCTGGAATGAGACCACCTTACTTCTTGGGCAAACAGATGAAAGCAGAGAAAAATATAGTCCTGAGTGTAATCTATGTGAAGTTGGCCAGGTTGGGTTACCTGAGGTACTATAACATATCGAAACCATAGGAGAATGGATAATAGTTTCTCAAAGTAGAAATCATCTCTGCTGATCTTAGAGGGATTTCCCCTGGGGTTAGTAGACACAATAAATGCCAAGGGGCTGAGAGAGTACTGATGCCTCCAGAATGTTGGTTTGTCCCAATTGGAATTGGTTTTTTATCCAGTTATAGAGAGGGAACTGGAATTAGAATCAGGAAGATGTGGTTTTAAATCCTGCCTCAGATACTTACTAACTCTGTGACCTTGGGTAAGTCATTTAACCTCTCTGTATCTCTGCTTCCTCCCTGTGAAATTAGATGGTTGGACTAGATGGCCTCTAATTTTCCTTCCAGCTCTAAATCGATGATCTCTCAAACATCGTTCCTGGGATATTAAAGCTTTGTGGAAAGATTTATATTCTAAAAAGAAAGGTGATCTTTGTGGACATAGACACCAGAAAATAGGAAAAGGGGATTTCTCTGACTCTCTTGATCCATAGCCTGGTCATCTTTGTTCATTGCACCTAAGGAATTAGGGGTAGGGGAACTGCTGCCCTTCACTAATCCCAGAAGGGTCAATGAAATTATTTCCTTAAGCATTCAATACTACCTCTTACTTGGCACATCTTGGGAAAGATAGTAGGAGGGCTGCATTTATACTATACTGTATTTTCAGAAGAGACAATAACTTTGTGAGAATTAGGACTGAGTTGAATGGAAAAACCTGGAGTCAAGGGAATCTGTATTCACATCCCACCTCAGACATTAGCTATATGACCCTGGGCAACTTTAGTTAACTTCTATCTAGTCTCTTCACCTGTAAACTAAGGATAACATCACCTGTCTCCCAAGGTTGTTGTGAGGATCAAAGGAGATAATATTTTTAAAGTGCTTTGTATGACTTAAATTGCTATATAAATGCTAATTATTATTATTATTATTATTATTATATTTGGGCACTATGAATATCAGTTTATGCCTTTGGGGGATAACCAGTGATGCAATCACATTTCATTATGTAATTAATAGTATTCTTGGTTATCTTCTGCATTACTTTGTCATTATTAATATTTTGGTATTATCATTCTCTGAGCAATCATTTCTGTCAAATCAATAAGCATTTATGAAGTACCTACTATGTGCTAGGCACTATGCTAAGTACTGGGGATGCAAAGAAAAGCAAAAGACAGCTCTTGCTCTCAAAGGGCTCATAGTCTAACAAGGGAGGCAACATGTGAACAATAATGTACAGGATACACACAATGTATGGGGTGAGGTGAGGTTGGTACAAACTATATACAGGATAATTTGGAAGGAATCAGCAGAGGTGACAGAATCCTAATAAAGCTGTCCTCAGTCCCAATATTCTAACTTCATTATAGGCCTGGCCCCACTGAACAGCAGGCCCACTGCACCCACCCATTCACCAGCCCCACCCTAACCCTGCCAATGTCCTCACTTCTCCATATATGCCTCACTGCTCACTGAAACAACAGGTGTGTCCCTGAACTCTTAGTTCCCACAAAAACAGTAGGTGTGCCCAGACACATTCCCACAGAAACAAGTGTGTTCTTGTACTCAACCACAATCACATCATTCATCTAGCCCAATACAGGACCACAATACCTAACTATCTATCTTGACGAGACAGGACCACAATAGCTGGTCATTTAGAGGGCAGCACGACCATAATGTTTAACCACCAAACCATGGATGAGATACCTCCTTCATTACCTAAGCCCTTAACAAACCCCTCCTGCCTTTTTACTATTCATGATTTCTGTTATATAATTGCATCTTTAACCTATAAAAATTCACGTTGCTTTCTCTGAAGCTGGTGGTTCCTCTTGGAATTTAGCCTGCTTCATGAGAGGCGTCAATCTCGATAAATGCCTATACTTGGATTAGAGGAGGTCTGACTGAATTCTTTGAGATGGTTCCACCACAACATATCACGAAACCCCAACAGTTTTTGGGTGGGCAGAGCCCTCACCACAACAGTTTTTGGCATCCCTGGGTTTAAAGCACAACAAAGGGAAGGCATTAAATTGAAGGGGTATGGGGAAAGGCTTCCTGAACAATGTGGAATTTTATCTGAGGCTTGAAGAATTCTAGGCCTGAGGAATAGCCAGGGAAATTCCTGTAGTTCCCAGATGGAGTACCTGGTACAAGGAGTAGCAAAGAGGCCAAAGGGGTGGGGGGCTCCTAACACAATTGTAACTTGTGACTCTCCCACTCCCTGAAGACCCAAATGGCTCCATTTCAACACTCCCTCAAGATCCTCTGGTGGCCTTAAGAATATTTTAGTATCTAGTCTCTCTGTCATTGACTCAGTCCCCCACCAGTTGTGGTCCCCCAATTCTTGATATTCTCTGTACCCCAGTTCCATTTAACTATTTAACAATCTGATTAATATATACTATGAAATGCTTACTTCAAAAGTATAACAGGAACAAACATACTAAATATCTCCCCACCACCTAGTGGGCATGATCTCTCTTTATACCATGTCAAACTTTGTAGAGGGGAAGAAGGGAGGATTAGGTTAATAGTTAACTTAGCTCCTATACAGATAGCATGATCCCGCCAAATTCCAAGTCTAAAGATTCTCTGTGCTCAGTCCCTGACCCTGAATTTTCAGGGCTTACTGATTGGCTAGCAGCAAAATCCAACCTGGAATCCTGCCTCCAAGATCATCATCACTCAGATTCCCAGGTTCAGGTCTTGGTAATCCATCTCCTGCATTTATAATGAAAAGGACTACCAAAAGAGACCAGAATCCCAGGCCATTTCTCTGGGCCACAGGGTGTAACTGGGGGAGGAGGGAAGCCCTTAGTTTCCTTCCAACTTAGTTTGTGGAGCTTATACCATGAGCAAATGAACACTGCCAGAAAGAGAGGGATATTATCCTTCTGGGATATTACCATCTGATAGTTTTAAATATGAAGCCTTTTCCAGCTACACAGACAATGGAAAGAGGTTTGTTTTTTTTTCTGCCCACATGGTAAGAGTACACAGGCTATCTTTCCCCACGCAAACAGATCCCAGGCATCTCCCACATGGATGCCTATATTTCAGGTAATCTAAGCCTGATTACCCAATTATGTGACAAAGTCTTGTATTTTAAGTTAGAAAAATCCACTTAACAAGTTTTTATTAAGTGCCTACTGTATACTATCCACTGTGTTAAGTAGCGTGTTATAGAGATAAAAATGAAAGTCTCATCATTTTCCTTCCTAAATCCTCCTCTCCCTCCGCTGGCTTCCCTATTACTGTAGAAGGCTCTCAGGCTTGAAACCTAAGAGTTATCCTCAACTTCTCACTCTCTCTTGTGACTTCCCTTCATCCAATCCGTTGCCAAGGTCTGCTGATTTCACTTCTCCAATATCTTTCATATATGCCCCCTTCTCTTCTCTGACACTGCCACCACTCTAATTCAAGGTCTCATATCACTTCATGCCTGGACTATTGCAATAGCACATAGATGGATCTGCCAGCCTCAAGCCTCTCCTTGTTCCAATCCATCTGTCATTCAGTCATCAAGGTGATTTTCTAAAGCTCATGTCACTCCCCCACTCAATAAACTCCAATTGCCCCCATCCCCTCCAAGATCAACTACAAAATGCTCCATCTGGCATTCAAAGCTCTTTGTAACCTAGCTCCCTCTTATTTTTCCAGTCACCTTACTACCTCTTAGATCCAGTGACATTGGTCTCTTGGCTATTCCAAGAACAATACACTTCTACTTTTGTCTCTAGGCATTTCTTTGGCTGTTTTCCATGCCTAGAATGCTCTTTCCCCTCAACTCCACCTACTGACTTCCCTGGATATCCTTAAGTCTCAACTAAAATCCTGTCTTTTTTAGAGAACCTTTCCCAACCCTCTTAATTCCAACGCTTTTCCTCTATTAATTATTTCTTCTTTATCCAGTATGTAGCTTGCTTTGTGCATATTTGTTAGCATGTTGTCTCCCCTATTCAATTGTATACGCTTCGTCCTGAATGGAATTTAATGAAGGGTAAACTGAGGCATATTTCTGAGCAAGATAACATTTATTAGCAGGGGGATATTACTTGTCAATAAATGAGTCAACGAATTGTCTCCAGTTATGACAAAGACCTTGAGCAAGAGGACAATTCCCCTTACAAAGGTTTTGGTGAGTACAGAACAAAGAACAGAACAAGGTAGATGACATCATGGAATTAAGGCAATTTGATTGGTTACAGAGCAGAGGCATAGGGAACAACATGATTGGTTAGAAGTTTGGTAATCGGGGCTAACAACAACCCCCCTTCTTCTCTCATGATACTAAGAAGTGCTCTTTGTTTGAGCCCAGGTGTGACATAGTAGCCCAGACTTTTGGATAGCAAGCCAGCCATCCTTGAAGGATAGCTTGGTGGACTAAAGATATCAGACCCAACTCCATTTCTTTCACACACATTTCCCAATGCTAGCAAAATTCTTTGAGACAAGGATAGATCAGTGATTAGCAGGAGAGCTAGATTTCTAAGATCAACCCATTACAGGCCAGATGATTTCTGAATGAAGTTCAGAGACAAATAACCATGACAAGTAGTTACAGGACAAAAGGAATTAATTGTAAATAGGATAAATAAGAAAATGACACAGGTTCATTCTTAATCTCACTTTAAGAACAGAGAGTGTCTTGTCTTTTTGTATCCCCAGTGCTTAACATGGTGCCTGTCATAGAGTAGGCACTTAACAAATATTGAAGCTCACATTCTATTGGGGTAAACAATGTGTATAAAGATAAGTAAATAGCACACATATAAAAAGTTAACACATAACAATAGGTGGTCAGTAGTAACTGGGGAGATTAGGAAAGGCTTCATGTAAGAGATGACACTTGAACTGACCTTCAAAAGGAGCTAGGAATCTAGGTGAAGAGGTGAAGTCTCTTCTAGGACAGCCTATGCAAAGTGAGAGAAATGATTATTAATAACCAGTGATTTGGGGAGATTAAGATTTCTCCCTTTTTGTTTTATTCTCAATTCAAGACCTCAGTTTGAAGGTCGAACTAGCCTTCTCCTTTATCCAAACCCTACCCAACGGGTAAGCTATGTGCTCTACTCAAGTTCAAGTTCAGACAGGGTAAGGGGCATAAGTTCTTTGAATAGATTGCCCAAGGCTGGGGGCAGGGTAGAAATGAATGATATAATCAAAGTTCAAATCCAACCCCTCATTTTACTATTCATTCTCTCATTAATTATTAACCAATCAGAGTTGATTACTACCCTCAGAAACACTCTTTTTCCAAAAGGATATATAAGTCCTGAGCCTGCCACTATGCTTGTCTTTGGTCTGAGAGAGAGATGGCCAAATGACCATCTTTTTATTAAAATGTTGGAATTATTCATAAAATGTTTAAATTGCCCAGAAATTTTGTCTTTCACACCTTTGTAAATTTCACAAAAGGCACATAAATGAGAAATAGAATGTCATGTGTATGGGAATTGCAAGGAGTCCCATTTTTATGTGTGTAGATGATAAGGGACAACAACACCCTGAAAAGGTTCTGTGGAGCCATATCGCAAAGTGCTTTGAATGCCAAACAGAGGAGGTTTAGTACAGAGACAATAGGGAACCCTCAAGCTTCTTGAACAGGAGAGCAATATGGTCAGAACTGTGTTTTCAGAAACATCACTTGGCAGCTATGTGGAAGGATGAATTGGAGAAGGAGAAAATAGAAGCAAGGAGACCAGTTAAGAAACCATTGTAATGGCCCACATAAGAAGAAATGAAAACATGAATCATAGTAGTGGCTGTATGAGTGGAAGAAAATATTCTTTTTAGCAACCCCAAATAATAATCTGGGACCAGATTACTACAAATGGATCCATGTAGCTTGTCATTCAGAACAGAGTGATGATTTTCTTGGAATGAAGATCTTATTATATTTTCTCAGGAACTATAATCTTCTATTAGCAGTTTATTGAGAAGGGCACACTTAAGATTAATTTATGTCCTGTCTTGACTTCATAGACCCACAGAATTTCAGCACTGTAAGGGACTTCAGTGGCCTTCTAGTCCAAACCATATCTGAATAAGAACTCATTCTATAATATACCTGAAAAATGGTCATCCCATCTTCATTTGAAGACTTTCAACTAAGGAAAAACTCAGGACCTCCATGAACAGTCCATTCTACCTCTTTCACACTACCACTCTTCAATGCTTAAAGATGGCTATCATGCCCCTACTCCCTGCTAAATATAAGTCCTCTAATTGATCCTCATAAGTCATGGAATAAAAGCTCTATCATCATCCTGGTTGCACTCCTCTGTACACTCATCGACTTGTCAATGACTTTCTCGAAATGTAACCTGGATTATGGAAAACAGTATGTCAGATGAAGACTGATCATGTTGGTATATAGCAGGAAAATCACCTCATTCCCAGATGTTGTACCCATCATAGGGTAGCCTAAGATCTCATTAGAATTCTTGGCTACCCCATCACATAGTAGGAACATGGAAATTGCAGTCCAGTAGACCATGCTTCTCCCTTGATCTTTTTTAGAACTTTTGCTTAACCATGCCCATTTCATCTAATACCTATCCTCATACCCATGTGGATATTCTCTCTAAGGGTGCAGATTACAACCTGACCCTGCCTGCCTATATTACCTACTATTCTTGTCTATTTCAACCCATAAGTCATTCACAGGGACAATCATCCAAAATTCTTAGGGTCTTCCCCTACACCAGGAGTTGGCAAACTATTGCCCAAGAGTCAAATCCAGCCTGCCAAGTGCTTTTGTACTGCCTGCAAGCTAAAAATTGTGTGTTTTTTTATTTTAAAATACAATAAAACCTTCTCTTAAAATGTAAAAACTATTTTTAACTTGAACTATACAAAAACAAGTAGTGGACCACATTTGGCCGATTGATTGTAGTTGGCAGACTCTTGTTCTAAATCCAGGAGGCTTAACCTTTTTGCATGAGTCACCATGCACTTTGGCATTCTTGTGAAGTTACAGATTCCTCAGAATAATGTTTGGTTTTTAAATTTGTGACTGAATGAAAAATTAAGTATCAGTTGAAGGTTAGGGAAAATAAAGTATTTTTCCTCAATCTAAGTTCATTCACTCCCTGAAATCTACCCATGGTTTACAGGTTAGGAACCAGTCTTCTGGATCTAGTGATAGTAAGTAGATGCATAGCAGTAGGGTGTGCTGGCTATCCAGTAACTGTCCTTTTTCACTGTGCACCCTGTGCCCTTCCCTTTCTGCCTATACATCTCTCTGATAATTTCCTTGAGGCTGCTCATCTCCTACAATTCTTAATTGGTGGTATGTGGCGTCTTATTATCTGCCATTATCCCACTGCCCTTTGGATGACCTGCAATTTTAATTCCTTAGGAACTGTGATATTACATGGCTCACAACCACATTATGTCACCAAACCAATATTAATATTAAAAACTTAAGCCTTTGTTTCAGAGAGAAGATTGGGGTTATTAAAAGGACTTGCACAATTCCCCACAGGCCTTTTGGATTGCCTCTGGGAAATGACAATATAATAATAGTAGTGGTTATAACAACAGCAAAGAAATAGGCAGAGAGCCTTCAATTTGTGTCTGTCCAGAACCCATACTTCATCACTAAGACAAAGTGGAGGTGGTCCCCTCAGGATCTCTGATAATTATGAAAAGCAACTCAGATTTGAACACTTGGTGGACAACAGGAAGAAGATTCCTATGTCACTCATTCTCATAAAGTCCAAATAATGAATCCCTCTAGAAAGAAGGAAACAAGTATTAAGCACCTACTACTTTCACCAGTGCTAAGTACAACTATCTCTCTCTTGATATCATCTCACTTGATCCTTTCAGCAGACCTGGGAGGTAGGAGCTACTGTTATTCCCATTTTGAGACAGAGGAAACTGAAGTAGATTAGCCCAGGGTGACTTGCCTAGGGTCACACAGTTAGTAAGTATCTGAGACCAGATTTAAATTCAATGTCTTCTTTACTCTAGGTCCAGTGTTCTATCCACTGTGCCTCCTAGCTGCCTCAATAGGCTACAACATTAACTAGTAGCAGTTCCAAATTTTATATCAGGACCAGCTTCATGCATTACTCTTGGTACTAGCATAACTATATACAGTGTAGAAGAACAAGAGTTGAAATGCATGGTATACACACATACATACATATGCGTATGTATGTATGTATGTATGTATGTATATATACACACCTATTTTTCACTTTAGATTATTTATATTTGTGTGTGTGTGTGTGTGTGTGTGTGTGTGTGCGTGTGTGTGTGTGTGTAGTCCAGGTCTTGTTCTTCTACACTGTATATAGTTATACTAGTTCCAAGAGTCCTACATAAAGCCAATCCAGATATAAAATTTGATGCTGCTACTAGTCAATATTGTATTATGCGTGTATATGCACACATATGTATATATGCACAATATCATATTTTATCATATATAACTAAACATATAAATGTATATTCATTATATTTCTCACCACTTAAAAATTGTTCAGCTTATATTAACCTATTTAGTTTATCCAAATAGCAACAAGAGCAAATACAGAAGCAGAATTTACTGAAAGGGGGCAAAAGGAGAGAAATATAACTTCCTCTTTGCTTAAAAGTTACTAGGGGAAAAAAAACAATTATTTATCTTTTCTAATCATTCATCTGCACACTCAGTTCCATCTGAGCAAATGATCAAAAGGCTTTCCATCATCGCTGGTTATTGCTGTTGTGTTTGTCCTTCATTTTCTAAGAGAACCATGGCATCAGGGAAAAAATGACATGACTTTGTCATCAAAGTCGGTTGACTTTGATTTGATTGAGGGTGAGAGGACACCAGCCTCACTTTCTCCTCCAGAGACATGAGGATCCAGTGACCAGATATTCATTCATCAGGATGACTGGAGATGACCCAGGATGCAATGTGAGACCCTGGTTCTTTTAGGCTAAGGCCTTTTCAGGGACTCACTTAGAAAGAGGTAGTGTCCATTCAATGAATAGCCCTCTTTAAGAAGTAAGTCAAGGGATGGCCCCTTTAATTAGAAAAAAAAGAAAAGGAGAAAAAAATCAAGCTGAGAGAGGAAGACCCTCAGGGTTTTAATCAGGATATCTGTGCATGCTCTGAATAGGGAAAGAAAAGGGTGCCAGTTGTTTCATTAAGCATTCCCAAAAGCCAGTCTCTACCTTGACCCTTCCTTATGTAGTTAGACTGTCTTGGTGTGTGGCTTGAAAAGAGGCAAGGAATATTGATCTTTAACATCTTATCCCTACACTATTCTCCAAGGGTTCCAAGCTGCTCCAAGAGCAACTGGTGTGTGTGTGTGTGTGTGTGTGTGTGTGTGTGTGTGTGTGCGTGCGCGTACCCTTAAATATTGTTTGTCTAGGGTAAGTAACTTTTTAAGATCCAACCTAAACTTCCTGGTTGCTGTAGCTTGACAGTGAAAGGAGGGACAACAAGTTTTATACCAATGACTTGACCCATTCCCAGCAAAGTCCAGTTCTACAATGAACAGACATAGGAAAGAGAAAACTATTTATCCAAGTTGATGGCAAAATAGAAGTTAGAACGCGAGAATATATAACAGGCCATGCAGAGTGAGGGATCTCTTCCATTGAGAGTGAGCAAAGACTTAAGTTTTGGTGAAAACAATTCATTTTTTTTAAATTGGTGGGAAATTTAGGACATAGTCTGGCAGAAATAGGGTATAGAACATAATCTTATACCATTTATCACAATAAGATCAAAATGGATAAATGACCTAGATATAAAGAGAGATAATACAAGGAAATTTGAAGAACATGGAATATATTACCTATTATGGAGAGGTGAATAATTTACAAATGAACAAGAGATGAAGAGCAAGTTAGGTAGAAAATGGATAATTTCAATTATATAAAATTGAAAAGATTTTGCACAAATAACATAAATATGATAAATATAGCCAAGATCAGAAGAAAAGCAGAAAATTGGGGGAAAATTTATAGACAGATTCTCAAATACAAGTCTCATATCTCAAATATACAAAGAACTTTGTAAAATCTATAGGAATAGGAGTCATTCTCCAACTGACAAATGGTCAAAGAATATGAACAGGCAGTTTTCTGATAAAGAAATCAAAATTATTTATAATCATATAGGAAAATGTTCTATATCATTATTGATTAGAGAAATAGAAATTAAAACAATCTTGAGATATCATTTCTTACATCTATCAGATTTGCTAAAATGATCGAAGGGGAAAATGACAAATGTTCGAAGTGGACATGTAAAAATTGACATACTAATTCACTGTTGTTGGAATTGTGAACTGATCCAATAATTTTAGTGAGCAATCTAGAATTATGGCCAAAGAGTTATAAAACTGCCTATATACCCTGACCCAGCAATACCAGTAATAGGTCTATTTCCCAAGATGATTAGGGAAAAGGGAAAAGAAACCATATGTTCTAAAATATTTATAGCAATTCTCTTTGTGGTGGCAAAGAACTAGAATTGTGGGGATGCCTGTCAATTGGGAATGGCTGAACAAGTTGTGGTATATTACTGTGCTATAAGGAATGATGAACTCGATGACCTTAGAAAAACATGGATAGACTTGCATGAAATAATTAAGAGTGAAATGAGCAAAACCAAGAAAATGTCATATATAGTTACAACAATTTGTTTTAAAGAAGAACTTTGAGTGACCAAGTCTTTTTGACTATTATAAATACCCAAATTGACTAGAAATGATGTATAAAAGATGCTTCCAGAGAAAGAACTATATAGAATGTATGTATAAAAACAAGTATGTATAGGATGCTTTTACATATATGTGTGTATATGTATATGTATATATATATATATATATATATATATACACACACACTCATATTTTTCTGATGATAGCAATTTCTAGGGTGGGGCAGGGAGGAAGAAAAAAAAGAAAGTTACATGATAACTTTTTTATAAAAAGAATAGCAAGTTGTACATAATAGATTTGCAATTTTGTGTACAATCATATTCTCCCATATTCCACTGTGTTATGAAACTGCTTGTTTTATTCCTTAAGTTCAGAATAAAATTTTTAAAATAAAAAAAAAGAAAGTAGTAGAAAAGTAGAATGAACTGCTTCAGGAAGTCATATATTCACCCTCACTGAAGGTCATTTAAAAAGTTGGATAACCATTTGTCAGGTATTATGCAGATTGAATTCTAGTTCCACAGATGGGCTGGGATGGACAAACAACTTCTGACTAGATAACAATGGTTCACTGGAATGATTTTCAACTCTGAGATTCTGTGATCTCTGTCTCTCTCTCTGTATCTTTCTCTCTCTCTCTCTCTCTCTCTCTCTCTCTCTCTCTCTCTCACACACACACACACACACACACACACACACACGTTTTGGAAAATTTTTTTCTGATATCCTTTGATTTTATATCATAGGCATTTCCTGATCTAACACCACCACTGCCTAGAATGCTTCTTTCTAGAAGAAGGAAAACACCAAACCAAATCTAACAAACAGACAAACAAAAAACTTGGTAAGCTAAACCATTTAATACAGTAACCACATCTGACATCTATACTATTTTACTTGGTCATCTAATTAAGCTCCCCTGGATTTATTTACCACTGCAATGCTGACAATTCTTAAATCTACCTATCCTGCCCTAACCTCCCTGTTGATCTCCAACCTTACCTCTCCAACTGCCTTTCAGACATCTTCAGCTGGCTGTCCAATGGACATCTTAAACTCAACATATCCAAAACTGAATTCATTATCTTGCTTCCCCCGCTCCCCAAATCCTTCCCTACTTCTACCTTTCCTGTCCCTCAAACTCTCAACCAAAGTGTCATCCTTGGCTCCTCACTATCTCTCACCCCTCATTCACCATATCCACTGTGTTGCCAAAGTCCGTTGATTTCTTCTTTGCGTGATTTCTCAAATATGCCCCTTTCTCTTCTCTGACATTGTCACCACTCTAGGGCAGGCACTTACCACCTCATACTTAGATTATGGCAATAGGCTACTGGTAGGTCTGAGTGATTCAAGGCTCCCCCTATTCTAATACATTCCATTTAGTCACAGAAGTGATTTCTTGAAACACAAGTCTAACCATGTCATTCACACACACACACACACACACACACATACACACACTTAGTGTACTCCAATGGCTCTCTATCACCTCCAAAATCAAAAGCAAATCTTATGCCTGACATTCAAAGTCCTTCATAACTTAGCCCCCTCCTACCTTGGCAGTCTTCTCACATTTTATTCCCCACTTTAATCCAGGGACACTGGCCCCCTTGCTATCGTACAAGCAAGATACTCCATCTCTCAGTTCCAGGTATTTTCTCTTACTGTTCCTCACGCTTAGGGACTCTTCTCATCCCTGCCTATTGGTTTTCCTGGGCTGCTTTAAATAACAAGTAAAATCCAGTCTTCTACAGGAATCCTTTCCCAACCCTTCTTAATTCTATTTCTTTCCCTCTGTTAATTATGCCCTAATTTTGTGTATATGTATGTGTATACATACATACATAATTTGTGTACATATTATTTTATTTTTGTTTTTTTTCTTTCATTAGACTGTGAGATCCTTGAGGACAGGAACTGTCTCTGCCTCTTTACATATCCCCAAAGCTTAGCACAATGCCTCGACATATACGCTTAGGAAATGCTTATTCACTGACTGACTCTCCATCATACAACAATGTTAGAAGGAAGAAATGATACAGGGCTTTAAAAAGAAATTGGCAAATTTGTTTTGACACCATATGCACTCACAGACAATTTACAATTCCACTCAAAGTGCAATTTGTGAAAAACAGTTAAGCAAAATAACATAAAAGAGTAATTGCTCCTGACAGACATGCAATGTTACACTTTAGTGGTTTACCATTTGTTTAAAAGAAGTCACTGTGTAAATTTTGTCTTTGTTTTTGTTTCTTTGCATTATATTTCTATAAGTATTCTGGATTCAAAAATATTCTATTATATTCTTAAAAGCGAATGTAGGATTTTTCAGTGTTGGGACCGAGGGGCAGGACTCCAGTGTGGGAACTGAGCCCCCCACCATCCCAGATGGCAACCTGACTCATACAGTAGATAAGTAAGTATTAGGGAGTTGTTTAGACAATGACATCGGGAAGGTGATGCCATAACTAACAAGTGAATTGGATTTAAGCAAGGGAGGGCTGTGCAAAATCTTCAGCAGCCTTACTTTCTCCTCCAGAGCCGTCTGGGTCCAGTGGCCAGTTATTCATCAGAATGACTAGAGATGACCCTGCATGTTTAGGGGGTTAACCTGTAGTTCAAGAGAGACCATTGACTTACTTGCTAGTCATCACAAAGATAGTAAGGGATGAAGGAGAAACTGAATTCATTACTATGACTCCAAGTGCAGTCACTATACAACTCTCCTTTAAAGTGCTATTTGGTGAAGGCAATGCTCACTATTATGTATAACCAGCTCTCACCTCAAAGGGAGGAGGGGAGCCTTGGAAGCGGGTTTCCACTGGGAAGGAGACTAAATTTAAAATATCGGACCAAGGACAGAGTTCTGCTTTCCCCCTGCCTTCCCCCCAGTGTATGCAATGGAAAGGATCCTGGATTTGGGGACAAATGGGTTCAAGTCTTACTTAGCCTTGCAACTTGACAGCTGTTTGAGTTTGACAAACAGTTGCCCCATTTTGGCCTCAGTTTCCTCATCTGTAAAATGAGTGATATTTAAGGTCTCTTCTACCTCTAAACCCCAGAGCTCAGCAAGGACAGTTTCAGAGAAACAGGAAAGTCACAGGGACACCTAAGCCTCTTACTTTGTGCTGCCTCAACCAGCACTGCTCAGAAATGATTGTGGGGTGTGGGGAATGGAGGAAGCTTTCTTGGTATTGACATGCAAATGAGAACTCCAGGCTTCACACTGTGCTGCTTCCTGGACCTGTGAAGTGGAAATTTTTGCTTTGAAAGCTCTGTTGAAAGACTGCAATATGTAAGTGTGCTGTCAACTATTTGTATGCTCCTAATGTTTGCTCTAAAAGGCAGAGGGATGGAATATGAGCAGCATTTGGGGGAATAAAAGCCAGGATTTGAAGCCAATTCATTCCCAGCTGCTCAGCCCTGCAGGTGATAGGCAACCTATGAATCTCCCTAGAGTCATTAGAGTTACCTGGGGTGGGGAGGAGAGTCAGGGATGGAGAACTGCAGTGATAAGGCAGTAAATTCTAGTCTCCAGCACACAGTCCTGTGGCAGATGCCAGTAAACGGTGCCAAACGAGAAAGAGTAATATGGATGGAACCTGCAAATACTGTCACAAAATGCGAGGAAAACAGAGATGACAATTCTTTTTAATGTTGTGGGGCATTAGGCTTTCATTTTCCAAGGATTCATGGCAAAATTTAAGGCCAAGATGCGGCCCTCTGGGTATTTGGTGGGTTCTTGTTCTTTAGCCTGGTCTGTAATAAGCACTTGTAATCTTAAAAACAAACAAAAAACCTCACAACTTTAAAATCACAATTCTTTCCTCAACTCTCAAGTTACTCTGTATTGCTGATGTGTAAATGCTGCAGATCTTTCCCAGTCTCCTCAGATTCGTCCTTCTGCACACAATGAACAACTCTTCCTAGATATTCCTCCCATTGGCAGATACCTTATATTCAGCCCATTCTAGAGCAGGGTCGGTATCTTGATCAAGAAGCATCTCCTGACTTCTTTGGTTTTGTTCATGGGACCAGCATTCTCTCTATCATTAGGCTTAAAACTTCTGACTTTTTTCCTTCACCTCCTCTCATTGCTATGTTTTGTTAGTTCGATCTTCAGGATATCTCCATGATTCCTTTTCCTTTCATCACCCTCATACAGCCACCTTCCTATGTGAGCTCTCATTTTGTCTCATTGCAATAACTTCTTAACTAGTGTACTACCCTGTTACAATAATTAACTCATTTAAGGATAATACAATGGTCCCTAAGCTCCATGTGATTCCTTCTTTTTTAATTTTAAGAGGTTTATTTTAGACAAAAAATTATGAGTTTTGTCACAATAGTTTTGCCACAATAGCATTGTGGTTCGGTCCTTTTCATTGTGTCTGACTTTTTGTGACACCATTTGGAGTTTTCTTTGCAAAGATCCCAGAGCAGTTTGCCATTTCCTTCTCTAGCTTATTTTACAGATGGGGGAAACAGAGCTAAGTGACTTACCTGGAGTCACAGAGGCCAGATTTGAACTCAGAAAGGAGTCTTCCTGACTCCAGATCCAGCACACTATCCATTGTATCACCTAGCTGCCCCACAATAGTAGTAAGTTATAAGAAAAATTCCTAATATTTAAGCAGGGTTTGGGATTTCTGCATAACCTTTACATTTGTATGTATTTCTAGGTAACCTCTGGTCTCTTTGTAGTTGAGGGAAAATTCTGTTTACTGGAAGCATTTGGGAAAAGAAAGTATTTGTGGATAGATAGGTGCTGGAAGCAGAATATGGGGAGAGAGATGGCCTTTTCTCAGGATGTCTCTGAGACAGGGTCTTCAGCTCCATGAGGCTGGGGGGCAATGATCCTTATTCATATCTCCCATTTTTATCATAGTTCAATCCTGCCTTTGCTTCCCAGCAGTAGGATGGAAGGCCATGCTTGTTTTACCCTCTCAAACGCAGACCCGTAAACTATCTTTTTGGTTCTGAGATAGCACCAGCCTTTTATATACATTTCTTAGGGCATGACCAAGTCTGTCATACAATAGTTTGATTGATTCAAAGAGACATATAGATAATATTCTCATCTGTAGTCAGAAAGACCTGGGAGCAAATAGTGCCTCAAACATTCACTTGCTGCATAGTCCTAGGCATTGCAAGTAAGTCACCTAACATCTCTGTGCTTCATTTCCAGTGATAAAATGAAGGGCTAACATCCTTTTTAGATGTCTACTAATATCCCTTCTAGCTCTCTCTATGTAATTTATGAGTTCGATTCTTTCAAATTCTTCCTTTTCTAGTCTGTTATTGATCTACTTTGCTATTTAAAAGTTAATACTGAATAGTTTTGATGATTACTACTTTATGATATAGTTTGAAGTTTAGAAAATCTAATTTCTTTTCATTCTTTTTTTTTTCATTATTTCCTTGATAGTCTAAACATTGGCTTCATCAAATGAATTTTGTTATTGTAATGACATGTTCTGTAAAGTATCCAATTCATAGTTTGAGTGACATAGTACTAAATAAATAAAATAGTACTAAAATAATGTGTTGGAATAGCACAGCCATGTGAGGGATAATTTATAGTGAAGTTTTCCCATTCTGAAAAATCAAATCTAGAATGGCTTCAGTATTCACTAGGCCTAGGGTTAGGTCACCTGACCTTCCAGCAATCTGGGGCTTAGAACAATGGAGACCCTCCCAAAGTGCCAAATCAGCACAAGATGTGTCAAATAAGACCAAGACTGCTTTCATTGGACACCCACATGTTTCTGGGTCCTTTGTCTCCCGCGCTTAGTTGTGGGCCAGCCTCCCTACCAATAAGAGTGAAGACCAGTTGCAGGGAGGAGGGGGGGGTTGGGTTTCTGCATTAGAAGATTATATAACCATGGGCTGGCTTCTACCTATTGCTCTCTCCCTGCCGCCATGTGGGCGACAAGGGCAGAGTCCTTTCTCATGAGAAAGAATAAAGACCTTTTCTGACTTCACATTCAGACTCTGAACTCTTTCATCTCACACAGCCATAAGTATTCAGTATTCCTCCAATTACCTAACATGATCATTATTTTCCTAAGGAGAACTCTTAAATTATGTCTACACAGTTATTTAGGGTACTTTGGTAGATTGATTCAAATATTTATGAACAAGTCATAAGTCCATAAGTAAAACCCCAAAGGAAAAATCCTCAAGATCATATAGATTTACAAGTTAATCCTATCAAACCTTTAAAGAACAACTAATTCAATATTACATAAATTATTTTCAAAAACCTGAAAAGATGAGACCCTTCAAACTTTATGACACAAATATTGCTTTAATGCCTAAACAAAGGAGAGACAAAGCAGATGAAGAAAACCATATACTGATACTCCTAAAAAAACGCTGATGCAAAAAATATTACAGTATTAAGAAATAAGTAACAACAAGATATTTAAAAGGTTAAACACAATGACTAGGTTATCTTTATACTAGGAATGTAGGGTTGGTTCAACATAAATGAAAATATGAACATAATATGCCTTATTAATAATAAAATAATTAAAAGTATATGTTTATAACAATAGATTCTGAAAAGGATTTTGACAAAAATCTAATGTCTTTTTCCACCAAAAAAATAACATTAGAAAGCATTGGAATGAATAGAATTTTCCTATTCATTCTAATGCTTTCAAATATTTTGGGTTTTTTTTTTAGGATCTCATAGGACATCATAGTAGGATCTCATAGGAAGCCTCAGAAATGTGTTGACATGTGCTCTCTATCATCTTCCCGGGTCTTAATTGACCAAGGACCAGATCTTGTCTTAGCATGTAGGGTACTATTCTCCAATAGAGCTCTTCAAGTAGAGTCTATATGACCAGTTCTCATGGCCCTGTGCCACAGCGTGGTACATGATATCTTTATTCAGCTACAAACTAGACAAGATGATTTCTGAGCTCCCTTCTGACTCTGAGACTATATGATGGCTCAAAGCCTATCCTCTTATGAGTGTCATTTGGATATTTTTCTCAAAGTGCATGACTTTCCTCTTGGTCACATTTTAAAGTTTTCTAACTTAGCAAGAACTTTCTGCAGATCACATCTTAGTTTTTCCTGATCAAAAGAGCCTACTAAGCCTTGATGTGATCTACAGACTTAAAGATTTCACTGTGGATATATCACATCTCCAGATATTTTTACTATTAAATTAAATAAACATTATGAACAATAAATTCAACATTAAAAACAATAAATAATCAGTAAACAATTATGAAGCACCTATGATGTTTAAGGCCTTGTGAAAGACTGTGGAGAATACAGTCAATGGATAAGACACAGTGCCTACAGTTTCCATGTGGAACCTACAGTCTGATAGGGAAGATAAGTCTGCAAATACCAGTAATGCAGAAACATAGTACATAAAGGGTAGAAAGCGCTACGTAAATTTGTTGGAGGAAGGAATCATGTCTCCCTGGAGGATAAGAATATAATTTTATCCTTATCTTCCAGGAACATTCGTGTGTGTGTGTGTGTGTGTGTGTGTGTGTGTGTGTGTGTACATATGTAAATGCAGCGAGTAATCAAAGTAGAATGGAGACTAGTCATGAATGGAGGCTAGTTATGAATGAAACCCTTGAAGTAGGTCTTGAAGGAGGTAACGGATAAGAGTTCACAGAAAGGAATAGGGAGGAAATTATAGGCTGGGAAAGGGGCTGATACAGTGGATAGTAACCAGATTAATTTTGTTGGATCAGAAGCACTAATGAAGAACAATGAGAGATGGAAGTAATGTTAGGGCAAGATTGTTTTAGATACAAGTATGGAATGATGAGAATCTGTACTAAGGTAGTAGCAGTGAGAATGAAGAGGAAAGGACAGGTATGAGACATAGTTTGAAAGAAGTATCACAAACTCTTTGCAATTAATTGAATAAAAGAGGAAGGTTAGTCACCTACCACTGTGCCTCCTAATATGGCTTTAGCAAATGTCTATTAAATTCAACCAAAACACAATTTCTAGTACTTACTATGTGACAGAAACTATATGAGGCACTAGGGATATAAGGATATGAAGGCAAGGCAGTTAGCCCTCAAGGACTTTTATATTCTCATCAAGAGGCAGAAGTGAGGAGGGAAGGCTTTCCATGCATGAGGTCAGCATATGCAAAAGCATGAAAATGGGAGATGGAGTGATATGTGCTAGGAAACAGCAAGTATGCCTGTTTGATTGGTGCCATTTGAATTGAATTAATCAGAGATATTCTAAGCTTTCCGAAGTTAACAACTGGGAGAATGACCATGCCACTGTTAAAAACAGAGAGGATAAAATCGATATGACCAATGAGGAAATTAGAATACTCTAACTCTATTCACTCTATTGTTATGGAGCTATCCTTTTTTGTAGGGCTAAAAATGAATATTCCTATTCTTCTTTGTTTGTTGGAGGGGCTACGCAACCTTATGTAATAAGGCTCAGAAAATTGAAACCATTTGAAATGAAATAGAATTGAAATGCCAGCAAATGTTGAAAAGACTAAAGTAATAACCTATCACTCAGTGTGCCTTTTCCCCCAGACAATGAACATCTGGAATGGTTTGAGCACCTTTCTTTCTCCTCCTGGGGATTTGTGGGGAGGAGCTATAGGCAGGGGCAGAATCATAAATCCGTCAGGGCTGACAGAAACCTTTTTCTAGATGCTATTACAGGAAAGCAACTGCTATTGCTTTGTGACCTTCGGTAACAGTTGCTCTGTCTTCTGGGAATCAAGATTGATTTTCCACATCAGAGCATGTGAGAGGGCTTGTTGCCTGAGAACTTAGGCAGATGCTGTTATCAGAAGGCAGCTACTTTTCTCGAGCAAAAGTTGGTAGAGTAGTATGACTGGTACTGAGAGAATGGTTGGTTATTCTCTGCCCCAAAAGTGACTGTAAAAACATTTCTTCCATGTACTTGGTAATGAGAGTCTGGCACTTTCCTTCCGAGAAGTTCATGATCTTTTTGAGCTCCTTCTCATTGATCTAATTAATATTTTCTGGGGATGTGGAGTGTTTGTCATTACTCTTGTATAGCAGAAATGTTAAGAAGCATATTCAGAGGCCATGCAGTGAACTGGTAGAAATTCTGCAATATACCATGCAGGCGGCCTGCATGGATACAGAAAAGTTATTCCTGAAAATGTTGTCTGCCTGTAGAATAATTCTTGACTTCAGTTTGCCAACAAACATTTACGAAATACCTGGTTTGTGCTAGGCACTATGCTGGATGTTAGGATTGTAAACAAAAAGGACATAGTCCCTACCTTCAGGAAATGTATGTTTTACTATAATTTCCATTATAATTTCAGAGATGTTTTCTCTTAATGGAAAAAAATCCCTAACACATAATCAAACTTTCACTTAAAAGTCTTATCTCTTAGGACACAAACCATGCTGTCTTTGTAATCATACATTTCATTTCTAGAAATACAGAATCATAAAACATTAGATTTAGAAAGACTTCAGAGGTCATTCATTCAGGTACCTGTGTGATTCACAGAATTTCAGATTTCAAAGGTATCTCAGCAGCCAGCTAGTCCAAACCATACCTGAAAAAGAGTCCCCACTAGAACGTGTAACGAATTTTTATCCAACTCTTGCTTGAAGACTTCAATGAGGGAGAACTCATTTCCTTCCAAGGCTATTTATTCCACTTGTGAATAGAGAGTCAGTATGATGTACTGGTCATAGTTTGCCTCAAAACTGGGTTCAAGGCCCACCACTATATGACCCTGCACAAAACACTTAAGCTTTTGTGCCCCAGAAAAGTTGCCAACTCCTGTTGGTACAGGGAGTTTCTTCAACTGGAGTTTCCCTATATGAATGAAATCACAAGTGCCATCCCTATCCTCTCACAAAACTTGTGCAAAATATTAGTAATGTAAAGCAATTCATATTGTATTACACACCTTTGTAAAAGTATATGAGCAACATAACTTGGTGGTCTTAGACTCAGGAAGTCCTGAGTTCCCCCTGGTATGAGTTTTGTGACCAACACTGGTTGTTCATCTTTGGGCTTTCATTTCCTTAACTATGCGATGGGGATAATTAATGTCTGTGGTACCTGCTTCACTGCATTATCCTGTGGCACAAATGATTTAATGTGTATAAAATGTTTCACAAACCTTAAAGTGTGATATAAATGCTACTATTAAAAACACACATCTCACTCACTCATTTACTCATTCATTCAACCAACACTTATCTACAGAAATACTTCAAAGAATACAAAGATACAAAAGGCATGGTCCTTGCTCACAAGTAAAAGAGATGATAGTCACACATTTTTAGTGTGTAGGGAGATCAGTGATATTGGTACTGGTAGAATCATATAGGTCTAGATTTGGAAGGAGCCTCAGGGGCTGTATAGTACCCCCTTATTTTACACAGAGAGAAAAAAAAAATTTAAAAAAAGATTGAGGCCTAGAGAGATTAAGTGATTCATCCAAGGTTAAGCATCAGAGGTGGCATTCGAACCAGGTCTTCCAAATCTACAACTAGTGCTTTCCCCACTTTGCAACACACGCAGAACAAAGGCATTAAGACAAATGTTACCAGGTATGCCAGGCCATCTAGATGCACCAAGGTGATCTGTATAACATCCTGGGTCATTATGAAGATTGGAAAAGTACTTGTACCCCAGCTTTATACAGCTTCTTTGCAGTTCTGCTAAATGGAGTCCCTGTTATATTTTGAAAAGACACCAGCTAATGACTGGGATTTGATAGGGATTCAAAGGATTTTTAAACTTCACTTCAGAAAGCAGGGATTATTATGCATGAATTCATGAATAGTAATTCAAATGAAAAACTTGCATTTCCTAGCTAGCTGACTGGGTGAAACTGGGGGCTCACAACCCAAAAGAGCCTTTGGGGTTTTCAAGCTAAAGATATACTATACCCTCCCCCTTCCATGCATACAAGGACCAGGAGATGCTAACAGAGAGGAGCAGTAATGGCAAGAGAAGATGCTCAGTAGAGAGTGGTAGCAATAGTGGCATCCAGCAGAAGGAACATAGTAAGAAAGGATGCCAAGTCAGTGGAGAAACCTGTTTGATTGAGTATATCCCTAGAGTATGCTGGTGCTTCTACTTTACTAAAGGCATGATTTATACTGGGTATATGTGTCCCTGATACATAGATATTATGTATGTGTGTGTGTGTTTGTGTATGTGTAAGCATGTGTGTATGAGAGTGTATATATTCTTATATATGTGAGGGTGTATACATATAGATGGGGAAAAAGAAAGAGAGAGAGAAAGAGAGATTATCCCTTTTTCTTAAGTCTGGTGAAGTCTATGAACCCCTTCTCTGAACTATTTTCATTTGTAGAAAATACATAGGATTAACAAGAAATTCAGTTACATTGTAATACAGTTATCCAAAAAGCAAGTTCATAGATCCCAAGTTAGTTAAGGGCTCCTGCTCTAGACCCATAATCCCCTTGTTATGCTATCTTTCTTCCTGGGCATCCCTAACCCATTCCCTTTGCTGATACCATCCAGGGTTCCTTTATGAGTTTCTGGTCCCCACATGTACAGGGAAAATCCAAACCATCTGGGCCTGGGTCTCCCTGATGATGGTTATCAAGGCTCCTAAAAGAAGGACCTCCTGAAAGAGGAGAATTCCATTTCTGAATCTTGTCATTGTTCCCTTAGCTCCTCATAAATATGATCTGGCAGGTTGAACTTACCTCTGATTGCCAAGTCAGAAATGGCGGCTCCCTATTTAACCTTTTGTTTTGGATGTGGTTCATTTCCGAATGAAAGGTCTGGGCTTCCCAGGTGGCATTTTAATCAGAAGTGATAGGGAAGTGAATGTGAATTTTATCCTGCTGATGAGCTTGTCCCCATAGATTGTTGGGTTTTTTTTTCTCTTTTCCCCTCCCCTGCTATCTCTGGAATGGAGAGTTTGAATCAGCAATTAAATGGCCCACAGCTGGGAAGAATGAGAGAGGAGTGTGGGAAACAAAAAACTTGCATCCACATTTCTGTCAAGTGTCAGTATCCTTGTCCATCACCCAGATTCACATCACCCTTTACTTCATTCTTTCTCAGCTCACATACAGTCAGTTGCCAATCTTCTTTATGCTTCTTTCTCTAAAACATCTCTCACATCCATCTTCTTTTCTCCATGGGCCCCATCCTAGTTCAGGCTTTCATTACCTCCTGTCTCAATGGATGATTGCAATAGCCTCCTAATTGACCTCCTTGCCTTAATCTGATCACTTCTCTAATTTATCCACCTCAGAGCTGCCACAATAATAGGGTGGTGGTTGTTTTTTTTTTCAAAGACTGGGTCTCCCGATCTTGCTCAGGCTGGATGTATAGGGAGGTAGCCCCTATACCACTCTGGTATAGCCCCTCATCAACTCAGGCCTGAACAATTGCAATAGGCTTCTGATGAGTCTGCCTGTCTCACTCTTCATGCTCTATTCAGCTACCAAAGTGATTTTCCTAAATTTCAGGTCCCCATATCATTCCCTCTGTTCAATAAACTCCAGAGTCTGCCTATCACCTCAAGGATCAAATACAAAATTCCATATTTGGTGTTCAAAGCCCTTCATAACCCAGCCCCCTGTTACCTTTCCAGTCTTTACGCACCTTACGTACTCCTGTATGTGCTCTTTGATTCAGTGACACTGGCCTTCTGGCTGTTTCACAACAAAGACACTCCATTTCTTGGGTTTCAGGCATTTCCTCTGGTTGCACCTGTATCTGGAAGACTCTCCCTACTCATTTCCACCTTTTAACTTCCCTGGCTTTCTTTAAATCTCAAATAAAACCTCACATTTTACAGGAAGCCTTTCCCGATCTCTCCCCCATCAATTCTAGTGTCTTCCCTCTATAATTTTTCCAGTCTACCCCATACACAGCTTGTTGGTTTAGATTTGTTTGTTTTTTGATTCTCTTATTAGATTGTAAGCTCCTCAAGGGAAGGTACTATTTTTCCCTCTTTTTCATCCACTCACTCAGGATAGTACTTGGCATATAGTAGGCAATTAATAAATGTTTATTGACTGATTCTTATCTTCTCCAGTCAAGTCAAATAAACTTGTTAGCTCTTCCCTGTACATGACATTCCATCTCCTACGCTGCTGCCTCTGAGAAGGGGTCCCCCAAATCTCATCAAGACAGGCATTAATTCCAATGAATGGAACTACCAATATGCTCCATGCCAGGTAACTTTACCAGTTGTGAATATCTTTTTGACAGAGTTAAATAATTAATCTATCAAAAGTGTAAATTAGTTGAAAGGGGGGAGATGTATCAAAACATTGGACTAAATCATTTTTTGAAATATACTGAAATTGGTTGAAAAAAATAGATACACCTCTGCGTTTAGGTATTTCAGAGGGGGTGGTAAAGCAGGAAAGCAGTTAAGTTTCGGTAGTACTTTGAGGATCCTGATCCTATAACCAGAGGGCACCAAGACGGTGGAAGAGTGAGCTCTGAGGGAATTATATTCCATCTCTTCTCCCAGTCTCCACCTAATCATTGTCCATACCATTGGAGAGAATGGATCAACAACAAACAGGGCATCTGGTCAGGAAATGAGAGAGCACCAAGTAGGCACTCTGAGGAAAGGCATCTTCAGGAAACATAAAGTCTTCAAGGGGGAGAGAAGT
>CM053582.1:175779694-175813333 GCA_028627135.1 Pseudochirops cupreus
AAGCTGCAATGCAGAGGCGGGTGCAAAACCTCTGCCTTTGGCTTTTCTGCTCTGGAGGCTTTCTGGCCAGACTGCTTATCTCCCCCTTTCACAATCCCTACTCGCAGCTGCTGCTAATCCGCTCACCTGAGAGGCTCCTCAGCTCCTCCTGTCCAGCTGCCCCCCGGGCACGGCCCCGGCTTCAGGCCAGGCTGGTTTCGGTTCGCAGTGCTGATATGGTTCCTCGTAGCCGAGCTGACTTTAGTGGGAAGTATCTTTGTGTGCGTTTTGGAGTTCTAGGATTGGTTTAGAGTCCTATTTTATGGGTATTTTGGGGTGGCTATGTGAGAGCTGCGATATGTTGCTGCTGCTACGCCGCCATCTTGGCTCCGACCCTGGATTTTCTTTCTTAGCTTCCTATATATGTTGCCTAAAATTGTCTTAGAAGAAAGACACATTAAACAGCATGGGAAAACTGTGCCATTTTAGATTTCTCACTATCAGAAATTACTTGGCATTAGATTGATCTTAAATAAAATCTTAGTTAAATAAAATTGTTTCTGGGAGACTAGTATGTAAATGAGAAATACACTATTAATTTATTTTTCCCTTGTCAATGATATTTAGAGAAATAGGGAGAAGCATGTGTTGTATTCAGTTCCACTGAGGTCCCATCCAGCTCCTAAGAAATGGCAATTCTGTGTTCATCTCACACAGGTAATGGAAACATAGCTCCCCAAATGCTGTTGCTGTTTTCAGAAGAGCAGAAGTTCTGGAGGAGGTCAAAGCTGTCATGGTCCTCTGTTGTGCTTGCCTCACCTGATACCATCACAACACAATGATTAATCAGTTATGATGAGACATGAAAATGGAATGTGTACACAGGCACGTATCACACTGGCATTAAAATCACATTAGCTCAACCTGATTAACATTGTTTCACTCAGAATCAAATAAATCAGGTCACCATCAATGGGGCTCATTAAATCTCTGCCTACCAAAAGACAAGTGTGACAGACAGTCCAGGAAATTGTGGCTAAAAAAAATCACCCCCAAAAAGCAGATTGGCCCCATAGTTGTATAAAGGTCCTAGACTCTTCTCTCTTTCACTCACAAGGCTTCTTGAAGGCTATCATTTCCTCCAGGTAGAATAGGGGCCAACCTACTTCCACTATAATACAGCTGGGGCTGGTGAACCATCTTTCTCAGTAGGGTTGCTATCTTCTGCAATCTAATGGGGAATGGAAACACTATAGGAATGGAAGTCATGATTATTATTTGTGTTATAATAGGGGACTCTGATAGTCACAAAGTCTGAGCCTAGAGGAATATGTTGGTAGTCGCATTAGGAAAGGTAAGAGGCTGGTGGGAACAGACTCTTAATGAGGAAATTTCTGTCTGAGGAAAATGGTACAATCAATTGGTTGGTTTTACAATCCATGGGGGCCATCTTCAGTCATCCTGATCTATGTCTTGCTACTGGACCCAGATGGCTCTGGAGGAGAGAGTGAAGCTGGTGACTTTGCACAGCCCTGCCTCACTTAAATCCAATACACTTGCAAGTCAAGACATTGGTCTTCTTCAAGAATGAATGACAATTTATAATCTATTTCCTTTTCCAGTTGAGGAATACTAATAATGAAGTTTGTGTGTCATTTTAGGATTGTATACTAAGTCACTTTTTACACATGGAATGAGGACTTCTCAGGCATATTTATGAAAATAAAATGGACACAGATATAACAGTGTTGTGTATTGTGTTACATTCTAGATACCATACTTTAGGAAGGACATTGATAAGGTGGAAACTGTTCAGAGAAGGGCAGACAAGATGGTGATAGACCTTGTGTCCATGTCTTTGGGGGATCAGTTTAAAGAATTGGAAAGCTTAGCCTGGATAAAAGATGTGAAAGCCGTCTTCAACTATTTTGATGCAAAGGGGGAAGTGGCTGATAAAAAGCCAGAGTGCCTTTTCTGATGTTCCACATGTGGATGAGGCTCTCTGTGCTTCAAGGAGACTAGGAATGATCAGTAATGGAAGAGATTTTGGAGAAATTTTGGAACACGGTGAGACCTTCTATAATTGGCTCTAGTCTGCTAGCTATATGGTCAATGACAGCCTCTTTCATGGGCTGCCAAGGACTGGGGGTGACTTTAAAAGAAACTACCAGGGCATCTAGGTGGTGCAGCGAATAGAGCACCAGCCCTGGAGTCAGGAGAACCTGAGTTCAAATCCCACCTCAGACACTTAACACTTACTAGCTGTGTGATCTTGGGCAAGTCACTTAACCCCAATTGCCCTGCCTTCCCACCTCCAAAAAGGCCAAAAAAAAAAAAGAAGTAACTACCTATCCAGAGCTTTGTTTATTCTCTCTGACTGCTGTCTCTGAGGATGTCTGCTCTTAGTTTGACTTCTTCACTGATGGCAAGCAGTGAGACATAATTTAGTAAGGGGAGACGTTGGGTCCTTTACCTCTGAGACCAAAGTGTGTGCCCAAGAGTACACAGCCCAACAGTAGCTGAGATAAAAATTCCTCTAGCATAGATGATCTACCAAATTCCACTTATGTGGATGTGAATTTAATGAAAACAATGCTATGTAGAAATTGCTAAGTTTTAGCCCATTCTCTCCAGACCGAGATGAGATAGGTAAGAATGTGCCCCTACGGTGTTAGACTCAGGAAATGTCTAACCTTTTTTCTTAATGAAGCAAATATCCCTTTGTAAAAGGCAATTGCGGTTAGTTGGCTAAATGGAACTGGAGTGTCAGTCATTAGCTGACAGTGGCGAGTAATACTACAGGTGCTCTGTTCTGACCATGTGTCAGGCACCCATGATCTTCTTACCTATGACATGTGGAAGAATGGGCAGCTAGGTGGCACTTATTCTCTGTCAGCTTCGGTTTCTTCATCTATGAAATGAGAGGATGGGATTAGGTGATGTCTAAAATCCCTTCTTGGCAGCTAGGTAGTACAGCAGATAGAGCATTGGGTCTGAAGTCAAGAGGATGTGATCAAATGTCTAACCTGGGCAAGTCACTTAACTCTTTTTGCTTCAGTTTCCTCATATGTAAAATGAGCTGCAAAAGGAAATAGCAAACCATTCCAGTATCTTTGCCAAGAAAACCCCAAATGGAGTCATAAAGAGCTGGACACAACTAAAACAACTGAACAACAAAATGTGGAAGAAAGATTGCACTTCTTTTGTTTGTAGAACAAAGAGTGAAAATTACAAAGAGGAAAATTAACGTGATATAAAAAAACCAAAAACTATGAGATCTGGAATAATTCTCCCCTCAACTGAGTTCATCCTCCAAAGCTGCAGGATCAAAGCATTCTGTGGTTATGTATCCACTGTAAACTGTAGCTCAAAGTCCCCACTGATGGGTTTACCTTTATTAGTCAGAGAGAGGAAACATGTTTCAGAGCAAAGACATTTAATGAAATAGCCTAGCAATAAAAATGATTTTTAAAATTTTTCCCCATAAACAGAAAACTTGTCTGGGGGAGATTAAAAGGAATATAGGCACACACATGCATTATCAATGGGAAGAAAAGACACATATTGGATAGAAACATAAGGCTCCATATATAAGGAACTGTATGTCCTGAGTGTACACATAGAAGGACACTCATATAAGTAAAACAAAAAAGTGTAGAAAAGCAGACATATAGAGAGAAATGTTAGTGGAACTTATAGATGAAAAGACACCCTTACTGAGAATATGTTGCTAGGTTACATGCACAGAGGTACAACTGTAGTATACAATACACAGGGAACTGACTCACTGTTACATCAAGCCTGATAGGTGGTCAAGCAACCTTTGAAAACTTCAGGGAGGAGAAAAATCACTGTATCCTGATTAAGTCCATTCCATATCAGGAATGCTTTAATAGTTAGGAGGTTTTTCCTAATATCAAGTCTAAATTTGCAACTGCTATCAATTGCTTCAGGTTCTGCCCCTCAGGGCAAACAGAGGAAATCCTTCCACTTTATAATCTTTCAGATATTTGAAGACGAGCTATTCTGTCAAGGAGCCTTCAATGACATGATTCTAAATCCTACATCACAGACTTCCTTGTTATGTGTTATGTTCCTATGTTAAGTCTCTTAACCTTTGTCAGTCTCAGTTTCTTAGTTTGTTAAATGCGGAGCAATCAAGAAACACGTGTTAGGCATGGTTCTGAGTACTGGAGCAGCACCTGTCCCACAGAACTGTCATGGGACTGACACTAGAGATAACACATAAATATATATAAACTACTTAGCAGACCTCAAAGGGCACTTTATTATTACTACTATTATTGCGTCTCTATGATCTCTCTGTCTCCATCTCTCTCTTCAAACCTGTAACATGAATGGGCTAGGATGAAAAAGGATCTCTCCTTTGAGGTCACCTCCCGCCTTTAGGTTTATGATTCTATGACATAAAATAATTAGAAATGACAGAGAGGCAGATTTTAGTCTTTAAAGAAGTTTCTCAAAAGTTACTGAAAACAGCTTAGCCGTCATATCCATAAATTCTTTTGATTACCTGGAATATACTTTGTTTGGTCCTGGTGACTGGAACTAATTCAGAGTAATATGCCCACAGTAAGTTCCACTGTCTCTTTACCTTATGGGATAGACATTCTTCTTTTTTGTCACTTTTTTAAATCCGAAGTTATTTTATTTTCAGGACCATGTTTTCTGCCTCCAACTCCCCACAACCATCACTATTAAGAAAATAAGAAAGATAAAACCCTTGTTATAAACATGTATGGGCAAGAAAAGCAAATTCCTATATTGTCCATTTTTTTAAAAATGTCTTACTTGGCACTCTGAGAACTCTTTATCAGGAAACAGATAATGAGTCCTTTGGAATCGTGTTTATTCATTGTGCTGACCTGAGTTACTAAGTCTTTCAGATTTGTTTATCTTTACAATACTGATGTTACTATATAAATTGTTCTCCTGGTTCTGCACATTTCACTTTACATGATTTCATAGGATTTTTTCCAGGTTTCTCTGAAACCATTTCTCTTCATCATTTTTTACAACACGATAGTATTCCATAATATTTGTGTACCATAATCTGTGTAGCAAAATCATTCCTCAATTGATGGGCAGATGGGTGTTCTTTCAGTAGGTCTCCTATATATAATTCATTCTTCTGCCCTGGTACAGCAGTGGTCAAATATTTAAATAAATGAGGTTTATCTTCGGTAACTTCTCCCTCCCTCCTGGCTTCAAGCCCCATAAAGCAGTGGTTCTCAACCTGTGGGTCACAACCCCTTTGGGGGTAAAACGACCCTTCCACAGGGGTCACAGGGGTCACCTAAGACCATCGGAAAACACATATTTCAATGGTCTTAGGAACTGAGACATCGCTCCTCTATCCGTCTCCAGGCAGGTCTGCCCACATGCAGATATGCCCACATACTAAAGGGTCACAGCATTAGGAAGGTTGAGAACCACTGCCATAGAGGCTCATTAGCTCCATCCTTCCCAACTTCCCTATATCCACAATCAGGTTCTTCCAGGGATATAGGTCTTTTACACCCTCCTCATCAATAAACTCACCTATCCTATGTCCCAAAGCTTCTCATTTGACTAATTATGGAGATGGAAAAGCCTGCTGTAAAAATTGTGGTTGACTGGGGAACAAAAGAGAACTAGTCCGATAGACAGGACCTTAGGCTGTAGTCCTGGCCATGCTAGTCACTTTCTCCTTCTGGGCCTCAGTTATACATGAAAATAGTAGTCACATAACATCTCTAAACCCGTTTTCTCATGCTCAAATGGTAACAATATCTCTAGCACTCATCTCTCAGTGATGTTATGAGAGAAATGATTATGTCTCTCCTATGTTAATAGTCGATTATTGAATTACAGCTAAGGTTTTTCCCTTTCCTTTTTTCATTTAGAAATAAGACCCTGTAGGTTATTTAGGCAGCCTTATTAACAGGGCTCATAGAGATGAAATCTTGGACAAAACTGACCCAATTGGAAAACTCAGATCTGATCAAAAGGTAAAGAAATTGTAGTGAAGGTGAATTGATAGATTCTGGCCCACGTGTTTTACTCAGGCAGGTCTGAGTAAAAGTAGATTTTCCTTTTTATCTAGATTACCCTTACTGTGGTGATATGAATATAGATAAGTCTCTTTGACCAGGACTGAGTGACCAGAGTCATGTTCACCCAGACCCTCATTAGAATAAACCCACTTCTAATTAAAATGTTCATTCTCTAATTACTTGTTAACCAATCAGAATTGATTGTCAACCTCAGGAACACCCTCTCTTTTAAGGGTATATAAGCATTGAGTGGGTTCCACGAGGGGTCTTTGGCATTTAAGAGGGCCACTGACCCCTTTTATTAACTATCCACTAGCATGATTAATAAAATGATTAATTACTCAGAAACCATGTCTCTCAAACTTCTTCAACATCACAGTTATAAGGTTCAAATGAGATCATAGATATAAAGCACTTTGTAAGACTTAAAGCATTGTAGGCATAGAAGCCATGTTATTATTAATATCATAGCACAGGACTCTTTTATAGTCACAAAGTCTGTACCCAAACAACCTATTAGTAGACTAAGGAGGAAAGGTGAGAGTCTGATAGGAAGAGACTATTAATTAGAAATCTTTGTGCCTGAGGCAAACACTATAAATCATATTTACTGCCAACAACAGAGAAGATATATTCAGATGAGGGAGGGAGTGGAGAAATCCAGAGCCTGAGACATTGAAAGAGGTCATGACGGGTTAGGAGAGTAGGATTCATTCCATGTGGGAGCTTCATAGTTTAATTATTTTTACTAACTAGGTGCAAAATGATTCTACACTGCTGAAACACCACAAGGTCTATTAATATTCTCTAATTTTAATACCTTGGGCCAAAACCCTATCACTTTGTCCTAGTTATGGCTAAGAGGAGGGAAAGTTGAAGAATCTTCCCTGTACCTTGCTACTATTGTATACAAGTCTGATGTAAAAATTCTCTTTTAGGCAGGGACACAGGTGAAGTGGAAGATCTGCTTGTCTCCAGTTTCTCCTTGGCCTAGCCTGAGGACCAGGTAATTCAGCTCAAGCAGAACAGAAAGATGGAGGTCAAGTGCTAAATTTCAAAAGTGCTTTAAGATGTCATTGCTTCCACCATAACAGCTATTCTTCAACATACCTTTATTGATAGCCCTTTCAAATTGCACCAGACAGAAAATTGGCCTTAGATAT
Organism: Pseudochirops cupreus; assembly: GCA_028627135.1. Taxonomy (NCBI): domain Eukaryota; kingdom Metazoa; phylum Chordata; class Mammalia; order Diprotodontia; family Pseudocheiridae; genus Pseudochirops; species Pseudochirops cupreus. The sequence goes on from CM053582.1 coordinate 175,786,893, forward strand.
TGATTATTTACAATGCTTTTCATTTTAAAATAAAGCTCAACATTTGATTTAACACAGCAGCTCATTATCATGGGGTTCTAAGACAGGCTTTGGCACCACCTTTAAACCTAAGGAATTAATCTAATTAAGTAGAAGGTCAGACCATAAGCTTAGAAGCCAGGGGAATAAATAGCACTAATCTCAATTCTTTCATTCGCATTGTCTTTATGGTGCTATGCAATTCAATTAAACCCTTGGCCTCAGTTGCTGTTTTTGCTGTTGAAGAAGAGATCAAAAGGGGAATAATCCTCACCACAATAGTGTTAGGATGTAGAAAGAAAGTGATAAGGAGAACTTTGTGCAAAATTATTGTCACTCAAAGGAAGCTAGTACTATAGAATAATATTTTTTTAAATTCACAGACTGAACTGATTCAACCACTCTGTAGAGCAATTAGGAACTATGTCCAAAGGGCTTCAAAACCATGCATACGCTTTGACCTAGACCACTATTAGGTCTGCAGCCCAAAAAAGAAAAAAAAAAAAGGAAAAGGACTTATATGTACAAAAATATTTACAGCAGCTCTTTTCTGGGGGCAAAGAATTAGAAATTGAGGAAAGCCTATCAATTGGGGAATGGCTGAACAAGTTGTAGTATGTGATTGTGACACAACACTACTGTACTTCAAGAAATGATGAGTAGGATGCTCTCAGAAAAACCTGGAAAAACTAGCAGGCACTGATGCAAATTGAAATGTACTGTGTCCAAAGTAACAGCAATGTTGTAAGATGATCGGCTCTGAATGACTTAGCTGTTCTCAGCAATACAATGATCCAAGACAACCCTGAAGGACTTTTGATGAAAGGTGCTATCCATCTTCAGAGGAAGAACTGATGGTGTCTGAATACAGATTGAAGCATAATTTTTTTAAGCTTTATTTTTCTGGAGTTTCTTTTTTGTTTATGTTTTCTTTTACAATATGACTATTACAAATTATGTTTTGTATGACTACACATGTATAACCTATATCAAATTGCTTGCCTTCTCAATGGGAGGGGAGGGAGGGAGAGAATTTGGAATTCAAAGTTTAAAAATGAATGTTAAAATTTGTTTTATACGTAACTGGGGGAAAATAAAATACTAAACAAATTTTAAAAATAAAATCCCCCCCAAAAATTTCACAGACCTTCCTGCACACACCCCAACTCTGAGGAAGTAGGGAGGGAGAACCAACAAAGGCTATTAGATAAGAAAGGCCAGCTCTTTCAAATAAAGGTTCTGAAAGTGCAATGTTTCGTTTATTTCAGGATTGCTCTATGTATTTAAATAAATCATACCAAGAGGCATTTTCTTAATTCTGAAGAGTGAGAAGGATAGTGACAAGCTGGGTCATACCCGAAAAAGGATGACTAATGAGAAGAGAACACACTATTCCGTGAGGAAATAGGTTGAAGGAGTTTAGAATGTTTAGTCTGAAGAAGAGAAGACTCAAGTGGAGACATGAGAACTGTCTAAGAATTTCCAAGGTTGCTATCTCAGGGAGGGGGGAGGGAAAAAAGGAGGGGAGAGAATTAGTAACTCAAAAATATTTTTTTAAAGATGTTAAAAATGTTTTTACATGTAATTGGAAAAAAATAAAATATTATTCAAAATTAAAGTTTATAAAAAGAATTTTAAATATTGCCATGTAAAAGAAGAAAACATTTACCATGGTCCAAGAGGGCAGAACTAGGAACAATGGCTAGAAGTCACAAAGAGGAAGATTCAGGCTCAATGTCAAAGAAAAATAATAATTCTAGTAGAATGGGTTGCCTTTGGAGGTCATGATTTCCCCCCATCTAGATATCTTTTTTTCTTTCTTTATTTTTAGTTTTCAATATTTACTTCATAAAATTTTGAGTTCTAAATTTTCTCCCCTCCTTCTCCTCCTCCTCCCCAAGATGGTGTGCAATCTGATATAGGTTCAATGTATACATTTATATTAAACATATTTTCACATTAGTCATGTTGTAAAGAAGAAGTAAACTAATGAGAGAAACCACGAGAAAGAAGAAATGAGAGAGAGAGAGAGAGAGACAGATAGAGAGACAGAGAGAGAGAGAGAGACAGAGAGAGAGGGAGAGACAGAGAGAGAGACAGACAGAGAGAGAGAGAATGCAAACAGTACACTTTGATCTGCATTCAGACTCCGTAGTTCTTTTTCTAGACATGGACAGCATTTTCCTCATCTAGATATCTTAAAGAGGAGGCTGGATGAGCAATTGTCAAATACATGGTTAACAAACATTTGACTCAAACATGGTCAACAAACATTTATTAAGCACCTACTATGTGCTAGACACTGTGCTAAGTGCTGGAGATACAAAGAAAGGCAAAAGACAGTCTCTGGTAGTCAAGGAACTTATAACCTAATGGGGGAAGACAATATACAAGAGGAATCAGAACAGCAGTTAAGTGAGAGAAAGTACCCAGAATAGAGATATTATGGAGAAATCCAGAAGAATGAAGCCATGTGAGAAATGAAGAGATGGCTGACAGGGAGTCTCTCCTTCAATAGAGGTTCTGGGAGGAGAGTGCTCTAGTGGGTTGAAGGTACTGATGAGGTGTGAATTCCAGTGCTGACATGATCTTGCAGGATAAAGAGGTTCCTGAGGACTATGGTGACCACTTCTCAGGGATACTGAAAAAATTATTCTTGTTCAAATGTGGGCTGGACTAGATGACCTTTGAGAATATGCCTAGCTCTTATAGTTTATGCTACTATAATTGTCCTAGCTCTTTCACAGACTCCTAGATGGAATGGAGGAATCCTTTAGCTCAACCATTTACCTGATGGAGGAGTCCCCAGTGCTGCATATCTAAGAGGTGGTCGTCTAGTATTTGCTGGAAAATTCTAGGGACTGAAAACTCACTCCCTCTTGAGGTGACCATTTGAATTATTGGACAAAATTTAGGAAAAGTTTTTTTTCCCCTTATTTTGATCTAAATATGTCTCCTGATTATAGGTTCTACCTATTAATCTTGGGGCCACAAAACGTAGCTACTTCCTCTTCTACCTTTCAGATATTTGAAGACAACTTTCCTTTGGTTCTTGAAAATTGAACCGGAAAGGAAACAATAGCATAAAAATTAAAGAGGATATGAAAGTTGAAAGGGAGTGATAGACAAGAAAAGTTTGAAGAAATGGTGCTTAGATTAGTGTGATCACTGTCCTTCCTCCCACATGGATTAGACTAGATTCTGCTTAAAAGGTAACAAAATCAGGACCTGATTTGTCCCAGGGTTGGGGCAAGATTCAAACTACATGTCCCTTGGTACAGTTTCTGAAGTCTAAACAATTGACAAAATAATGTTACAGTATTTGCTAATTTCTGAGTTATGAATGTTCACAGTGAAAATTTAACTATCAGCTCCCACAAGGTGGTGTCAATTCAAGTACACCACCACGGTTGGGGCTCTTCCGACTTGATGGATGTCCAAAAACAATGCAAGTCACCACCTTTTCCCTGCCTGTACAGGAAGGACTCATATAGAGACAATTGGTATGTAGGGTGAGAGAGAGGGATTTGGGGTCTGGAGGCAGGAAGGGAAAAAGCTAAGTATCACTGTCTTCTTGTTGTACAACCTTGCTATTTTAGGGCTAAGTAAACTTCCCTTTATTGACTGTTCAAAGACCAACAAGTATTTTATTTCACTCCAACACTGAACTTGAATGAACAAAGTGTCAGAATCAGGCCTGCCCCCTAACAATCAGGATCAAGTTGTAGAGCCAGAAAGGACCTCAAAGAATCTCATTCATTTTATAGATGAGTAAACTATGACTCAGAGTGAAGTGACTTGACCAAGGTCACACAGGGAAAAAGAAGTAGAGCGAGGATTCAGACTAAAATTAGCCTTGGATTTGGACCCATACCCCATAATTACTTTAATGAAAGTTTGAGGTTCATTGATTTAAAGCTGGAAGGGACCTTAGAGCCCCCTTCATTTACAAATGAGAATACTGAGCTTCAGAGATGATTTCCCCAAGGTTCTTCAGATAGTAAATGACAGATACAGGATTTGAACCTATTAATAAATGGTCCTCTGACTCAGAAACCATTACTTTTCCAACTGAACCACACTATGTCTCCATGTTTTAATAAATAGTTCAAACACGAAAAGCTGCTAAATTTTCCCTATCTCATTCCCCTGATGCATTTAAAAATCTGAATTCATTGCAGGATTGTAATGACATTTTTCTCTCCTTTGTATGTGAACTTTCCATATCTGAGAAAAGTTTTGTGAGAAATATGGAACTGAAGCTCATTTAAAGGATTCCAGAAAATGCCTAGTAATCTCTACTACGCCCATTCCCCATTGCTGACATGACTCAAATATATTCACTCAAAGTGGTACAAATTTGCTACATTTAGATTCCTCAAAAATTGAAGCTCAAAGGGATTTTAAACTAGATCATCCAGTGTGACCTGAGACCAAAGAGTTAAAGTTATTTGCCCAAGGTCTCTGCTACTCTGGGTAAAATAAGGAACTGAATGCAATTTTCTTTCTGCTCCTTCCCCTTTAGTCTACAGGTGACACTTAAGAGCATTCTGGGAAGCTTTATTCTCTCCCCACAACTCAAAAGCTCTCCTTACCTTCTTCTAGGGTGACTCCTTCTGCTTCAACAGTTGAGAAATCTTATTGATACTTCCTCCTCTCACCAACCAGCCTCACTCAGGGTTGTCATCCCCCCAAACTCCCTATTAATAATGAGCATTGCCCTCTGATCCTTTGCAAAGAGTAACTTTCAAAGGAGGGGTAGCCTGTGAGGTCACTGAGTCCTTGGGATGAGGGAATATAAGGCAATTATTTCTAGCTTTTGTATCCCTTGCACTAAACACAATCCTTTAAACATAATCAGGCTTAACAATCACTTACTGGATCAGACCCATGATCACTTTCTTTCTGATAGGAAAACTATGCTGAAGGAAGACAATGGACACTTTGTGAAAGAAGACAATGAAATTAGGAAAAGAGGTACAGGGTGGGGGCACTGAATGCACCTTTTTTACTGAGGGCACAATAATGTTGAAATTGGACTCTTTGGGAAGTATAGTGAACTGGCCATCATATAAAGGGCTTGAAAAACCTGCCATACCTTTAAGAAAGCTTTTCTGTCACTTCAGCTTCAAATTGACATTGCCATCAATAATTGTGTTCTGCAGGTTTAATCTTCAAGAAATCCCTAAAAATCTCCCCAAACCTATAAAACATTTGATCTATTTTTTTTTCACACAAACTTTGTAGATATGAGGAAAATCCTTTCACTGTGTTCTCACAAGTAAATCAAACTACACATAGTTTGGTATTTAAATAGCTGTAAGTAAACCTTTGGTGGCCAGGAAGAACGTACAGCCATGTACATAAATGACATGAAGATGGTTATGTGTCCAGTTTCTAGTTCCCTTCAAAATTATTCAATGGGAGGATGTGATATTATTTATTAAGTGCTATCAATTCAATTAACTCTTATTATATCCCTAATATATACAAGTCATTGTGCATTAGTAAAGCTGGTGTTTGTCTAGCACTTTGAGGTTTCTAAAGCACTACACACACATTACCTCATTTGTATCTCACAATAGACTTAACAGGTACATTCAAGTGTATGCTGGTAAATGTATAACTAGCTCTTCAGAAAAAAAAAGAAAATACATAGGATACACTTTTAAGTTTAATAAAGAACTTTGTAAACTCTATAACAATATGTCATTCCACAATTGATAAATGGTCAAAGGATATGAACATGGAGTTTTCAGATGCAGAAATCAAAACAATTTATAGTCACATAAAAATGCTCTAAATTATAGAGAAATGCAAATTAAAACAATGTTGAGATATAATTTTTCACTTATCAGATTGACTAAAATGATTGAAGGGGAAAGCAACAAATGTTGGAGGGAATGTGGAAAAATTGAGACACTAATTCGTTGTTGGTGGAATTGTGAAATGATCCAACCATTGTGGAAAGCAATCTGGAATTATGTATTCAAAGAGTTATTAAACTGCCTATCCCCTGTGACCCAATAATAATAGACAATCGTAGGACAGGAAAAAAGACCTGGACTTATGATTTCATTAGGGAGCTGCCTAGAGCACTGAGAAATTAAAGGTATTCCTTGCCCAGGGTCATACATCCACTATGTACCACAGGTAGCACTTGAAACTAGGTCTTCCTGGTTCCTTGGCCAATTTTCTATCCATGCTATACAGTGCTATAAAATCCCCATTTTATGAATGACAAAACTGAAGCTTAGACAGGTGGTATGACCTGACTAGAGTCACATAGCTAGTCAGTATCACAGTCAAGACTTGAGCATGTGTCTTTCTGAACTTCAGACCCAGTAGTCTTTCCAATGTATTGCTGCCAGAGGCATTGATTACTATTGTCATCATACAAAGACCATTTCTTCCCTTTGCTACCTACTCCAATAACACACCATTTCTTTCAAATTCAGCCAGGGAGAAGTTTGCATTGAACTATCTCTTTCCTTTTTTGTCACATTGTCACCTTACATGGGCATAGTTTCAGAAGAAAGGAGACATTACAAAGCCTAGCCTCTGCTTTCAGAGAGCTTACAATGATGTTCAGGGGTCCCCAAACACCAGTGGTGAAACTGAAGCTTTGTCTGGCAGATCCCCAAGCCATTTGTCACCACCATGCCATCCTGCCTGTGGCTTATCCGAGCAGCTAAAGGATCAAGGCCAGCAGATACCCACCTGTGACATGCACTCTCAAAATCCTTCTTGTCAACTCCACAATCAGTCATAATATAGAAGGGAATACAAAAATACAAATGCGTAAGGAAAATGCTGAGAATCCTTGATCTAGTTGGAGACATAAATAGATAACAGATTAAAAAATCTAGTGGAGTTATAACTAGGGTGGGCTTATTCATACATAAAAGGAGAAGGTTGATTCAGGTGATCTCTAAGGGCCCTTCTAAGCCTAAAACTTTGTTAGAACCAGTAAAAGGGATACAGTACCAAGGAGATATTAATTATCAAAGGAGTTCAGAGAAAGTGGCCAGTCTATGAACTGGAGCATTCAGAGACAGTGCTGTAGATGACATAGGACTTACCCTGGATTTGAAGGATGCTGAGATTTGAAGAAGGAAGGAAACAAAACCTAAGTGCCTATTGTGTTCCAGGCACTGTGCAAAGCACTTTCCAAATATTATCTCATTTTAACCTCTCAACAATTCTGGCAGACAGGTGCTATTATTATCCCCATTTTACAGCTGAAGAAACTGAGGCTCACAGAGGTTAAGTGAGTTACCCAGGGTCACACAACTAGTATGAATTCAGGTGTTCATAAGTCCAGTTCTTTATCCACTGTACCACCTACTTGCTAAAAAGCTAAAAAGCTGAGGATGAAGTTTGATCTTAGTGGGAATGAGCATCAGGAGATAATGAGCAGATTAACCTTGCTAAAGCAATGGGTTTATGTTTGGGAGTAACGATATATTAAGATAGCATTAAGATGTATTAAGATGGATATGGCAGGATTATGTATTTCCATGAATGATAGAATGAATTTAAATTGTTCTGTAGGTAGCTCTTCAAGGAGAACCTTGAATATCATTTTTCAGTCTCATAGATAGGAACCAAAACATATTGATCCCATTGTATTCCCAACTCTCTATGCTCTTGTAAGATCTAAAATACTACAATGGGAAAAAGGTACATTATTAAAGATCCCCAGGATTAGCTAGGTGGTAGTTCAGATTTTCTTCAGAAAAGAAGGCAGCATCAATCTACCCTGTCACAACATTTTAAATCAATTTTAATTTAAGAGCTATATCTGCACACAGTTACTTCATTTTTGTTCATGGGGCTGAAGTTGCAACTTACAATCTTGAGAGTTTCCCTGAGTACTCAGCAGTTAAATGACTCACTCAGGGTCTCACAGACAATATGTATTAGAAGCAGGACAAAACTCAAACCCATGTCTTCCTGATTTCAAGGTCATTTCTTATAATGGTAAGGGAATTTGAAGATCTTCCCTGCCCTTTAATGGGCCTCACCTGGAGCCCAACAAGAGAAACTTGCTTAGGGCAGGCTTGTTTTTCAGGAAAGCCCATGCCTTTTGTCACTTTGTAATTAGGCAGTAGGTCATAAAGGTTGTGATGCTCTCACCCTGAAGAAGGGTGTGTGTGTATACACATACACACACACACACACACACACACACACTCTGAGGTGAGGTTTTGCTTTGGGGCTCATTTATGGGAAAAGTTGTGTGATTTGGCCAGATGAGACTCAGGGTAGCCATTGAGCCTCCCCCCTCCCCCCCCGGCTTTGAAAACCCAGATGTTGGTGCTTCTCTCTCTGGTAACTAACTATGTATGTATGTAATGGTCAGACAACTGGAAGCCCTGTGTGTTGATCTATTGAATTGTGTTATTTTCTCTGTCTGTATTTTTTGTCTGCTTGTAATTTCTGTTTGTATTTTCTGAAGTTCAGGGTACTGACTTTTCCCCCTGAACTAAGTGAGGTTTATTAACATATATATATGTCTGCCTGTATGTCTGTGTATGTATGTATATATATCCTGGGTATGTTAGGGTGCTTGCTACTACACTTCTCTAGCTACTGTGTCATATTACTTCTCTTTCTAGTCTAATGGAGGACTGGTGCATTTGCAGGCCCCATCATTTTGCAAAAATGGCATCATCCACATAGGAGACACTAGAGAGCTACTTCCAGGAGAATCAGGAGGATGAAAACATGTGTGGATATTCTATGTAGGCCTAGAATGTCATTGGGAAGAGCCTTTTCTGTTGGCTACACAACCAGAACTATGGCATATTTAAAACAGCCTGAGTCAGCATTGGCTAGGACTCAATTACATCTGAGTTATATCTGTGAGGGAGGGAATGAGGTGATTCCTTCACTAATGGCTTCCTGTGAGAGAAACATGCTTTAAAATATTCCCCACCTTCCCTACTTCACTCTCTACCGCCTACCCACACCCCTGCAGATGACCCAGATTCTTTGGACTTTTTGTTCATTCCTTTCTATTCTGGATGCAGGAAGTAAAGTCTCTGATCTGTGCCAGGAGCATTATCCATGAGCATTCAGATGTCACAGTAAGATCAAGAATTACACCCTGAGGAGCAATGGTCTAGGAGCCTTCATTTTCCACCTGGCTGCTTTCTTTGACATCATCATTGCCTCTAATAACTCATCTTCCTACAAGATTGCATCAGTTCTGAAATGCACACCTCCTCCATACTCCCCATCCCTGAGGCCTCTCTTTTCCTCTGATTGGAGAGGGTAGACAAGGAAGAACCCTTCCCAGATCCTCCATTTCAGGAGGGAACCCACAGCAGCCATCTCATCATTTCCCATTAGACTACAAGTCTTCATTATGATCCTAAGCTGGATTCTCTCCCTCAGCCTCTTTTCAGATTCTTTTTATGTGTTTTATTTTCCCTTTAGAATGTGTCCTTCTTGATGACAGGGACTATAAGTTGTCTTTCTTTGTATCCTCAGCACTTATCACAGTGCTTGACACATAGTAGGTGTTTCAAAAAAGTTTATTGACTGATTGATTAAGTGACTCCAGTCCAGTAGAAGCTGGAGTTGGGTCTTTAGATATGGTTGAATACAACCAGTGGGATCTCCGGCTATGGTGGAGGTCAATAACTTCCCAAACCCGCAGGGTCTGGGGTGTTGGGATGGGGTTAGCAGGGCTGGGACTGAAAGAATGGGATCAAAACTAAACTATGTTTATTATCATCTTATTTTTCATCTTAATTATCTTTTTCATTTTTATCTTAAAAGATAAAAATGAAAAAGACAATTAAGATTTAAAAGGAAAAATTACTAATATCAAGCATTTATAAAACTATTACTTCCCTTACAGTGTCCTCTTATTTAAGGAAATGGTGTTGTTGTTGTTGTTGTTATAAATCACAATGAAGAAAGCTAGTAGTTTTCTGCCCTTTTTTTAAACTATTAAAAAGAAAATAAATGTGTTCAAGGTTTATGCTGGAAAAATCCTATTTCCCAGTGAAACTACTGACTGCTACTATTCCCCTCTCCATAATCAAAATTTAAAAGGATAGACGAGAGTGCAACATATACAATTAGGCAGAGATTTTTTAAATCTACCATCTCACCATGCTACTTGAGTATACTAAAAAACTGATTGAGTTGGGAATGGAACTCCAGGCATATGACATACTTAAGTATATTGCTCACAGTTCAGTGACAAAAAAATAAAAATAAACCCAACAAATAAATTTCAAGTTGGTCAAGCAATTTGGATTTGGAAAGTTAATCCCTTGAGCAGTGAGTTTTGTAAACGTGTGCTTGAAAAGGTTTCAACACATCAGTGACATGAGCCCTGATCCATCTAAGCACAACAAACTGCCCAATGAGACTCCCATTGCCAAATGAGACTCAACAAATTGCTACCAAAGTAACCCTATTGTTATTCTCTCTCTGATCCTTCTCTTCTCTTCTAATGCTGCCAAGAACCAATGCTGGCATTGGGGGTGATTTTTCAGTGTTTACATTAATTAGCTCTAATCATGGAATCCTGACTTAACCTTCATTCCTTCCCACAGACATCATTAAATGTTGAGAAGTTCCCTGCAGATTCTCCTGAGTCAATGAGAAAGTTTCTGCCTTACTTAGAGAATCAAAGGGCTAAGAAGGAAGGGAGAAATCATCTAGTCTATCCCTAGCCTTCAGGCAGGATTATACCTAAACCACCTCAAATAGATGAGACTTTATCCTATTTCTGAAGTCCTCTGGAGGCAGAAACTCAACAACCTCCCTTGGCAACCAACTGCAATGTTTAACAACCGTTACTGTCAGGAAATTCTTCCTTCTTGGTAATCTAAGCCCTGTGTGCAGTAACTGAAACCCATTTCCTCTTGTTCTGCCTGTAATTGACTTCTGACACCCCATCACCTTGCAGTCTTATGCAACCCCAGGGTTAGCAACCCAAGGGACTAGCCTCTACCTCTTGGAATGTGGCTGATACATGGCAGTCTACTATCTTAGAATTTCCCTTGCTCATCTAAAAGACATAGTACCTGTCGGGACAGTTGAAAGATGTAGCAGTCACTCTTCTTGCTGTCTGCCCTAGGAACTGTTCACCCTAAAGAATCAGTTTTAATATATTACCTGTCCCCTAGCTTGGTACAAAGTTATTCATTCCTCTAGGTTTTAGTTCCCTTTTTCTTTTTCTGTTCATGTAAAACATTTCCATATTAGTCATTTTGTGGAAGGACTCCTCTTACCATTCTCTTCCATGGGAAAAAATTGCCAAGTATGTGTCTTTGCTTGCTGCAGAGTAAAATCATATATTTGTCTTTTTCCAGTTAGAACAGAGGTGACTTTCCTCTCTCTGCCTTAGCTCTTAGAACTCTGAAACTCAAGACGGCATTGTTCCTAATTTGCATAAAATAGTCCTTTAGCAATCATGATACACATAGGATTAACTTCAAACTGGCTTGCAATATATTTTGAATTTATGATAACCTCAGCACTACCAGAACACAACCTTTGAAATTACATTTAAATGGATCATCAGCTTTTAAAAGAACTAAAAATGATCTCACCACAGATTGTTTTAGTTTGCTTTTATGTTTAGTATTATAAAGTGGTAAGACCACTAAATGCAAGATATCTTTGTGGTAACTTAGTTTCTAAACCTGCATCTACACAAGGAATGCGACCATTTTTATTTAGCTAAATGACCTTTGTAACCCCACTTCTTCCCAAACCTAGGGCAGTTTCTCTGAAGAATAGCTCTAGGATCAACAAATGCTGCAATGTATAGGTATAAATAGAAGTGCCTTCTAATTTGTTGAAAGATATCTAAGTCCACAAATTCCTCTAGTCTCAGTTATCTCCTTGATTGAGTTGAGATTTTGATCTTGCTCCCAAGTCAGGGTTCATTTGCTCTGGTGTATTTTATTGTCTACCTTAATCTGTATAACTTCTCTATTTTCTACTGACTCTGATTTAAAAAAAAAAAGGTTTACTAACTATTAGTGATGCTTTTTTTTGCATCTAACCAATATTTGGAGAGAGAGACAGAGAAAGACAGACAGACAGACAGACAGACAGAGCTATGCTAGTGATGGTAAGCCAAGAGTATAACCCTCCCCTGCAGAGGGATTAGGAAAAGCAGTATTTATTCCGAATCTCTTAGTATACTCCTAGACTGCCTCTATTTGATGTGGGGTAAACTAGATATAATTCAAGGGGATATCTCTCTTGGAGACAGAAGAGTTGTAGAAGAGACTGCTTTGACATGGTGGTCTTCTATTTTGCCTGCCTCTCCTCCTTTAAACTGCTGGTGGTACAAGCATAGCCCTGTTCCTGTTCTTAAGGCAGAAATAACACTCTGCCTTGGAGATAGAGTGACCCAGATCCAAGATCAGATATCTATTCATGCCACACTCAGGCCAGCTGTGTTTATATTTGACAGCCAACCATGCAAAAAACCTGCCATATTCATTCCAAAATATCATTCAGTTAAGTCAAACAAGTGGTTTGATGCATTATTTAGCTGAGTAATAGCTCATTTTGGTTTATTTAGAGAAGGAGAGGCATGGAGTGGCTAGAGAACTAGTCTTAGAATCTGGGTTGAGTGCTGCCTTTGGCACAGGTACTTACCATGTGACATTGGCCAAATCTGTTAACCTCTTAGTGTCTTAGGTGACAAAGGCTATAATTTGCAGAGCAACCGTGAATCTGCACAAGTAAAGGGAGTCATGATAGCAAATGAGCTAATATAATATATGCAAGCCATAAAGTGCTATATACATTTTAGTTAATGGCATTATAATTAATATTAACAATTTTGTAACAAAATGAAAAAAAATTCCTTAAGTAACTTCATTGACAAAGAAGGCAATAATTTTACTCTTGTATAGCTTAAAACTACATTTAGTCCAGTGTCCTCAGGAAGCAAACATTCTTTCATTATGCTGGCTTTCCAAGGATACATATAGTCTTTTTCATCCAATTCCAATTCTCCATTCTTCAGTACCCTTCTTATTCTACCTCTTTCTGGTAAAGAAATTCTTCCTGAGTTCTCGGTCTGCCTGAAATCATGAGATGTCTCTACCTAATATTGTCTCTAATATTGCCCAAAGGTTCAATGAAAATTGCCTTTGATATAGAGGCTGTGTCTGATGAACAAGGAAAAGATAAAGGAGGCTAAAAGTAGCATAGGGGTAAATCCTTGTTTAGATATAACAGAGAGAAATCCCATTAACCAGCCTTCTCTATTCATCCAGTGGTTGGATGGCTGTCTGGCTGTTGAAAGCAAGAAAAGAAGTTCAAGTGTGATCCATCAACCTTGAGAACTGGTATATAGGAACCATTCCCCCAGAAATCATTTCTTAACCCAATAAAATATAACTTTATGAAGTCCTCTAACAACAATGGTTTTCCTTATATAAAGCTATTTTATTTCAATTCACAAAAGAGACTTTTAGAAAATTATTCTATGCTCCATTAAAAGTACTTCCCCATCTCCCTGGGCAACTGTAGCGGCCCAGATTGAGGTAGACAACTATAGCATAGTTTGCTTTAGTGTTCATTGCTCTTGTGTAAAAACAGAACACTGTGTTTCTTTTCATTTGGTTGGTCTGTAGCACTGTTGGTCTAGTTGTCTCTTTGCTAGTGTGGGGCTTTTGTTGTTACTGTCATTTTCTTTGCTGACGCTATTGTTACTTAGCTGCAGCATAGTGAAAACAATCAAGAGCATAGACTCACAAGACCAAAACATAAAACCTGCTCCTTCTACTTAACAGAGCTGCAAACACCGGCAAGTCATGAAATGCCCTTCTCTAGCCTCTGTTTCCTTCCCTATAAAGTACAAGGTTTGAACAAATTGGTCTCAAAGGTCTGAATCCTGTCATTTTCTCTGAACTCTTCAATATCACATTTCTTGCCTTCTATAAGTCTAGCATTTATCTTAAAGGTTTACTTTTTTTCCCCGATTTCCATGTAGGCTGATGGCATTATCATCTATGGTTCTGTGGTTTATCAACTTATTTCTGGATTGTAAATTATACATAAGTGGAAGGTGGTCTCTCACCCACTAGGCAGCACTCCTCCAGATTTCTTTACCATGCCCCAGCAACTTTTGCTTTTTGATTCTTTTGACCTAAGAGCTCACATCTCAGAAGTACCCTCTGCCTCTGGCTCTTTCTTTGGATTGGATGGCTCCTCCCAGACTCTCCATTTAAAGATGGAACCCAGGTCAGCCATCTCTCTTCATTTTCCCACTAGGCTGCACTCTATTTATAGACTTCTCCATCATGCTCCCATCCCTCCCTCTTTGTTCCTTCCCAAGTTTTTTTTTTAATGTGTTATCTTCTCTCATTAGAATATAAGCATCTTGAGGACAGAGACTGTCTTTTTGCATGGATTTGTATCCCCATAACTTAGCACAATATCTGGCATATAATAAGCATTTAATAAAAGATTGTTGAACTGAAACAAATGATGAGACCAGAAAATATGGGAAGAACAAGTAAGTACTATTAGCAGGGCTAGAAGCATTGACCTATAAGGGGATTTGCTCTGTGATATTTAGATTCAGTCAAAGAGCTGCACTTGAGAACCTAGAGGGCCACATGTGGTCTTGCAGCTATAGGTTCCCCACCCCTGGCCTACAGAAAAGATGAAATATTGGAGTGGCAGGATGGTGTCATAGATAGAGAAACAAGGGACCACTTGGTCCAACTTGTGCTTTGGTTAAAAACAAGTTATGTGACCATGATATAATCCTTAACTTCTCAGTATGCTAGGACAGAGGAGTCAAACATGCAATGCACCTGAGTGCAAACTAGATTAAAGGGAAATTGGGAAATATTTAACAAAATGAATAAAATACAATTACAAATGGATAAGATGGCATTTTAAAACTAAGCTAATATGTTGCTGAAGAAATCCTCACGCATGGATTAGTGGATTCATTCAGCACCACTGACGTGTATTTATATGTGTGTACATGTATATGTGTACATATACCTATTTTGGTATGTGTGTATATTTATATGTGTGTCTACTAATGTTTATCTGTATATATTGTTTTCAACCCTAAGGATCACCTTCTCCTCTTACCCCCATTCTCCACCAGACCCTTAGAGAATAGAAGAGGGCAGGTTCCATCCTGCTCTTTGTAGCACAGAACAGGGCCCAGCAGTTGAGTGTGTCTGACTTCACTGCACCATTAGCAGGCTTGCTGCAATGCAGTATGTTATACAGATTCACTCAAGTGTGCACAGTATCATTTTGTTTAGGCTCTGGGTCTGCAAAATAAATGCTGTTTATCTGGAGATGATAACAGCCTGACTTCTCAGGGAACAAAGGAGGCAGACCCGGTTAACAGAGTTTAGGCTATCAGACAAATGGTATATATCCTTAGTCCCTTGTTTAAGATTAATTAGAGTATAGCTTTTCTTCTTGAGATGATGCTTATTAAAATGTATATACATGTTCCTGAAAGATAACTTCAGGGCTGATCAGAGACCAAGGGAAAAAAGATTTCAAATAAATCTCTTAATGGAAAGGCATTTTAGAAGAAGAGGAGTACTTGTCTGTCTCACAGTCATCCTGAGAGATAAGTATTTTGGAATAAGATGGTGACGGGGGGATCAACTAGGGAGGTTTCCTGGGAAGATGAAAAGAATCCAGTGAGGAGTAATGAATCTACTATGCTAAATGATCCAGAGATATCAAATAATATCTTTCCTTCTGAGCTGCCTTTCTGACTAATTCTGGGCAATCATAGACTCTGACTTTACTACTCGTGTAAAATATTCATGTCTTTTCTCTAAAATCAGGCTGAGATCACAGATGACTAGTTAACAAATTCCCCACTCATGGGATCATAGAACCAGAGTAGGAAGTGCCCTCAGAAATCATCTAGTTTAAACCCTTCATTTTTTGCTGAGCAGGAAACTGATGTAGAGAGATTGTGATTTTTCCCAAAGACTCATAAATATTATGAGAGGTGGGATTTGAATCCACAACCTCTGACTCAAGTCTATTCTCACACCACTGTACTACTGCAATGGAGAGTATTCCCACTGATTTTTAAAATTACTTATTATGTAGTAAGAAAACCCCTATAGCAGACAAATAGCCTGGTATTTCAGGGTCTTGCTGTATTCATTTAATAGTATCCTCAGTTTGGCACTCTTTCAGAAATCATAACAGGAGCTAGGCCAAGGCATACTTACTTGCTTATCTAAAAATGCATTGAGGAAGCAAGTGTAACCAACCAGTATGACATGTCATTGACTATAGACCACCTTCTCTATAATTTTATATAAACCTGGGTTTTCATAAATACTGTCTGGAAGCACAGGAACATAGTGGACCCCACACATAACTCTCAATACCATCAGTAAGAAATTCTGCCTACACAGAGATAGTGTGGCATTGATTGTAGAGAGCTGGCCTTACAATAAGAAAGGTCACAGAAGTGGGGAACCCACATCCTCAAGGCCACATGTAGGTAGCCCTCTAAGTCTTCAGGTGTGGCTCTTTGACTGAGTCCAAACTTCACAGAACAAATCTCCTTAATAAAAGGATTTGTTTTGTAAAACTTGAACTCAATCAAAAGGCCACACCCAGGGATGTAGATGACCACAGGTTCCTCACCCCTGTCTAGTACAAGTCAGGCCTTTGACATATACTATATGTCTCTGGGCAGTCACTTAATCTCTTAGTGTTCCAGGCAACTTTGTGAGAATTTAAGTTAAAGAACAGTTATACATCTGTATTGGGAGAGAGAATTTCCTCATTAGGAGTTTCTTACACCCATTAAATCATAGGCATAAACAAAAAAAAATTACATTAAAATAGGGTTTGCATGGTTTACTTCTCTTTGACTAGAAGGAGACTTGTTATGGGGAAAAGCCATCATTAGATTGGGTGGAAACTCTCCCCTGAGTTCCAATGAATGTGGTTCCTGAGCAGAGGTAAGGTAAAAAACAAAAAAAAAAAAGGTAAGGTATATAATATAATGACAAGATATAATGTAATGTAATATAATCTTACCTCTAGGCCAGCATCAACTTTGTCTATATTGCTAATACAGTTTGAGCCATGCAGCAGAAACCCTAATAAACATGACTTTAATTCACTAATCATTAAAAGGTCCTCCTCATGTTTCATTGTGGGTTTCTTGTAATTTTGATATACTATAATATCATACCTAGTATCTTTTATTTTGTTTCTGACTTTCAACAATAACCACATTCAATTATGCTTTGCCTTTGTTTAATTCCCCAAATATTTCATGCACACACATACCCCTTTTTGCTCATACCTGATTATAAATTCCTGGAGGGAATTTTTCTCTTCTCTCAGTATCAAATGGATATTTGTTGCCTCTCAGCTGTTTTCACACAAAGAATGACAGAGGTAGCCAGGAGCTGTCCACAGCTGAAGCTCATTTGAAGAAACCACGAGAGAGTTGTGAGTACCACATGGTACACTCAACAACTGGGTGTAAAAAACTTGTATAATTTCTTTTTTCTGGCACACTTTTATTTGTACAGTCATTTTTGTTAAATGAGAACTTTGGACTGTTTTTCCCGTGTGCCTCCTTGTGTGTTGTTTGTTAGTTCTTCAAGGTGAACCTTATTCTTCTTATCTCTGAACATGCCTCCTGCTTCAAGTTTCTGTTTGATTGATAGCACATACACTGGTATAATAATTTATTTTTCTCCTTATAATTTTCCTTTTGCTTCTGCCCTGAACTAAATTGAGACTTTGCTATTAAAAATATTCTTAATCTGACCAGATACAGCCCACTACAACCCACAGAATAGTAAGTATAAATGGGACAGGTGCTCCCTGAGGCTTTTTGCCCCTGCCCAGGCAGTGTGAGGATGAAAGAAAATAGGAGAACTACTGATTCATAGATTTTTAAACCAAGACTATGGGAAAAGTGATTCATAAAAAGGTAAGATTTAGTTCAATTGAGCAAATATTTACAATATACCTACTATTTACAGGACACTGCATAATCAAATATCATAATTCTCATTTTACCATCTTGGAAAATAGCCACTGGTAACATTTATTAAGCACATACCATGTGTCAGGCATTACGTTAACTCCTGGGGATACAAAAAGAGGGAAAAGACAGTCCCTGTCATTAAGGAGTGTACAATAAGGTGAGGGAAACATGAAAAAATAACAGAGTAAGGACTAGAATTAGGAGGATTTGAGAAAGTCTTCCTATAGAAACTGGGATTTTAGCTGATTTTAGAAGAGTAGTGGATGGAGGGCTGGACTTACAATAAGAAAGTCCTGGATACAAATTCCGCTTCTGACACCTATTAGTTATGTGATCATAGGCAGCCACTTACCTTCTTTGAGGTAAGTTTCTTTATCTGCAAAAGATATATAATAATATCTGTAACATATCTTTCATGAGATATAAGTCAAGCAAGATAATGTTTATAAAGTGTTTCATTAACTTTAAAGAGTTAAATAAAGGTCAACTCTATAAATCACATATGGATTGACACTTTGATCTGTTGTTGAATTGGGTTGGTATTCTCTTCACTGATACAGGTTCTCCTGTATCATCCTGTGCCTTCACTTCCATGTACATTATTCAGATCAGTTGGTTACCCTTAATAGCAGCAATTATCTCACTAAGAATGAGAATTTATTTGGAAACTTTACTCCAAGTTGCATGTATTAATATGCACGTATTAAGAACCTACTGTGTATTAAGCATTGTGTTAAATGCTGGGGATACAAAGAGAGGAAAAAGGTGATCCCTGTCATCAAGGAGTGCACAATATGGTGAGGGAAACAAGATTAAATGAGAAATAACAAGAGTGAATGCTAGATTTAAGAGGATTTGGGAAAGTCCTCCTATAGAAAGTGGGATTTTAGCTGGGACTTAAGCCAGAGAAGCCAAGAGGCAGAGATGAGGAGGGAGAGAATTCCAGGCATAGGAAAAAGCCAGAGAAAATGGAGTATCTTATTGATGAAACAGCAAGGAGGACAGTGTCACTGTATCAAAGAATACATGTAGAGGGATAAAGTATAAGAAGACTGGGCAAGTGGGGGGGAGGGGACTAGGTTATTATGAAAGGCTTTAAATGCCAATCAGAAAATTTTGTATTTAATCATGGAGGTGATAGGGAGCCACTGGAGTTTATTGAGTAGGAGCATGACATGGTTGGACCCTAAATAATAAAGAATTTCTGTGCAAGAATGGGGAGCCACTAATGTCTACAATTGGTTACACAATTTTACTCCCAGGAAATGAGCCATTCCTCTATCTGTAGCTTCCCAGGACCTTTTCTAGAACTTTAGGCCTAGAGTTCATCAAACCTGCATGAATAAGCAAATGGAGAAGGTACCTTTAAATATAAAAATCACAGAATCATAGAATCTGAATTGGAAGGAATGTCAGAGGCCATCTAGTTTAATCTCTATTTGAAAAAGGTCCTCACCTTTTGTAATAGCAATGAGAATTTGAAGATCTTCTCTGCCCGTTAATAGACCTAAGTGAATTTGAGGACCTTCACTGATTTGAAAATATACTCTGTCCCCTAATAGGCTGCAGGTACTCACATGGAGCCGGTTTTTCATGAAGGCACAACTTTTGTTACTTTGTAGTCAAGTGAGTCAGGAGGCCTGTGATGTTCTCTGACCTTGCAGAAGGCTATCTATATACCCTGATGTGAGGTTTTGCTGTGGGGTTCACTTTGGGAAGAGTTGTGTGATATGTCCAGACGGGACTCTGGGCAGCCATTGAGACCCCCGGCTTTGAAAACCCAGATGTTGGTGCTTCTCTCTCTGGTAACTAACTGTCTGGATATAATGGTCAGATGGCTGTTGGTCTGTTGAATTGTGTTGTTTTCTCTGCCTATATTTTTGTCTGCTTGTAACTTCTGTTTGTATTCTCTGAAGTTCAGGGTGTTGACTTTTTCCCCTAAATTAGGTAAATGATATGTTTGATTAAAGTAGGATTGTTAAGTTATTTTGAGTTGCTCTCCTTTAGAAAAGCAGATCTATGAACCTGTACTAGCAGCCACCCTGGGTATGCTAGGGTGCTTGCTGCTACACCCCCACCCCTTTACAACATATCTGAAAAAAATTGCTTAGCCAGCCTTTGCTTGCAGGCCTTTGTTGAGAAGAAACCCACTAGTGTAGAGGTAAATTATTCCACTTTTAGATAGCTCTAATTGTTAGGGAGGTCCTTCCCCCCACCTTAGATAAAAATTAAATTTGTCTCTTTGAGTCTTCCCCCATTTTGCCCTCAGAGGCCAAGCAGGGTAAGTCTCATCACTCTTACATGTGACAATCCTTCAAAATACCTGAGAACTTCTATCATAGTCCTTGCTAAGTCTTTTCTTCTCCAGGCTAAACATCCTCATTTTCCTGAATGGATTTTCATATGAAATGAACCAAAGTCCCTTCTCCATCCTGGCTGCCCTCCTTAGTATACTCAGCAGTTCATTTATGTCTTTCTCAAAAAATAGAAGCCAGAACTGAGTACAATACTCTGTCTATGGTTTGACATGGGATTCTTTTGAAATATTGGAGAAGTATACAGAAAATAACAAAGCTCAGTCCCACAGAGAAAAAAGGAACATTTCATCACAATATTAAAAAAAGAAAAGAATACTTTATTTCTCATAGCTGCTTATATCACGCGCGGTAACCTTGTAGCTTGTCCCATATCCTATTTGTTCAGATTATTCTCAGAATAGAAGCTACTCTTCCAGTCTACTCACATACCTTAAGATATTACATTCCATCATAATTTGGGGAAAGAATTATTCTTCCAAACAGGACAATCAAATACAAAGAATAGCATATTTCACAGGGTTTGCTCTTCCATAGTCTCTAAGGGGAATTATGAAAATGTCTTTTGCTAGGCTCTTGAAATCTTAATAGCCATTTCCAGTTACAGAGCCAGAGAGCATGGTAAACCAGTTCTCTACTCTTCATGTTTTGTTAGCCTGGATTGCTTCTCTAAGGACCCTGTGATCACAGATACAAGCCAAACAGAAGTCTAGGCCTAAGAGTCTGAGGTCCCCTGATTAATCAATTTGTATGCAAAATATTCTACGGAAATCTGTTTCTTATCCAGAAAGACATGGTCTATTGCATGGACCTATTCATTGTAAATGTCAGCCGTGTAACTTTGGGCAAGTCACTTAACCCGAATTGCCCTGCCTTCGCCCCTCCAAAAAAAAGCAAAAAAAAAAAAATTAATTATTAAGTGCATCATAATGATTGCCTTTAACAATACTTAAAACATTCTGTCCTAGAAGACATACTCTCTGCCATAAAATGGGATGTGTGTCTCCTTTAAAAAAAATGGAATTATTTATTTTTAAAATTCAACCCCATTTTATTTTCAGTTCCAAATAGAAATGCCATGTTTAGCTAAGATTTCTGTCTTCATGAAGCTCAGAGTCTAGGAGAGGGGAAAAAAAAGAAAACATTCAGACAACAGTAAACGTAATACGTGATAAGAAAATCAAAGAGATTCAAAATATAATATCTTCAGGAGAAAGCCTCTGCTAGTGGGATGTTAGGGAGGACTTTATCAAGGAAATATCCTTTGAGTTGAGCTGTAAAGATGGGTAGTAACCCTACAGATGGTGTAGGAAAAGGAGGGTATCCAAAACATGGAAAATAGCCTTAAAAGAGGCATGTAGGCAAGGCTGAGGGATTGGTGGAGGAGAGTTAGAACTGTTAGGGAATGGAATATGTGTAGAACCACAAGAAAAGTGGTGGGAGATGGGGTGGCCTCATATTATGAAAAGCCTTGAATGGCAAAAATTTTCTTGGTAAGAAACAGAGAGCCACTTACGATCAGAGATAGGCACATCCTCAGGAGATAATGAGATAGGGATGGTTCATGAGGAGGTAGCCTAACACAGTGCAAAGAGCCCTGGATTTTGAGGGAGGAGTTAGGTTTGAATCTTGGCCCTGCTTCTCTTCAGTGTCTTCATCTGTAATATAAAGAGGTCAGAAAAAATAAGTTTTACTGTCCTTTCCAACTCTCAAAATGCCATGATCAAATAAATCCTCCTTTCTAACATTTTATTTCCCTCATCCTCCAAGAACTATGATAATGAAGTTTCCTGTTATTACCTTTTATGCCTGATCCCTAGTTTTATAGCTTAAAGACACTACTGGACTTAGCTAGGAAAGTGTTTTGGGTCTAGTTTCTGAAACAGTTTTGAAAAAGAAGTTCAGGATGTGCCTTTGAATATGGTATCATAGCTCAAAGAGGACAAGAGTACTAGATCGGAGTGAGAAAACATGGGTTCAAGTTCTGGTTGACCAAATGAGTAGTATTTCATCTTTAAGTATGTCAAGTATATTATTTGGAGTAACACTCTGGCTCAGCCACATAATACTTGAGTGGTCCCTGTCAAGTCACTTGAGCTTTCTGAGTCTCAGTTTCTTATCAAAATGGAATTAAGTAATACTCAAATTACCTAGCTCACAGGTCTGTTGTAAGGATCAAATGAGATGTTTGTAAATGGTTAGGTGCTTTGTGAAATTCCATTATATTTGCATGTAACAAATAAGAGAGAACAGTGATATAGAAAAATTTAGCTCTAAAAAAAAATTTCTTGACACTTTGCTTTAAAGTTGGGAAATTTTGAAACTAGCTCACTAGTCTTCCAGTACTGTGACTTAGGAGATCACAACAGTGCCCTCTACCAAGACTTTTAGATATGAGCATCTCCATCTTGTATTTGGGCCTAGTAACCCATGTGATGCTTCCTCATGTTGAAAATAGGCAGAGTAGAAGAGGATTCTGGGAAGATGACAGAGTAGGTCAGAAATTTCCAAGCTCTCAAGATCTTCCCCCACAAAAGAGTTAAAATAGCACCTTAGGGTGAACAAAGTATGGGTGGAGATAAATAAGAACAGGGGCATAACTGGGGTCCTCCCTGGAAGATTTGAGAAGATCAAAAGAAAAATCCCAGGATGAGCTTTGGTCCCTGTGAAGAGTAAACACCTCCAGGCTAGTTTCCATTTTAACAGCAAGCAGCTACCCTCTAAATAAAACAACAAGCTGTAAACCCTGGTATTAGCCAGTTTGTGGGGCTGCCTCAGCCTCAGCCACCAGAATTTTGACTCATGGAATAGTGAGGGGAGTTGGGTGTCTGAGCCCTTGAAGATCAAGGGAAGCTCTGCTGACCAGGAACGTTGGACCCAGCTGTGCTTTGAAGAGCAGCGGGGGCCAGAAGGAACCAGAGTGCAGAAGCAGTGGGGCAGAAAGCCCCTGTCTGTGGGCACTTGCAAGAAGCTGGAGGCTTGACTTTAGTTTCAGGCTAGGGGCTAGAACTGAAGATCTGGAGCAAGAGACACTATTTCCCATACGCCAGGGCCAGAGGTAACTACAAATAATTAAGCTATAACCACACACACACACACACACACACACACACACACACACGCACACACACGCACACACATACACAAAAGTTCAAGCAAAGGAGAAAGAATCTGACCATAGAAACCTATTACGGTAATATAGATGACTGGGGTTCATCTTCAGAGGAGGAAACTGAAGTAAAGGAACCCCAAAGAGTAATGTAAATGGTCACCAGCCCAAATGAATTTATAGAAGACCTTAAAAAAGACTTTAAAAATCAAATGACAGAGATGGAGGAAAAACTAAAAAAGAAAATAAGAATAATCCAAGGAAAACGAGAAGAGTATGAAAGGAAAGTCAACCAATTAGAAAAGGAGATGCAAAATCTTAAGGAAGAAAATGACACCTTGAAAATGACTACCTGAAAGTCATGATAAAAAAAAGAATATTGACACAATAATACAAGGAATAATTAAAGAAAATTGTCCTGAAGCATTAGAACAGTGGTTCTCAACCTTCCTAATGCAAGGACCCTTTAATACTTGTATGTGGGCGTATCTGCATGTGGGTGGACCCACCTGGAGACAGATAGAGGAGTGGTGTTTTGGTTCCTAAGACCATCAGAAATATGTATTTTCTGATGGTCTTAGGCGACCCCCGCAAAAGGGTCATTAGACCCCCAAAGGGGTCACGACCCACAGCTTCAGAACCACTGCATTGGAACAAGGTAGGAAAATAGAAATAGAAAAAATCCGTCTATCAGCACTTAAAAGAGATCCTATGAAGAAAACTCATAGGAATATCATAGTCAAATTCTGAAATCCCCAGCTCAAGGAAAAACTATTAAAAGCATCAAGATTAAAATAATTTAAATATGAGTGTGCCACAATTGGAATTATGTAAGACCTAGCAGCAGAAACATTAAAGGACCACAGGTCTTGGAACACAGCATATGAAAGAGCAAAAGAACTGGGGCTCCAGCCAAAAATATCATACCCTGCAAAGTTAAATATTATCTTGAATGAAAAAAAATGGACATTTGACAAACTCTCAGATTTTTCAAGACTTTGTTTTAAAAAAATCCTGAACTTAGTAGACGATTTGACGTACAAGAACCAATATAAATATAAGGTATATAACAAAGACTGATTATGAGGGATCCATAATGACAGACTGTTTACTTTTTATATATGTAAAATCTATGTCTAAGATTCTTATTAATAATTTGGTAGTGCATAAGAAATATTGGGGAAAACCTGGGCATGATGTGAATTTAAAAAGTAAAACTATTTAGGAACAGCTAAAAGGAGTAATTATTTTATACGAATGAGGTGCAAGAGGAAGAATTGATACATAGGAATTAGATGGGGGGGGAGGACTGGTAGTTCTGGTAACCTGCTTTCATCGGGAATAGGTGTAAGAGGGAACAATACATATATATTTAAAAGAGTATAGAAGTCTTCTAAATTCAGAAGAAATAAAATGGTGGGGCCATCAGGAGAGGGGAGAGGACAAGGAAGGGATCTTTAGAGGGGAGGATGAGAGAATAGGTAAATAGGGGTATAGAAGTTTGTTTAGAATTATGGGAATGGAAGGATAGGGGAGGGGGTGTATATACCCACTACCTTGCCCTCCTATGACTTACATACCCCCCTCCAAGGGATATGTAAGTCATAGGAGGGCAACATAGTGGGTAAAAATAAAGTAGAGGAGGTGGGAGGGATAGGAAATAAGAGATATGCATATACATAAAAACAAAGATCAGGAGTATAATAGGTTTGGGAAAGTATATGTGTGTGTGTGTACATATATATATATATATATATATATATATGTATATGTATATGTATGTATGTGTGTATATATCCAAAGTTATGGAAAAACATATCTAAACTTTATTGTAGCCTTTGGGGGGGAGAGGATGTATGTATATATTTATAGCTATGGAGAAATATATCTAAATTTTATTGTGACCTTCTGGGGTGTAGGAGGAAAAAGAACAAAGTAAAAAAGTGTACAGCAGAGAACAACAGAAAACTCACAAGGAAGCAAAGAAAAGATGGGCAATTTTTAACACAGGTATTATTTATCACATAGACTTTCTTGAAATGAAAATTTGCTGTTGCATATTTTGAATCCTCTCTTATGGTCTGCTACGCACACATGTTTTTATTTTCTTCTAACTTTGTATTTAAGTTCCAATATTTAAGTTTATGATATGTTTTTGTTTCTTTTTTCTATTCTCTATTTGTGTTCTCGCATTACAGTCTAAAATAAAATTTCATAAAAAAAAAAAGAAAGAAAGAAAGAAAGAAAATATGCAAAGTCATTAAGAGGGTTGTTTTGTTTTTTTTTTTTTTGCCAAATAATCTCCCTGGACTTGAGATGTTAAAATTGTACCAAACCTTCTCCTGCACCCCCCATCAATGGCCACATGGCTAAGCAATTGTGCTACATGAATGTAATGGAATATTACTTTGCCAGAAGAAACAATAAAAATGAAAAATACAGAGAAATATAATGTTAAATGAAGTAACCTGAAATAGGTGAGCAACATTCATGATGACTATAAAAAGTGGAAACAATAGAATCATCAAAAAAGTATACAAACAAAAGCCCTCAACACAGTATTTATGGTGACCAAAAGAAGCCAATGTATCTTTCTCTCTTCTTTATCGAGAGGAGAGACTTTGGGTTTGAAACACTCCATAAACTTCCAGACTCAGTTGATGTATTAGTTAGGTGTGTTTTATGCTTTTCCACTTCTCTTTTTTTTTTTAAAGTATGTATTACAGGAGATTGCTCTCTAGGAAGAGGTGAGATATATTTGGAATTGAAGATGGTGTAAAAGACTGTATCAGCAAGCACCCCAGCACACCCAGGGCGGCTGCTAGCACAGGTTCTTAGATCTGCTTTTCTAAAGGAAAGCAACTCAAAATGGGTTAACAATCTTACTTTAATCAAACATATCATTTACCTAGTTCAGGGGGAAAAGTCGGCACCCTGAACTTCAGAGAATACAAACAGAAGTTACAAACAAACAGAAAAACAG
>CM053582.1:175813833-175899817 GCA_028627135.1 Pseudochirops cupreus
GGCAGGGAAGATCTTCAGATTCCCATAACAAAGACATACATGTATTATAGGAAATTATAAAATGTGATGTGAAATATATGTGTGTGATAAAAAATATAGGGAGGAGTGATATATATTTGGAATGGAAAGTGTATTTGTGCATCACTTTCCATTCCAAATAAATCTCATCCTTCCCTAGAGAACAATTTCATATAATAAATATATATGTCGCACACACAATTATACTTACTCAGGATTATGGCAAAATTCCTATCAGAAACTGGGAAGATCAATTAGCAAATTAATGACCTGGCTTTTTGTTTCTACTTCTATTCTGAAGGATAGTCAAGAGGATCCATACTCATGTGTTAATTTTAGTATCATCTTATGCCTTGATTACAGGTGTTATAATATCAAAATGTTGCCTTAGTGAAATACAAGAATAACTCAAACACATAACCACTTACTGATGGGCACTAAGGCTGACAGCAACTTAACGGAATAAAACAAGAGTGAGACTACAGACTGAGGAATAATCAGGTATATATTGCACATTATTTTCCTTCACATGTTCTCAGGTCTAGCCACATAGGCCTTATTGCTATTCCTCACATACATTTCATCTCCTATCTCTGCTCCTTTGCACAGGCTGTGCTACCTAGGATGCCAAGGATGTGTCCCCTCCTACATCTGCTCTTAGAATTCCTTTGTTATTGTTCAGTTGTTTCAGTCATGCCCGATTCTTGGGGTTTTCTTGACAAAAATACTAGAGTGGTTTGCCATTTTCTACTCCAGATTATTTTTATAGATCAGGAAACTGAGTTAAATAGGGTTAAGTGACTTGCCCAGGATCACACAGTGAGTGTCTGAGGCCACATTTTTGAACTCAGATCTTTTGAATGCAGAAAAGCATAAAACCCACCTAATCAACACATCAGTCTACTCCAGGCCCCATGCTCTATCCATTGAATTACTTCGTTGCCCACTTAGAATCATGTGAAAGTCTAATACTACCTCCTACATGAGGTCACTCTGGACCCTCACAGCTGCAAGTGACTCTCCTCCCCAGCTCCAAACAATTAATTTGTATATATTCTGTTTCTAGTTATACGTACTTTTATCTCTCCCACAACCCTTCTCCACAGTGTAAGCTCTCTAAAGACGAGAACTCTTACATTTTTGACTTTGTCCGTACATAGGGAACCTGAGGCCTTGAGAGCACATGTAGCCCCCTAGGTCCTCAAGTGCAGCCTTTTGACTGAATCCAAGCTTCACAGAACAAACTTCACAGAACAAATCCCCAATTGGCCACATGTGGCCTTGAGGCCGCAGATTTCCCATCCCTGTGTCTAACACAGTGACATCTAACAGAAAGGATTTACCTGCTTGATTAACACAGACTCATGAATTTGCTAGTTGGTTTCACTCTTGTTGAAATTAGTCACATTTTGACTAATGTGGAAATGTTTTGCATGATGCACTGGATGTATAATCTATTTCAAATTGCTTGCCTTCTCAGTGGGGAAGCAGGGAGGAGACGAAGAGAGGAAAGGAGAAAATTTGGAACTCAAAAATTTTTTTAAAAGAATATTGATAATTTTTGTTTACATGTAATTGAGAAAATAAATTTAAAAATTAAATTAACAAAAAATAGAAACTAGTCATGTTTCATCTTTTCTTGTGGCAAATATATGTTGGAATACTGACACTGCACTACACTCTTCCTTGAGAGACGGTCCTTGCAGCATAGACTTAGCATGGAAAAACAAAGCAATAAAGCAGGGAAAGAGGCCTAAGGAGATATACCCAAAAGAACATTGAGTAGTTTGTACTGCGAGGTGCCCCCTACTCCCCTGTCACCAGTGCTCGGATGCCCATTTTAGGATAGAGTGAATGCTTCTGAGTCTTGCCACACCTGTATGACTTCATGGGAATGAGAGCTGGGGAAGAAGCTATTAACAGATTTGTTCATGAGCACAAGGTTACTTTATCAATATTAAAGAGATTACCTAGCTCTTTAGAAAACACTGCGTGAGCTTTGATCTTCATTCAAGTGTCTTGAGTCTTTCCTTCTGAAAAGAGGACAGCTGCTGCTATATTTGTTACAAAGAAAAATGGAAGGAAGCCGGAATGGAGACAAGCTGTGGGAAGACAGGAAAGAGGAGGGGATTGGGATGGAGGAAGCAAGACAGTGCAGCAGGCAGAAAACCTAATTTCAAATCTCATCTCTGTTCCTTACTATCAATGTGACCTTGGACAAGTAACCTAACTTTCCTCATCTTTAATTTTCTAATTTATCAAATGAGAAGGTTAACTAAATGACCTCTACTGTTTCTTACAGCTCTAAAACCTCTGACAGATATAACATCATGGGAATAGTTGCCTCCTTCCTCAAACCTGGCACAGCATGCTGTACCTCCCTTATATTCTATTTTGCATTATAGTTACTTCTTTGTGTGGTGCAGTACATAGAATGCTGGATTTGGAGTCAGGAAGACTTGAGTTCAAATCCAGCCTCAGTCATACTTACTGCCAGGAGCTATGTGAGCCTGGGCAGGTCACTTAACCTCTGTCTGCCTCAATTTCCTCAGCGGTAAAATGAGGGTGATAATAGCACCTGCCTCCCGGCACTGGGATAAGGAATAAATGAGAAAATATTTGTAAAGGTAAAAGGGAAAGGAAGGGAAGGAGAGGAGAGGGGAAGAGTGGGGGCAGGAGGATAGGGGAGGGCAGGGGATGAAAGAGAAGAAGCATTTATTCAAGTCCTACTATGTGCCAGGCATTGTGCTAAACATTTTATAAATATTAGATACTTAATAAATACATGTTTTCTTCTTTCTTTCCTTCCTTCCTTTCTTCCTTCCTTCCTTCCTTCTTTTCTTCCTCTGTGGACCTCTAGGTCATTCTCTTTCCTAATAAATTTAATCCCCTCACTGTCTTCTTCATACCAACTCTATTGCTCCCTTTCAAACACCTTGAATTTCCAATTGTTCCCATCCTCAATTCCAAACTTTGGTCTCCAATCTATCTCAATTATACACAAGAATGACCTTACTTTAAACCACCCCACCCCTACTTGCTACCGTCTTAAATGAATTTGCTTCTTGCACTGGAACGCCTGGTGATACCTCCGCTAAATTAGCCTTTCTCCCCAGTTATGTACATAGTTATATACAGAAAGGTTTATTTTTGTGGTATTGTGGCTGCTACTATTCACACCTGTTCTCAAGGTTTGCACGTCTCCTGTATGTTCCTGACTACTAAAACAAGTGAAAGCCAAACAAAGACAATCATCACACATAAAACTTGCGGAGTTTTTTCCTCCTTAAGTCAAAGAAGTGGTTTGGAAGGAAGTCACAAGCATGACATGTACCTAATCACAAAGAGGGATTTATTTTATTTGTTGTTGTCCATCTGCACTCTTTAAATGGAAATACATGGTGAGCATTAGGCAGTTAGGTAGCAAAGTGGTTAGAGAACCATATCCGGAGAGAGGAAGACATGAGTTCAAATCCTGCCTCAGAAACTTAATAGTTGAACCTGGACAAGGCACAACCTCTCATACTCAAGTTTCTTCACCTTTAAAATAGGGGTAATAGTAGCATCTACTTCACAGGGATTTTGTAAGGATTACAAGAGATAATATACATAAAGTGCTTTGCAAACCTCAGAATGCTATATAATGGTTACCTATCATTAACAAAACTAAATTCTGAATAATTTGTGCTTTTGCAAAAGCCTTTAACCTAAGAAACTGCAAAGGGCTGAAGAGGTGCTGATCCCTTTGGAAAGTTACAGATATTATCTTCTCTTTACAGATGGAGGAAAAAGTCTAAGCAGAACGGAGCTTACTCCAAATCATCAATCAGCTTAGAAGGTTCCTGTAAACACAACAGTCATCCTTTGTGAAAGGATGTGCAATAACTTTTCCTTCATTCGAATGTGATGAAATGTTTATGCTTGGTGCTGATTTCCATCTCTTGGTTTCTTAGGGAGCATCTGGTTCTCCATCCTTCCCAAGCAAGGCTCTCCCCTTGAACGGTGGCATCTCACAGTGGGACAACCTTTGGCCACTTCTAGCTCACTATCCCATATTCTGAGTGTGACACTGAGAATCTTAACATGAAACATTTCCTCCTCCTCAGGAAACTGAATATTGAACAGTCTCCTGACTGCTTCAAGAAAAAGTACAAAGAGTCCAATTATTTCTGTAGAAAGTGACGGAAGAATCAACTCTATTGATTAGCACAGTTGGGATCGACTAAAATCTTAGCCAGATTGCAATAAGGAAGTGTTCACGCTTTGTTTTGTTGTTTCATCTGGAAGATCCTAATGATATCAACACTAACTCACTAGTAATAACTCACATGTCCCCAGCACTAAGTACAGTGTCTGGTCCATAGTAGGCACTTAATAAATGCTTATTGATTGATTGATTGACATAGTACTTAATGGCTACAAAATGCTTTGTGCTTAGAACTTGGAGACCTTATGGGGCTCAAGAGAGGGCTGAATTTAGATCTAAAGGACCTCAATCAGAATCCCGACTCTGACACCAACTGAATGTTCTTAGGCAAATCATCCAACTTCTCTAGGCCTCATTTTCCTGATCCTTAAAGTGAAGGTTGTCCAAGATGGACTTGAAGTACTATTACAGAACTAAATCATAGCCAAGCTTTCCAGGTTTAAAAAGTCCTCATAACATACCTTTCACTTTCCAGACAATCTCCCTAAAAAATATTTTTGTTGGTCTAAATCTAATTTCTTCTATAATTTCTTTCCTATCCTATCCTATCCTACATTTCCAGTTTGTTTTTTTAATGCACGTTACTATACTCCATGAACTCTGTGGCCTAGATCTAAATAGCCTTGCTTTCCCTTGCAAGGGCTACTTCCTCTCCTACCTCTGCACCTTTTTATGGCCTTATTTTTGGAATATTCTCCCCTCTCCCCTCTAACTCTAGTACTCCCTGGTTTCCTTCAAGACTTGGCTCACTTGCCATCTTCTGTGTGAGACCTCAAATAAGCTTAGAGATGGAAGGAACCTCAGAGATGTTTTTGTCACACATGGGAATCTCATGATCTTTCTTAGTCTCCCTCTTCTGGAGCTGTATTATCAAGTGGATACCATTTATAGGACCCAGGACAGGCCTGGTACATTCTTAAGATTGAACATTTCTCCATGCAGTCTAATATTACACTAACTTTTTTTGCTGCCCCATCAAACTGTCAACTCATACTGACCTAGTATTATTCACAATCTGATCACCTTACCAGCCCTGTGAGGTAAATAGCAGGATAGGTGTGCTAATATCATCACTGTTGTTGTTTCGTTGTTATTCATCCTTTGTTCTAGAAGAGGATCAATGACATCACAAGGGTGATGTCTTGACTTGTGCATGAATTGGATGTGAGTACAGCAGAGTTGTGTAAAGTCAACAGCCTCACTCTTCTCCAGAGTAATCAAAGTGCAGTGACAAGGAAAAGGTCACGATGGCTGGCAACAGCCTAGGATGCCACTACAGTCATTAAGAAACTGAGATTGAGATTCATTGAGCTTCAGTGAATGGCCTTGAAACCACAGCAAAAACAAAAAATGACAGAGTAGAGTTGGGACCTGGACCTTGTTTTCTGACTTTAAAACCAGATGTTTTTCCATTATACCACAGTGTCCATGTCATAATGATGGGCAGTCCTGTAGATTAGGAAAATGCTCATTCTCAGCCTCTTTTTCACAAATCCCCTATTACATATTGAAAGACAGTTAACAAGAAATACTTTTCTCATGACAAGTTAGCAGAAAAGTCAAAGAGAATCCAGATTATGGGGTTTTAAGGTACTTTATTCATTTTTATCCATTTATCCTTATCTTACAGCAGAAAAATTAATTTTTATTACCTTGAACAAGAGAAAGAGAGAAGGAACAAGATTATCATCTGTTAGCTTTTTGCCCCCTGACTTACTGAATTCATGTCATCATAGTTAACACCTATTTGACTTAAAAAAATAATTGAATTTATGTTTCAAAGCTGCAAAATTGATGAGACCGTATCTGTCACTCATCGCTTATACATAGCACTCTTTGATCCAGATTATGGAAAGAGCATAAAAAAGTCAATGAATAAGACAGGACAGTGGTGGGAATTTGTGGTTTGGAGGAATTAATGGGAGAAATGGAGTGTTCACAGACTTTAATATGTAATCATAAATTATCTGAGCAGTTGCTGAAATATATTACTCAAAGATTCTTACTTATTTTATTGTAATGCTTGATAACTCAGATCTAACTAAAAATGTCCTCAGAGAAAATGGTTTTCTGGAATTATATAATCCCTGTGCCCATTCTGACAATGGGCACTTTCTTAAAGAGGAGAAAAAGAGTAAACTCTGTTAAATGAAAAGGTAATTTGAAAAAATTAAAAACTGTCTGTAGCAGTCGGGCATCAGTCTGCTATGAACCATGTCTCTAGTTAAGTTTCTATGCTTTCCTTATTCCTTCTGTCTTAGAATCTTCCCTCTTCCCCTCCATTCCCTTACCTATGCCTTTCAAATCATACCCATCCATTAAAGCTCATTTCAAATCCCTTCTCTTGCAGGAACCTCTCCCCCAATTAAATAAGAGGCCTCCCTTTCCGGAACTCTTAGAGCATTGTATTTCCATCTTTCTTACGGAATATCATATTTTAGCTGTTACTAGAGCTGGCTAGGTGGGAACTTGCCTTGGGAGGTGAGAGGTTGGGCGGGGTCACTCCCTACATTGTTAGCGAAGGAAAGGGATTGGGTCATCTTAGCCTTTGTGTAAAGAGGAAGGTTGGTTTTTAAAATTTATTTGTATGTTTCTCTATTTGTTTATTTTTACTTATTTGTTTATTTTGCCAGTTTCCTTTTAAGATGCTTTAGACCCAGGAGATATTGATAAGCATTGAATGTGTTGACTTGATGTAAGGCAAGATGGAGGGGCAGCCCGTGGAGTTTCAGAAGGAAAGAAGGGGACAGACACGTTACATCCTATATCAGCAGGTTAGTTCATGTCCTCCTAGACTTTAGTGACAGGCAAATTGTGATCTAGACCCTGGTAGGAACAGTGAAAGGAAACATACAAAGCAGACCCTAGCTGTAGGTATGGGCCAACAGAGAAGAAAGTGGCTTGGAGTTCTTTGCTCAGGACATATGACCCATGTTACTCTATCCGGTGAGAATGAGGAGATCTCAAGCTATAGAATCTGTTAGCAAGTTCACTACCAGGAATAACTGAGGAATCTTCCTGCTTTCCCACCATGCTGAAGGACTGATAGGTTTATCTGGAAGTACTGGCTGCTCTTTTTCACACTGAGTAGAGGCAGGAGATTGGAAATGAGACTAAATTCACAAACTTTCATCCCTGAGGGTTTGGGAAGAAATGAGATAGCATGAGTGGAGTATTCTTATTGGAACGCTACTGGGGTGGCTTGGGGCGGGGGGAGTGTATTTCCTAGATATGACCATGGTTTTTTTAGCTAATTAAATCATTTACTGGGTTAAAGTAAACCTGGTTAAG
Organism: Pseudochirops cupreus; assembly: GCA_028627135.1. Classification (NCBI taxonomy): domain Eukaryota; kingdom Metazoa; phylum Chordata; class Mammalia; order Diprotodontia; family Pseudocheiridae; genus Pseudochirops; species Pseudochirops cupreus. Next base: position 175,821,350 of record CM053582.1, read on the forward strand.
GAGATGTATGCACAACATTCAGGATCTAAGAAACAGGGACTTTCTAGTAGGATGGGGCACATAGGCCACTGAGATAAACCTGAGTTATAATAGTCTCTGAATAACTGTTGCAGTTATGTGAAGGGGAAATAGTGGATGATGTGGATCCTTGTTATAGGTTTATATATCTCTCCCTAGAGTACTGAGAAGATTTTTTGGCAGATCATAGGGCTAATCAATAATGAGCAGTTATTAAGTACCCCGCAGTAGGCCTACAGATAAAAAATTAAACAGCACATATTCTCAAGGGGTTTATACTTTAATAAATGAAGCTCCAGATCTTGACCTTCAATAAACAGCAGAGGCCATCTAGTCCAACTACTAAATTTTCAAAACTACTACCTCAAGAGTGTAAGTGGTTTGCCTAAGATGGTCATATAGGCATTAAGCATGAGAGGCAGGACTAGTATCCATGTTCTGTGGCAGCAGAGCCAATGCCTTCTGCACTGTACCATGTGGTCTCCCCAAGATTTAGAGTTTGAAGGGAATATAGAAGCAATCTCATCCAACTCCTATCATTTTACAGATCGTAAAGCTGAAAATCAGAGAGCTGAAGTCATTTGCCCAAGGTCACAGAGGTAGTAAGCAGAAGATTTAGGATTTGAGCCATATCTGGGAAGCTAGATGGTGTGGTGGATAGGGTGTTGGGCCTGGAGCCAGGAAGACCTGAGTTCAAATATGGTCTCAGACAATTACTAGCTGTGTGACCCTGGGCAAGTCACTAAACCCTATTTGCCTCAGTTTCCTTATCTTTAAAATGAGCTAGAGAAGGAAATAGCAAACCACTCTCAGATCTTTGCCAAGAAAACCCCAAATGGGGTCACAAAGAGTTGGGTATGACTAAGACGACTGAACAACCTCTCGTTCTGAATTTAGCACTCTTTCAGGTAATGACCCATAAATATTTATTGAATTGGATATGCTTAATGTCTAAACCAGTGCTTTTTGTCAACCAGACCCCTAGCTCTTTGCTCACTCTGTGGCATGTTGCCTGTGAGAAAAAAAAGAGAAAAAAGTAACCGCTTCTGCAATTCCCCTTAGTGGCCCTATGCTGAATCAAACTGGGCACTTTCCCAACTCTGGACACCCTTCCACTCAGGCCTCAACCAGTCAAACAAATTTGCACAGATGTTGAGTGCTTGAGAATGAAGAGGTATTTGCAGGGGTGAAACAGCAAAGCGGTCAATTTATATGCTCACAGAGAGGCCTGGGTAAAGCTGTTTCATACTACACCATCTGTAGAGCAATCAGCATCAAAGGATGGGCTACCACTGAGCAAATTTGATTGGCAAAACAAGACTGCTGGAACAATAGGAATTCACATTGCTAAGTTTTACTCTTCTGTTCCCAAGAACATACATGAACACATTCACAGTGCAGTGATTATATGTGCATATCCATGTATGCTCTAGTACACGTGGACATATACACACATGCATGCATGCACCTAAACATGAATAATTATGTGTTTTTTGTTGGTTATTAGGGATTTCTTTCAAAGATGGATCCCACTTCTGACACATACTAGCTGGGTGATTCTGTGCAAGCCCCCTCACCTCTCAGTAACCTGGTCAACCCCTCTAAGACTATAAGCTGCAGAGTTGATGCTGGTAAGTTCTAGTGGGGTTGATTTCATCCTTTGTTCTCAAAGATGACCAATGACATCAGGAAGGGAAGGTCTTGACTTGCAAATGAATTAGATTTGGATGAGGCCAACCTGTGCAAAGTCATCAGCCTTACTGTCTCCTCCAGAGTCATCTAAGTCTGGTTCGAGACCTGGATAACTGGCAATGGCCCAGATGCAGTGGGAGACCTTAACTTTTCTAAGGTAGGTCTTTCCCAGGTCTCAGTTTGTCTAAGGCAACACCCATTCAGTATTTAAAGGCTAGGTAAGAAGGGAGACAAAAGATGACCTAGTTTGCTTTCACAAAGAATCAATCTGAGAGGGAAAGACCCTCAGAATTTCTGGCCAGAACAGAGACAATTGCTATTTACACTCACTCTCAGTCATCAAAACCCAACAAAACTCTGGTGGAGAGATTTCGTGGCAGTTTCCTTTACCAAAGAAATCACAGGACTGGCTCTAAATCCAAGGATGTCTTTAGTGAGGGTATCCTAGAGGCAGCATGATATAGTGATGGGTCTGGAGGAAGTACCTTCTAATCATGATTCTATTGATTGCTACTTGTGGGATACCAGGCAAATTGCTTAAACTCTCTGGGCCTGTTTCTGTATCTATAAAATGAATAAATTGTACTAGATAACCTCTAAGGCTCCTATCAGTTCTAAAACAAGGCTCCTATGATTCCTTAACACAGTTAGAGGGTAGTAGTCCTATCTTCTCCATGTTCATTGTCTGGAGCAGGGCTTCTTAAACTTTTTTCTACTTATAACCACTTCAGCACTTCTTAAACTGTGGGTAAACACTCCAGGGCCATGGACTCAGGGACTGAGATAGGGGATCAATATGTGCCACCACTGCAGCCACTGCTACTGCTGATAACATTTAAAGATGCCCTGAAGCCCTCGAGTCCACATCATTAATACAGCTTCACTCAGTCCATGAGTTGGTAAGATAATGAGATTTGGACAGGCCTCAAAGAGAAAGATCTATCATATTGATCTAGAGATGCAGGCAGAAAGATGGGCTTTCAAGTCTCCTGTCTGACAGTATTATGAATTGAATGATAGTCAATAAAGCCAGTCCATCTGGATGGGTTGCCCTCTGCCATTCAACAAAGACAAAAACTTTAACTTTCCTTTGCCTTGACGTGTAGTAGACTGAAAAAATATGAGGTGTAGGTAGGATCAGATGTCAAAGTCAAAATACTCAATATTGATATTACTGGTATTGGGGAGAGGGAGAGAGAAAAAGAGATACAAAGATAGAGACAGACAGAGAGACAGAGATAAAGAGAGCAAAGAACATCAGAAGTAGCCTCATTGTGCTAAAATCTAAAATATTATTTACCTTGGAGAAGATTATTAATGGTTTAAGACCAACTTTAAAGCAAATGTAATTTGCTATAGGTTATTCAAATTGAAAATAAAACAGGCCTCATTTTCAAAGTAGCCCTCTTTCTTAACAAATCTTTAATACTCTCCATTTCAATTTGAAAAATCTATAACTTCAACTCCATAAGTCTTTGCCACTTCTTCCTTTGCTCCTTCATGTGGAATTTCCACTGCCTGGAATCCCTTCCCATTTTCTTCCTGAACACAGTGATTCTTTCTTTCAAATATTCTTCCAGGAAACTTCTTCCAAGGGTCTTTTTCAAACCCAATTTACTTAACTCTTCTCACTTGAATCACAAAGCATTTCCTAGAATCGAGAGGCTATGTCTACATAGTGCAGAGATAATAAGGAAATCAAACCAGCTCAGTCAAAGGAATAATGAAATCATTGGACAAAAAAAATAAGTCTAATCATTCTCTGAATGAACTGACCAGTCAATTGAGTCAAGAAAAAAGTCCATTTGTCTCCTGTAGTGATAATCTGTTTTAGTCACATGAACAATTTAGGCAGATGTCCAAAATTGGAAAGTCAACAATAGCACATTTCATTAATTGAAACTATTATATGCTTTTGCAGAATCAATGAATAATAGAGTCTTAGCCTCAGAAGGAACCTCACAGACAACTTGGTCTAACCCTAGCCTGTACAAGAACTAGAGGAACTAAGAATCTTCTTTCTGTATCATGAATAAGTGATCATTCAGCCTTTGCTTAAAGACCTACAATGAAGAACTTCACTTTCTCCTAACCCAGTTCAGTGTTCTGCAATTTGTTTTAGTAGGAAGATAAGCTAAAATATTGCTTTAATAGTCTAAGTAAAGAGTTATGATCACTGATTTCAGGATGTATTAGTGTCAGTGTAGATGAGAAGATATATTAGAGAAATATTTACAACTATAGAAAAGACAAGACATGGTAATGTATTGAATGGGTAGGATTAGGAAAAAAGAAAAGTCAAAGATGACACCAAGCCTTATTAACTGGGAGGATAGACAGAATTGGTAGAAGGGGTAGCTTTTAAGGGAATTGATGAAGTCAGTTTAGGATATATTGAATTTGAAGAGCTGTACATGTGAGTGGAGAAGTCTAGTAGGTAGTTGGAAATATAGGACTGGACCTCATGGGGAAGATCCAACTGTGATGTACAAGTTTTGTGGCCTGAAGGTGATAAAGGAAGCCACAAGATGATGCAATCACAAGAAGAGAGGGTATGAAGACAAAAGAGAAAGGAACTAATGACAGCGCTGTTTCAGAGACACCTACAAAAAAAGTAGGAGAAAATGAACCAAAGAAGAAGGCTGAAGAAAGGTTAGGGATAAATGGGACATAAGCCAGAAGAATGTCACCAAAACCAAGGAAAGATGGAGTGTCAAGAGCTGAAGATAGATCAAGAGGATGAAGACTCAGAAGAAGCTGTTGAACTTACCAATTTAGAGGGTATTTGGTGACCTTGGAAAAGGCAATTTCATTGTAGTGGTGAAGATGATAGCCTTATTTAAGGAAAGTGAGGAGTAACTAGATGGTGAGCAGAGACATGTTGGTAAATAACTACTAGCTCTCTGAGGTTGAAAAAAAACATGCAGACATGACACATTTTAAAGTTTATTCTACATTATTAATGGTTTCTCCATCACTGTCTTCTGTCTAGACAACCAACAAAACAATAAATCAATCTCTAATTTGTAGTGGCTGCTGATTTCTGAAGTGTAAATGCTTGTACCAAAAACTGAACAATTGACTAGCAAACGGGTATGATCTGGCTCCAGCATACCACTGATGATGAAGGAATAGTGGTGCTTGGTACATGTTACTCCTACTAGAAGGTTGGCAGTGGGGGGTGGGTGGGAAGGAGAGATAGAACAATAGCTTGAAAGAATAACATGACCAATAGGGGGACATTTTAAAGTATAGGAAATATTTAGTATATCTATATTCAAAAAAGAGGTAGCCAGAGGGGTGAAGAGGAATAGAGAAAGAGAGAAGAGGACTGGGCCTGAAATCTTCAAGATCTGAGTTTAAATCTAGACTCAGACACTTCCTGGCCACGTGACCTTGGGTAAATCACTTAATTCCTGCTTGTCTGTTTCCTCAGCTATAAAATAGGCATAAATAACAGTACCTGCCTCCCAGAGTTGTGAGGATCAAATGAAATAGTATCTTTAAAGTTCCTAACCTGATACCAGGCATATAGTGGGCACTTATTAAATGTTTACTGACTTCCATAAGTATAGACAAATGTTAAAGAAATTAACTAATGTTGAGAAAGAGAGAGAAAGAGACTGAAGATGAGACAGAGAAAAGGAACGATCAAAGGAATCAGGCTCTGGTAGAGATAGACAGGAATATAATTAAATGCAGAAATAGAGGAATCAGTTTTGGCAAGGAGGAAAATCACCTTCCCCTTAATTCTCCAGACTCCTTTATAGTATTCCACTTTACATACTTTCTGCTCCAAGAAAAAAAATAGCCCTGCCATATATTGCCCATACGCGATTTCCATATCCCATTTTTTGCAGCTTTACACAAGTTCCCTTACTTGAAAATGCACTTCCTCCTCCTCTCCACCTCAGAAAATCCTCGGCTTCTTTCAAAGCTCAGCTCAAGCATCGTCTCCTAAACAAGAGCTTTCCCGACTCCTCCTATTAACACTTTCTCTCTTGGAATGCCTTTCTATTAAAAGTAATAGATATTAGATAGTAATAGACAGATAAAGATCTGTCATTTGTCATCACTTGCACTTGTCGGGGTTGTATCCTTAAGACTAGAAGATGAGTCTCGTAAGAGCAGAGACGATTTCTTTTTTGTCGAGTCTCCAGACCTGAGCACAGTGTTTTGTACATAGTAGGTACTTTCAAAATAAATGCTAAATTGAATTGTAGAGGACTGAATTGAATCTTCAGAGACAAGAGGGAAGAAATAAAAGGTGGTTAAGAAATTAAATTTAGATTTAGATTTAATTAGAAAATTAAATGAGAAGAATGGAGGTGGGAAGGAGAGAGACTACATGATGAGTGTCCAGAAGAAAGAAAGCTTGAAATAGAATTGGTGGCTGAAGCAGAGAGCAGGGAATTTGGAACAGGAATGTTTTAGGAATGAGATGAGGTATAAGAAAATAATAAAATGATACCAGAACTCAGTTGAGATGAATTTGTCAGGGATTATGTACACTATGTTTTTCAATTCCTGATATCAGTGTAAGGAGGCCTGAGAGTAGGTGTGGAGAAGGCAGGCAATGGAAGTGGACTATGTTCAGAAATTTGCAGGGAGGGAGGAATGGAAACACATGTGTCCAAGTAATTCACAGATGGAGAATAGTACCTTGGTAAAAATAAAAAATATATATATAGTCTCAATTTATAAATATATATTATATATAGTCTCAAACTATATATGTATATATATATATACATATATATATATACATATATAGTTTGAGACTCTGAAGAGAGAAAAATGAAGACAGAGCAAGGGTGAAGGACTAGAAAAACTGTATTGCAAGAAGACAAAGAAAAGATTCAGGGATGTCATTCAGAGGAAGAGATGGAAAGGCATGAAATTTTTATTAAACCTCTGAAAAAATTTCAGAGAGCTGGATCTTGAGAAGGGAGCAGTTTTCAGGTAATAGAATGGTCTAATATGAAACTCCTCCCTTGAGAAGTCCAAGGGCATCTAGGTGGTATAGTAGATAGATCATTGGGCCTAGAATCAGAAAGATCTGAGTTCAAATTCAGCCTCAGATACTTCCTAGCTATATGACTCTTGGCAAGTCACTTAACCTCTCTTTGCCTCAGTTTCTTCAACTATCAAATGGGGATAATAATAGTACCTACTTCCCAGGGTAGTTGTGAGTATCAAATGAGATAATATTGTGAAGTTCTCTTTCGTACTTATTATTATTCCCTTCCCTAAGAGGAGATGAATATTTTTTTTTAAAAACTGAGATTGAAAACCTAGAGGCCAAGATTTCAAGATCAATCCTGTGAATACTGAAGTAACCAAAGATGAAGAAATGGATTGGGGTAGAAAGTAGAACCTGGTATTGAAATAATTGAGGAAGAAGAAAAATTTTCCTGGCAGTTAGAAGGCAAAGGGGACAAAGATTAATTAGGACAGAGGGAAATAATTGATTAGTGAGAAGAAAAAAGGAGGGAGGGAAAGTTGCTAAATGATGACAGCAAACGCAGAGTTTGGAAGTCAAATGGGGACCAAAGAAGGGGTAGAAGAATTGCAGTTAACACAATGGATAGAGTGTTAGACTTGTAGTCAAAAATTCAGTTTCCTCATCCATAAAATGGGGATAATAACACCACCTACCTTATAGGATTGCTGTGACAATTAAGGGAAATAGTATATGTAAAGTGCTTTGCAGACTTTAAGGCACTACATAAATGTTAGCTAGTATGTACTGAGAGAGGATTAGCGTTGGAGAGATTATTCATAAATGTGGTATTTTCACAGAAAGTCAGGTTTCTAGTGCAGCAGCGTGACCCCCTAGGACCCACCAAGAAGCCGTCATTGGACGTGGCCTGCTGACCCACCAACTACAAGGGCCACTCCCAGGCCTCCTTTGGTTACAACCCTTCTATACAACCAGACTAATGTCCAACGTGAAAGTATTTGCAGATTCTGTACTTGAATGGGGGGGGGAGGGAGAGAGAGAGGAGAAAATTTGAAACTCAAGGGACTCTGGAACCGAATTCTTGTAAACTAAAAGTAAATAAACAAAATCAATTTAATTTTAAAAAAAAGAAAGAAAGTCAGGTTTCTGTTAGATATTCACCAGAAGTTAAAAAAAAAATCCCCAAACCATTTTTTGGTAGATGTTTTACAATCTGATGAAGATACCTAAATCTTACAGGCTTACTTGAGCTTGTTCTCACAATGTTTTTTGGTATATCCTTGGATGAAAAGTTAAATTTCGTAAGTTAAGATGATCTTTTTCTGATCTTCAGTATTCCAATCTTTATATTGTCATACTAATGACAAATACTATTTTCTTCATTGCAATGGTGAAAAGCAGGGTTTTTTAAAAAAAATCATCTTTTCATTGTTCTTATAAATTCAAGAAGCTTACACTGTACTCTAGAAGAATTAGATTCCAGGTCCCCCTGAAGGTTTTCTGAGAATTAGTTAGACTGTTTTGCAACAATAGTTTGTCAGTTCTTCATACTTTTTCATCTTCAGCCATATGTTTCTTTCCATTTTGATGCAACTGATTCTGTTTCATTGTGAACTGGAATGGCATCTGGAATATACTTCCCTTCATCAGTGGCTACTATAGTTTCTCTCACATTCTTGAAGTATGCTCTTTAAGAACTACAATTCTCAAACATTTTCTTGGAATAATATCCATAATTAAAAACCATTCAATTAAAAACAACAAAATGAGCAATGGTACAAGATCCAGCACTCAACTGATAGATCTAACTAAAAATAGGGAAGCCAGCTCACTATCATATCAGCTAGTTAAGTTCAGACATTCAGAGTAAAATTTAATATTAATTTAATATTCAGAAGAAGAATCCACTCATGACTATCATTGTCACAAAACCATATAAAATTATTGCTTATCCCAAATAATTCTCACATCCTTCCACCAAAAAAAAAAAAAACCCACAAGAAAATAATTGCAGCTGACACACCAACATCTACTGGCAGAGGTTAAAGGGGTAAAGAAATTTTATGGAAAACTTGATAAGATCCTCCAAAGTAAATGAACACATACTTCATACTCTGTAATTTAAATGCATGGAAAAACATCTCATTTTATTATTACCCTGAAATAGGACCTGAGATAATGTAAATAATCACCAACCCATATGCTTATTTTCCAATCATCTTACAAATTTTGTGAAAATAATCTACACATACATGGGACAGAATAGTAAATCCTACTATGCTTATTATTTGGTGACTATAAAATGTATTTAATTCAATATAGTAAAATGTCACCTTAAAGACTCTTCTCCAACAAGATGTCCCCTCATGTACATACCCAAATTACACAAGATTCATTAGAGATAATACTGTTTGAAGACTCTCTGATCATCTGTATCAAAGAAAGCACATAAATGGGAGATATATGCTCACCAAAGATGTTCACCATAGTCATGGAGGGGATTTAGTTCACACACATATATCTATTCTCTCTCTCTCTCTCTCTCTCTCTCTCTCTCTCTCTCTCTCTCTCTCTCTCTCCCTCTCTCTCTCTCTTTCTCTCTCTCTCTCTTTCTCTCTCTCTCTCTCTCTCTCTCTCTGTCTCTCTCTGTCTCTCTCTCTCTCTGTCTCTCTTTCTCTCTCTCATTTTTCTCTCTCATCGTTCTATCCACCCACACATTCATCTGGATGATTAACTGGGCCCAGAATGGAACTGGAGGAAGAGTACAACCTGGATTGCCTTTGGGAAATTTTAAGGTCTTTAATGACCCCAAACTTCTCAGTGAACCAAGGGCCTGTCTTTTCTGGGGATGTCATTATTTTTCTGTTGTTATTGTATTGCTGCAAATCATGGAAACCTACAGTTTAGAAATGAAATTAAGAATTGTCCAGAGGATAATGGAAAGGTACTGAGTGGGAATAAGTAAGCTGTAATCCTTTATTGACAAGTGTGAAAGTAGTGTAAAGGACGTCAAAAAAAATTTTTTTAAGTCTGATCTCAAAAAAAGAGGAGACGTTCATAAAGTGAGAGCAAAGAATAAATGTTGGATGTTTTATATGCTTCATTGTCATCCTTGCGATTTCAAGAGGGAAGCCTATGACACATTTGGTAGACTCCTCATAGTGAAAACATGAGGGGATGTCAGCAAGAGTAATGGAAGATGAGCAGGTATTGTTAGGTTGCAACCTACATCTTTGGAAGGAATACTTAATTCTTAAGATCACAGATTCACCAGAGAGCAGCAATTTGCAAAAGATCACAGAGATTCAAAGATAGAAATGATGCAGCACTTGTGTTTAAGGATTTTGAAGTCTACTAGGGTTAAATGAAATGTTCCTCTTTACTAACGATCGAAGTGTTCCACTGTGTGCTCCCTCAGTTTCTCTCCTATTCATAAAAATTTCTCTGTATTTTCAAAAATATTTTCTTCTTTCCTTTTCATATTACAGGATAGATAACCATCCTCTCTGCAACTGTGTTCTTGATCCCATCCCTTCCCAAGGCCTCCCAAACCTGTGTCCATTAAATACTCTTCTTTCTTATATTTTATCATCCTCTCCATTCATTTCTTATCCATTGTATAACATTAAAATGTTCAAATCTCTCATGTCATTAAAAGTTATATAACCTCAATTCTTCATTGTTTTCTTATTGGCCTTATCTCTCTTTTTCATAACTAAATGTATCCAAGTAATAATCTATACTCCCTCCTTCTAATTTCTCAATACCAATCCATTCATCTTCCTTTGTTCCTTTCTTCCTTCCTTTCTTCCTTTGTTCCTTCCTTCCTTCTCTCCTTCCTTCTTTCCTTTTTTCCCTCCTTCCGTTCTTCTTTCCTTCCTCCCATGCCCATCCCCACTCTAGTCATTGAACATAGAAAATAATGACTTTTGCTGAATGGACAGAAGTTGCATTCAAAGAAGCTATGAGTAACCCCTGTGAACCCTGAGAACCTTTGCACAGGACAATTTAAGTTCACTTAGCATATGTTTAGTAAATGTTTGTTGTGTTTGAGCACTGTTTTTGGAACTGGAGAAGAAACAAAGTTTATATAAAACATGAATCCTCCGCCTCAGACACTTAATATAAAGAAAACTAGCCGTGTGATCTTGGGCAAGTCACTTAACCCCAATTGCCCTACCTTCCCCCCTCCAAAATAAACAAACAAACAAACAAAACAACAACTCCATAACTCCTGCCCTCAAGGAGCATTTAGTCTGGTAGAAGATTTTTATTCCTTTCCAATCATTTTAGAACCTAGCACAATGCCTGGCAAAGAGTAGAGGCTCAGGAAATGGTTTTTAATGAATAATTTAGAGGAGAGTTCCAAAACTTTTTTTTTCTTTTATGGGCAGAGGGAGCACCACGTAGATCATGCTTTGAAAGGGCATTCCATAGTCAGTCATGCTCAGCTGAGTCTGGCAAAAGAATTGCCCTTCTTATTGCTGAGATGTCACACCAGATGTCCTGTCCAAGGACTAATAACAGTTCGCTTCTGGAGGCTACATCCATATGTGATGAAGCAGAGGAGCACATTTGAGACCTGCTTTAGTCAACTTTAAGTTATGCTCAGTGCGCTGTAGCAGGAATTCAGAAGTACTTTCCAGATGGCATCATAAAGTCAGTTCATTTTTGCAAAGCACCAAATAGTTTGTGAAAAACAGCCCCTTGTTTCACAGTTCCCTTGGCAGTTTGGAAATTGTTGGTACTTCCCAAAAATGCAGAACTCATACTGTCAGCTCTAAGAGGACAGGGCAGAATTAGGCCTGTGACAAGTCCTAGTGCAAGCCCCCAAGATGCCCTAAAGATTGAGGGTATTTAACCATCGGATTCTTGGGCTGTGAGGGCTGGATAGGCCCTTAGGGACAATTCAGTCCAATTCCCTCACTTTGCAGTTGAGGAACTTGAGTCCAGAGAAGGGGAAGCAATTTGCTGAAGCTCTCAAAGCATAGTAACAGACCAGGAACGAGGACCTGAGTCTCCTGAATCTTGGGGAAGTGCTCTTGCCCACTGTGCTACATAGATTCTTTGTATTTCATTTTGTTAAGCCTATGATTTCACTGGGCAAGGGAGCTCCTAGTGAGGTCCTCTCTCTACCGTTGTAGACAGACACCTTCTCTGTAACTTATTGTTTTGCCTGGTACAATGAGAGAGAGGTTAAATGATTTGCCAAGGATTACACAGTTAGTATATGGTTGAGGGACTTAAACTGTGATTTTTTTCTAACTCTGGGGCTAGCTCTCAAGTCACTATACCATGTTGCCCTATCCAAACTTATATAGTATATTAAAATTGACTGAAACCCAGTGTCTATCAGTTAATGAATACTAGGCATCTACTTGGTGTATCTATACTTAGATGCAAGCGATAAAAAGACAAAAATGAAATGGCCCCTACCCCATTCTAATGGGAAGAGACAATATGCACGTAGAGAGAGAGGGAGAGAGAGAGACAGAGAGAGAGAGAGAGAGAGAGAGAGAGAGGGAGAGAGAGTATAAAATATATACAAAGTAACCTTGGGGAGACAAGCAACTGGGAGTGGAGGTAAATCCTCACACAGCGAGGAATCATATGCACATGCATGAATCTGGTAGGAAACCCAGAATTCCAAGGGGCAGAGGGAGAAAGGATCACATTCCAAGAATGAAGAGGGTCAGAAAAAAGGCATGGAAGAGATGGGAGTTAGGGGAGTTTAATATGAAGAAGATTTTTAAAAACCAGCTTTACTGTACTGTAAGTTTTGAGGGAAGTACTGAAAGAATCATAGATTTAGGACTAGAAAAGACCACCAAAGTATCTTCTCCAGGCTCCTCAATTCATGGAAGAGAAAAATGGAGGCCTAGGAAATTTAAGTTATTTCTACAAGATCACATAGGTAAATAATAGAAGAGGGATTCAAGCCAACATCCCCTGTCTCCAAAACTGGCGTGCACTTTACTCCACCAAACAAACTCTTCTCTTCCAACCCCATGTCTTTCTAGAGCCAAATCTTACCCACACCTCAAGGCTCCAATTACATTCTTCCTCCATTAGACCTCTGTGAAAACTTTAACCCATAATAATCTGAACTTCTGAACTCGAGCACTGCTTTTAATATTCAGCTGGCAATTGATCATGCCCTACTTTGAGAGATCTCTTGCAGTTTAAAAAGAAATTTCTGTTCTTTTATTATTATCTTGATTCTTAACTTGCCATGTATTTAGCTTGTCTCCACACCTAGGTTAGGGGTCCCTGTAAGAGCTGGTTTCTTTACCTGTCCTGCAATGCCTCATATCAGGTAGGTGTTCAGTATAGATCTTTTCATTTGACATTAAGAAGCTGTCATTCAAATCAAAATGTCTTTGAAGGTTGGATGATAAGATAAACGACAAGAGAGCTTCAGACTCAGGATACTAATTAGTTTAGGTAGACAGCCTTCATAGTAGATAGAAGGCTGGACTTGGAAGGAGAGAACCCAGAGTTCAAGTCCCATCTCTGTGACTTTGGATATGTTGTTTCACCTCTCAGTGCCTCAGGCAATTGCCTAGGACTTGAAGTTAGAGGACAGTTGCATATCTGCTTTGATGGAGAGAATTTTTCAATAGGGACTCCCTATGTCAATGAAATCACAGGTCCCTTAAACAAGCAAACAAAAAAGATTCCATTGTCAAAGGACAGAGCACATTTTAGGAAATTAGAATCATTTTGCTTGGAGGGAGGACCTATCTGTCTTGGCTCCAGGATGGAGAGTGTGTTATATAACAAATAAGATTTGGTAAAGAGGAGGATGGTGCCTTCAATCTAAAAACACTTGATGAACCACATTCTTTGCAAAGTAGTAGGAGAGCAAAGGAGTGAAATTATTCAATGTAGCCTCACTGAAAGATGTTGAGCTCTTCAGAAAGCCTTATAGTGCCAAACACCTATGTCTTCTTAGTGTATAATGACCCTAGACTTAACTTGGACTAAAAACAAAACCCAGCCTGGCACAATAGAAAGTGACCCTGTGGGAGGAGGTATTTGAATTAGTGACAACACCCAGAAGACACAATCAAAGCTTGGGGGGAAATACATTGAAGTTGATTTCCTTTCATAAGAACACTGACCAATCTTAGCAGGGGCTGAGAACTATTTTGGTCCAGGAACTAAGTGTTGAGTTGACTTTCCTAGCTATGCTACCTCTATTGTCAGCACGCTGATCAACAGCATTCAGATAACCAATGTGATTAAAAACCTATGCATCACAGCATTACATGTTGTTAACACAGCTCCCATCCTGTAAAATAACCAAGGGACGTGTCAGAGACAAAGGAAATGACACAGGCAGCTCTGCTCACACAAACAAGCAAGGAGAGGAAATTTAGCTGGGAAAATAAACAAGGATGCAGGAAAGGAAATAAATAAGCAAACATAGCCCAAGGCTGAACACTGCCTGGAACAAAAGCCCAGCACCAAAAATAATTTTCAGCATAGGACAGAAATCTCTCGGTGGAAATATGGAACTTTCCCAGGGCAGTAGCTGCATGAGAAAACTATTAAACATTCACAGAAAATCATGGAAACCCAGATTTTTAGAGTTGGAAAGGACCTCAGAAGTCATTTAGTCTAAGCCAAACCTGAACAAGTCTCCCCTCAAAGTGTATAACTCTCAGGTAGTGGAAAATTCTAACTAGATTGAAGTTCCTTGAGGGTAGGAACTCTGTCTTATATATCTTTGCATTGCTCCTTAGAGTTTAATAGAGTTTCTCCCAGATAGTGGATACTCAGTAAAAGTCTGTTGCCTCAGTGAATGATCTTGGTATATAAAACACATGCGAAATGTGATGAGAATGACTTCCAAAAATAAATACAGAATGTCTAAAAGAGAGAGAAAAAGAGAGATAAAAAGACATTCACTTTTATAGAGGTAAAGATGGGAGGTCCACAAGAGTACTTTGCACATATACTCAAAATATTTCTCTATGTTAAATAATTATGCTGATTATTTTCCTCTTTCCATTTTTGTCTTTAAAAATACTATTTGTTATATGAGGTGGTGTAACGGTAGTGGTAATTCGAAGATCTTCCCTGCCTCCTAATAGGACAAATGTAATCACATGTGGTGGGAGGAGTTTGCTGAAGGGTAGAACAGAGCCCACAGGAAGCTGGGAGTCAGAGCAGTTAGAGCTGCAGAGAGGAGAGGACACACCCAAGGAGACAGCTAAGCTTGTGAGTGTTTGTTTGTGGGAAGGCTAAAGAATGGTGTGGCTCCCTGCTGTGATATGGCTTATTAAATTCTTTGTTGCTATGATGGATTTGGTTTTCTGGTTTTGGGATTCAGTTTTCTGGTTTCTGAATAAATGTTTTTTGCATGGGACAATGTGAGTCCAAAGCACTTTCTCTCCCACAGGAATCTAGGAGCTGCCTCTGGAGCTCTCAGTTCCAAGGCCGCTCTGTGTACTCCTTAGAGATAAGAAGGCACTGAGAGCCGCAGTTTAGTTGCTGTTCTCAAGGATGTCTCACATGAGACCCCTCACTTGTTGGGCAGCTGCTGACATAACTGGTTTGGCTCTCCTCCATTGGTCTGCACCCCCTGTGCACAAGGAGGTCGCGCTTGAATCATGCTTACTTTATAGTAATATAGGAACTAGCTTGCTTACTGTTAATGGCCATGTTGGAATAAACTACAAGCTGCACACATCTCTTGTCTCATATCTCATCAACATCTCCTGAGACACAACCCAAGGCTGGCCCTTGGGTCTGCAAGGTGAGCAGCCATCTTCAGTTTTTCTTCTGTCTTCCATATGGAGAGTCTGTTATATTTTGTGATTCAGAATTGTGCCGGTATATTCATAGTCACTGTTGGTGCTCTGAACATTGCTCTGGCAGTACAGGTGGAAAAGAGAGAGGGAGAAGGATGACTATTGCATAAATTATGGTGATTTTAAAAAAATGCATCAATAAAACTTGTTTAAAATAAATATGCAAGTTATGCATAGATATTTGTGTATATATAATGCATATATATGTTTAAATATATGTATATATACATCTAATATACATATATGCATATATACATATACATACACATATATATGTATATATACATATGTTGTAAAGATGAATTATCATCTTAGGAGACTGAATGCTTTTTCAATCTTGCCAGTTGTTGCAAATACTCTTCATTTAACCCTTTGCTTTATGACCTTTAGTGAGAGGGTATCCACTGCCTTTAGAGGAAGCCCATTCAACTTTTTAATAACTTTCATTGTTAGGAAACTTTTCCTTAAGTCATCTTTAAATGTATCTCCTTGCAACTTCTACCCAATTTTCTGGGTTCTGCTTTTTTGGGGACAAGCAAAAGAAGTCTTACTCCTCTTCCATGTGAAATGCCTGGAGATGACTTTCCTTTTCCCTACCAATCTTCTCTTCTCCAGGCTAAAAATCCTGAGTTCCTTCAACTGATCCTCATGTGGAACCATCACAAAGCTGTCTCCAAAGGACTTCGTCAGGTATCAGGACACATCAGTCAGACAATATCTAGACTGTCCTTTGTCCATATTAGACACATTCATCACCTCAGCAAAAAGTGTCTAAATCAACTTACTTTAAAGAAGACACTGTTTTCCAATAGATTCGATCTTACTCACCAATCATTGACAGTGTTGAAAGAAATCTATGGCACCTCTCCATAGAAATGTTGAAGAAGATGAGAAAGTGGGTAGTGGTTCTTTTTTCAGTATACAGTTAATAGTCATTTAAATGCTAAAGCATTTGATCTTAGAAAACTAAAGATATGTTATCAGGAGGATAGATGAAATTATCTTGTAGGTCCATTCCCAACATAAACATTCTGGAGTTTAGAAAATTTTAGAAATGAGACTTTTAACTTAGTTATTATGGTGATTCGCTTAAGTTTTTTGGATACTAATGAATGTGCTTCCCATTCCTTCCCCTGTTCCTCCATGAGATTTTGGCACCTCTAAGAAAAGTAGAACTATATCTTTTAAAAAATAATGCTTGTGAGACTTCCAGGAGCCAAGATGGAAGAGAAAGCAATGTCATAACTCCCCCATATTCACTTCCAAACAACCATAAAAATAGCACCTTAAAACAAGTCCTCAAACAACAGAATGAGCAAAAAGATGGGGTAAAACAATATTTTAGCCCAAGAAACTTTGAAGATTGACAAGAAAGGTCTATCTCACTCTGGCAAAAGAGGATGGCAGTCCCGGTCAGGAAGGATCTCAGCAATCCAGAAGCAGAAATCCTGAGCCCCAGTGCAGTGAAGCAGGCAAATGCCAACACAAAGACCCCCCACATTCCTCAGTATAGCTGTGGGAATGGGTAGACTCCAGCCCTGAGAACTGATAGTAGTTCAGCATGACCCTGGCCAATAGTCAGACCTCCCCATGCTTTAGCATAGCCTTGGGCAAACAGGGCTTCAGTGTAGGCCTGGACAAATGCAGAAACACCCCACTGGCCTCAGCACATTCTAGATATCAGTACTAGAACCCCAGCTCAGCATCTTGTAAGCTGCCAGAACCCTATGGCCTCCAGCAGTGACAGCCACCCATCCCACCCCCTCACTGCAGTGCAAGGGTGCTCTGTGGACCTCAGGGCAACATCAGTGCAGCATCAGGTAAACAGTAAAGGGCTGCAGCCCCTGGCAAAGAAGCCTGAGATAGCATCCCTTTTGCCACAGAAACAAAGCTCAATTTTAAAAGAAAGGAAAAAGGCCAAAAAAGATGAGCAAAACAAGAAAAGAATCTGACATTAAAAAGTTATTATGGTGAGAGGGAAGGTCAAGACACAAACTCAGAAGAAGACAACAATGTCAAAACACCTATGGATAAAACCCCAAAGAAATATGGGAGGTAGTCTTAAGCCTATAAAGAACTCATAAAAGAACTCCAAAAGGAGCTTTAAAATCAAATATGAGTTGTAAAAGAAAAATTGGGAAAAGAAATGACAATGATGCAAGAGAATTATGAAAAAACAGTCAACAGCTTGGAAAAAAACAACTGCTTACAAAGTAGAATTGGTCAAATGGAAAAGAATATACAAAAGCTAACTGAGGAAAACAACTCCCTAAGAGTTGTAATTGAGCAAAAAGAAGATAATGACTCTATGAGACACTAAGAATCTATCAAACAAATCAAAAGAATGAAAAAATGGAACTAAATATGAAATACCTCATTGAAAAAACAACTGACCTGGAAAATAGATCCAGGAGAGGTAATGTTAGAATCATTGGACTGCTTGAAAGCCTTAATCAAAAGGAGGACCCGGACAGTATCTTTCAAGAAATTATCCAGGAAAACTGCTCCAATATTCTTGAATAAGAGGGCAAAATAGGCATTAAGAATTCACCAATCATCTCAGGAAAGGGATCCCAAGAAAAAATCACCATGGAACATTATAGCCAAATTTCAGAACTATCAGGTCAAGAAAAAAATACTACAAGTTGTCAGAAAGAAACAATTCAAATATCAAGGAGACACAATCAGGATTACACAGGATTTACCAGCTGAAACATTAAAAGATTTTAGGTCATGTAACATGAAGTTCCAGAAGGCAAAGGAGCTAGGACTACAACAAAGATCAGAAGGAAAGCAGAAAGTTGAGAAACAGTCTTTACAGCAGTATCTCAGATAAAAAGTTTTATTTTTCAAATATATAGAGAACTGAGTCAAATTTATAAGAATACAATCCATTCCCCAATTGATAAATGCTTAAAGGATATGGACAGTCGGTTTTCAAATGAAGACACCAAAGCTATCTATAGGCATATGAAGAAATGTTCTAAATTACTTTTGATTAGAGAAATGCAAATTAAAACATTGAGATACCACCTTACCTATCACACAAGCTAATATGACAAAAAAGGAAAATAATAAATGTTGGAGAAGATATGGGGAAATTGGGACACTAATGCCCTATTGGTGGAGTTGTGAACTGATCCAACCATTCGAAAGAGCAATTTGGAACTTTGCTCAAAGGGCAACCAAACTGTGCATACCATTTTTTCCAGCAATACCACTACTAGGTCTATATCCCAAAGGGATAATTAAAAAGGGAAAAGGACCTACATGTGCAAAAATATTTATAGCAACCTTTTTTATCATGGCAAAATATTGAAAATTGTGGGGATGCCCATCAATTGGGAAATGGCTAAACAAGCTGTGGTATATGAATGCAATGGAATACTATTGTGCAATAAGAATTGATAGACAGATTTCAGAAAAACCTGGACAGGACTTGTCCAAACTGATATAAAGTAAATTGAGCAGAAACAGGAAAATGCTATACACAGTATCAACAACATTGTCTAATGATCAACTATGAATAACTCAGTTTTTCTCAGCAACACAATGATCCAAGACAAGTACAAAGGACTCAAGAAGGAAAATGCTGTACATACCCAGATAATGAACTGGTGGACTCCGAATGCAGATTGAAGCATACTCTTTCACTGACTTTACTCTTTTTCATGTTTTTTTTCTTTTGATCTGCTTCTTCTTTCACAACTGTGATTAATATGGAAATATGTTTCACATGATGGCACATGTATATCCTATATCAAATTGCCAACCATTTTAGGAAGAGGGAAGGGGAGGCAGAGAGGGAGAAAAATTTAGAACTCAAAATCTTGTAAAAATGAATCCTAAAAATTGTCTGGACATGTAATTGAGGGAAAAAAAGTAAAATATGATTTAAAAAAGATAAAATGTTACATCACAAACAAACAAAATGATGCTTGATCCAAAATCTGGTAATATTCTATAATTTTAGTGTGTATTCATAAAAGTACAGTGTTCTGAATGAAGTTATAATTTCTCCATAGTCTGTCCTGGTCACCATAGAAAGTATTGCTCCAAGGTCTTGGCAACATATTAGAGGAAGGACCTTGGTAAGGTTGAGAGCACATAGAAGAGAGTAGTAGTGGGTAGAGATTGCAGAAAAGTAGGTATAGGTCGACACAAGGGAAAAGTTCCTGGAAATTAGAGTTGTTCAGAGGTTGTAATGAGCTGCTTCTACTTTAGTAAGTTCAGCATCATTGTAGGTTTTTAAGTGGAGGTTGAATTGTCACTTTTTAAAGATGTAGAGAGGATCCCTGCTCAGATATGGGCACAACTAAAGGTCAGCTAAGATTCTTTCCAACTCAGATTGTGTGATTTAATCCTTTGTAAAGTATGGCCAAATAGAGTGCTCTCTGTTGCTCATAACCCAAGTCAGTGATCTTAAATGTCTAGGATTTAAAAGGTATTTTTCAGTCTTGTAAATAAACTTTATAAGTACAAGACAGGTGAGGTACAGGTAGACAGTCATTTGCCTGAAAAAGATCAGGGGATTTTAGTGACCTGTAAGATTAATATCAATCAACAGTGTGAGATGGCAGCCAAGAAAGTTAATGTGATCTTGGGCTGTATTAAGAAAGACATACAACTTCCAGGTATAGAAATGTGACAGTTACATTGTAATCTGCCCTGATTGGACCATTCCTAGATTATTGTAGTCAGATACAGGCAAATATGACTGCAATAAGGACATTGAAAAGATCATGCCGATGATGATGACGATGACTAGCTAACATTTATAAAGCACCTACTGGGTGCCAGGCCCTGAGCTAAGTACTTTACAAATGCTACAAATACTAATTCTCACAGCAGCCCTAGGAGATGGATGCTTTTATTATTCTCATTTTACTGTTGAGGAACCTGAGGCAAAGAGGTTAAATGACTTCCCCAAGCTCACACAGCTAAGCATCTGAGGCTGGATTTAAATTCAGGTCTTCTTGACTACAGACATAGTCACTCTATCCACTGTGCCACCTAGCTTTTGAGGTATTCCTAACATCTTAGTTACAGCTCTTTCCATATATATAACTTCTAGCCATACCCAAAAATGGAAGCAAAGAAGGGTGGAGAGGTACATGATTACATATCTTTCCTGTTTCTAGAGGAAAGAAAATATTTGCAAATGGCATTAACTTTTTCAGGTCATTAAGATTTTCTCTCTATGACTCCTCAGAAATGACTGGCAGAGAGGGTTTCTGGCTTGCTAAAAAAGAAAGCTAACACACACACACACACACACACATACACACACACACACACACACACACAATCCCACAGAAGGTTAGTGAAAAATCACAGAATCTAACTTCTTTATTGGGTGAAAATCAAAAGACAGAAGATATTGAGTATAGCTCAAGTATGCTTTCCCAAGCATCCAGTCCCTGATGTTTTCTGTCAACTGGTGAGGTCTAATAAGAAGTGAAGTTCATGACTCTTTCCAAAGGGCAAGCAGTTGTATGATCTTTGAAATTTCACACACAGAAAAAACTGAACTATTCCTGGATGCAACTCAAGACAAAGAAATAATTACTGCCAAACATTTCAGGACAAAGGGGAAATGACCAAAAAGGAACAGGATAGACTCCAAAAGGGATAAATGCAAAAAAAAAATCACCCCAAAGTAGCAGAAACAAATCAGTTTTCTAATAAAAGGAAGAGGAATATTGGCTAGATACAAGTACAGATAAAAAGATATGATCTTTTAGCAATATAATCATAATCACTATAGGATCTCTATAGTACTTTAAAATCTGCGAAACTGTGTATGTACTACATATTTTCTCATATGATCCTCACAACAACCCTATGAGGTAGGTGCTACTATCATCTTTGTTTTACAGATAAGGAAAGATGACAGTGTAGGAATGTATTGCTACTCTTCTTACATAGGTAATATAGTGTTGAGGATATATTGTCAGGAGTGAGAACCAAGAATTCCTCTTGCCTTTATACAGAAGGTAGGTTAGGTCTTTATTAGAGGACTAAGGCCTATTGGGAGCTCAGCATGTGATAAGAGAAAGAAAAGCTGAAACCAGCAGGGAAGAAAAACAATTAGAAATTTGGGAAAGATCTGAGATTAAAATTGATAGGGAGCTATTACTACTAAGCCTTGGGGAAAGATGGATTATGGATGATTTAACAATTGTCTCAAGTATCTGAAGGATAGATATTTGGAGGCTGGTGACCATCTGTTCTTACCTCCCCTAAGGAGAGGAAAGGAGTAATGGGTTTAAATTCCAAGGAAGAAAATTTAAATTAGAAGAAAAAAAAAAGACTTCTTATTTGAGTGCTATAGAACAATGGAAACTGTTGCAAAATTTGGGCGTCTTTTAGTAATTAGATGATAGTATATTTGTATCATTAATTATAGTATACAAAGCACTTTCACTTCTTTTATCTTACTCATATACACCGTAAGACAGGAAGGTTGTCTGAACAAAGTGAATCACTAGAATGTGAGTCAATAGACTTTGGCTCAATTCTGATTCTGTTCCTCTCATTTACCATGTGATCTTGGGGAAATCATTTTGATTTTCATTTTTCTCATTGGTAAAGTGAGAGCATTGCATTAAAAGGTCTCAGAGGTCTAGTGTCACTATTCTCGTTATACAGATAAGGAAATTGAATCTCAGAAAGATGCAGAAGCAAAGCTAGGATTAGAACTCGGGACTTGATTCCTAATTCAATATTCTTTCCACTGTCCAGTTCCAGGACTCTCTGTGGAGCCCACTCTTCCTTTCTACATTTTCTCTTTCCGTGGTGTTATCAACTTCTATGTGTTCAATTATCACTTCCGCTGTGTGATAGTAACTCCCAAATCTACATATCCAGTTTTAATCCATCTTCAGAATTTCAGACCTACATTACCAACTGATTTCTCAGCAGTGCCAATGTCCCATTGGCATCTTATACTCAACTTGTATAGAAAAGAACTCATTATCTGCCCTACTTGTAATCCTAATCTTCCTCCAAACTTTACTATTTTGCGTAATTATGCCTATGCCCCTTGACAGCACCACATCTCTTCCCCTTGCCATCCCTTTATTCATGGACACAAAATTGTAGACATTCTTTTTGTAATTCTTCATTTTCCCTCACTCCCTATATCCAAGAAGTTGCCATCTCTTCAATCTTATATCTACTACAGTCCTACATCTCCTTCCTTCTTTTTAACCACTTCATATCAAGTCCTCATCACCTCTCTCCTTTATCATTCCAATGCTCTAATTGGTCCCCTGCTTTCATCAATTACCTTTGGCCAAAGGGATAAAAAATCTCTGAAAACTTCCTATTGTCATTAGGATAATGGACCACTCCCTCTATTTGAAATTTTATATCCTTCCCAATTTGTCTCCAGTTCACCTTTGCAGGCTTCTTGGATCAATGGATGGAGGGATGGATGGATGGAAGAATGAAAAGCATTGATTAAATGCTTTCTATATAGCAAAGCGCTGTAAGTTTTGGAAATGCCAATGGAAAATTATGACCATCCCTGCTCTATTCTAGAAGCACATATTCTAATGGGGGAGATATCATACATATGGTATATCAGTCATAAATCAGTTAGTAGCAAAGTACATGTAATGTGTCTTCTCCAATAGAATTTCCACTGACAAAACCAGAATCATTTCTAATGTTAAACTATTTGACATGCCATGGACTTTGGTGATAAGAATTTTCTTTTCTTCATATTCAGACTGAGGAAGAAGGGGTTGAAGCACTTGTAGAAGCAGTTGTCAGGTATCATCTCTAGGGGGTTGATTTTTTGTAGAATGGCTATGGGGAATTCATTGGAAGCAGAGCTGTTAGCCTAGGAACCCTCTGCTATTCTTGGGGCTCTTGGCATGAAGGTCCTGAGCTGTCTCCATCTGGATCTGATAAGAAGTGATGGCAGTGTTTGACTAGTCTGATTCATACCACCCCTTGTCCTTCTCTTAACATACTCTATATTCTGGCCAAACTAACCCACTTACTGGTCCATGAACTTGATATTACCTTTATCTCCCTAAAAATTGGTAGCAATACTAAACACTGATACTCTAGATGTTGTCTAATGAGGGGCAAAGAACAACAGAAATATCATCTCCCTCTTTCTGTACACCATTTCTCTCTAAATTATCCTTAGTATAATATTAGCTTCTTGGGTAGTGTGATCATATTACACCATTGACTCATATCATGCTTGCAATCTACTAAAACTCCTAGATATTTTTTCCCTCAGGAAATATTGTCCAGAAATAGTTTCCTATTTTAAAAAGTTCATTCAATCTTTCAACATTCAACAAATATTTATGAAGCAACTACTAGGCAACGTGCTAGGCACAAGAGATGCAAAAACAGAAATAAAATATTGACTGTCCTCAGGGCTATTTTATTGTAACCTCAAATAGAAAATATCCTTTTAATTTCTTAATATTTAAAAGACATAATGTATGGAGAAGGAAGAATAAAGAAGCTCATGACTCTTGATCTTTCCTCCTGGAAAGCAGGATATGGGGGGGATCTACTGAGAGTGATGTTGGTGAAAATGGAAACTTTGAGAAGAAAAAGTCCATCATCATGGAGAAAGAGTCAATTAGACACAAATGTGAATTATTATTCAGATGGCACAGATTCCAGAGCCTTCATCATCTATCCATCGATCAAACATTTAGTAAGCATCTGCTAAGTTCTAGTTTTGTGCTAAGCATTGGCAATACAAAAAGAGAGGAAAGATAGTCTTTACCCTCAAGGGGTTTACAATCTAATGGAACATGTTGCTAAAGAGATTGCTGTTCAGGTGTAGATTAGACTACATGGCTTCAAAGGTACCTTCGGACTGCCATTATGCAGTTGCATAGAGAGTCCATTGTCGTTTGGGTGGATTCTAGCTTACCAATATTGCTTGGAAAATGTAGCCCCAGAACTGAACACAATCCTGAAGATGAGGTCTGGAGATATGAGGCTAATGAGAAAATGCAATGTAAATCTTCTCAAAGTAACCAATTATGGACATTTCTCTATTTCTTCTAGTAAGAAGGGAGATTTTGAAAGTTTTAAAATCTACCTCCATTTCTTCACTTGACACATTTATGATCCTGGGAAAATCTCTGAGAGGCAAGTGAGTCACCTCACTTCTTTTTTGCCAAGTTCTGTCACTCCTGCCTCCACACTCCCTCTCCCATCTGTCCCTTCCTTTCCACTCGCACTGCTACCACTTCATTACCTCTCACTGATACTATTGTGAGAACCTTCATACATTACATAATGGCAGAGTCAGAAGGGACCTCAGTAACTGTCTAGTCTAAGATAACACCTGAATGGCAATCTCTTTAATGACACACTCCATTAGATTATAAGCCTCTTGAGGGCAAGGACTATCTTTTGCCATTTTTTTTTTGTATCCCCAGTACTTAGCACAGTGCCTGGCATATAGGGGGTGTTTAATAAATGCTTATTGATTGATGTTCAGCAAAGTGGTATTAATTGTGTTGTAGGATTATAGATTTAGACTTGGGAGGGGTTTTAGTGACATCTAGTACAATTCTATAATGTCACTAACAAGACCTTGTGGACCCAGAGAGGTCAAGTGCCTTGCCCACAGTCTTGTAGCTAGGGTAAATGACTGAGGTAGACTTTGAATTCAAGTCTTCCTGACTCCAGTTTAGTGCTCCATTCACTAAGCTTGCTCTCCAGGAAAGCAACCCTTTCCCTTAGTGAATAGCTCTAATTGTAAGGTAGTGTTTCCTTAAATAGAATTGAAATCTGTTTCTCTGAAGATTCCATCTATGGCTTCTAATTCTGCCCTCTGGGAGTAAAAGGAATAAATCTGTTGTCAAATAGATATATCTAACTGCCTCCAGTATCTTTCTTCCCCAGTTCACTGTCCTCACAGTTGCCAAAGTAACCTTCCTAATGGACAGCACTATCCAGTTACTCCCCTGTCCCCAATCCTTCTGTGATACCACATTACCTTTCAAGTACATTCAATTCAAGAAATATTTGGCAAGCATTTACTATGTGAAAGGTTCATGTACTAGGTGCTGGAGATACAGAGAAAAAAAAAAGTCCTTGCCCACGAAGACTTTACATTCTATGGTAGCATATTACACCCAGAGATAAGTAACTATAAGGTAAGTTGAAGAAGAGAGAGCATTAACAACAGAGGCAACCAGGAAAGGCTTCATCAAGAAGGAGGGCTTGGGATGCTGAGCAACTGTGTTAAATCATGGGTTAGACTTGAGTGTGGCCATAACAGCAGATTTAGTGAAAAAGTCTGTTTGCCTAAAGGCTGGGGTATTCAAAACTTATAGTTGGATTCCTTTGAAACTGTCATGTGAAATGATTCTCTTTGCCAGCGCATTTATGGGGGAAGGAGAATCATAAAACTGGAAAGGTTAGGTGTCAGACCTTCAGAAATATCTCTATACTTATTTCAGTATAGGGATCAGAACTTGGCGATCTCCAGGGTCTTAGAGAGTTTCCCAAGATGCAGAAAAGTTAAATGACTTGCCCAGGGTCATATAGTATTTTAGGCAGGATTTGATCTCAATGCTTCCTGAATCTAAGTCCAGCATAGGACATTGTTTCTCATACATTGCATCAATAGGTACTTACTAAATGTTTACTGATTGAATTGTT
This sequence comes from Pseudochirops cupreus, assembly GCA_028627135.1. Taxonomy (NCBI): domain Eukaryota; kingdom Metazoa; phylum Chordata; class Mammalia; order Diprotodontia; family Pseudocheiridae; genus Pseudochirops; species Pseudochirops cupreus. The sequence continues at coordinate 175,847,501 of CM053582.1, forward strand.
TATTGAATGCTGTGAACGGAATCAAGATTAATTATGCTTAATTTGTATGTTTTGAGGACAAAAATAAAAGATAAACATGAAGTATTTTCACAAATTTACATGAAGATAAAAATACTAGATGCCTCTGTGTGATGCATAGCTCTGGTGTGGTTTAGGGGCATGCAGCCAGCCAGCTCCCAGAACAAATGGTGAAGAGGAGACTAGTGGGAAAGAATGCAAAAAGGAGAAAGCTGCTGATTCATAACGGCTGAGTTCTATCAGTGACGCTTTGGGAGGGAGGGAGTGAAGTGGGTAGGAGGAAAGTAGCCTTTCCATTCTAACAGTCTTTGCATAAAAACACCATCCCCTTTAGTGACTTTGAGGTGGGGGGGAAAACCTGCTTTTTGTGACTGCTGAAGAAGAGGTTTACTTTGTCAATCAGAGCTGGTTGTTGTTTGGCACAGATAAGAAAGCAGTAAGATGCAGGCCAGGGGGCTTCTAGGAGATAAGCATCTTCTGCTTTCTGCCCTCCACTACCTCTTCTTTAACAGTTAATATACAGGTTGGGGGGAGGGGGAGGAAGTGACTGGATATTCTACAAAACTAAAACAACACAAAAAGACCTTTATTTCTACCGCTAGATATCAATTCTTTCTGTTTCTCCCTTCCCCCATTTAACACTCTCAGAGCCAGTATATTTTTTTTCCTAAGCTAAAGTCAAACTGCAGCTACATTCAGAGTAGAACTTCACTCTTGATTTACTTTTGTACAACATGATGGGCAGTCTGCATGACTCCTCTCAATATTGTAAAATTCAAAATGTTGCCTTCAAGAATTCATGCATACATTTTGTGAAAGAATTCATTTCTGTGGCATCACACAAGCTAACCTTTCTATTATAAAATGCTTTCCTGACAAAGGAAATATAAAAGCAAGCACATTAATTCTCCATAAAGAGCATTTGTATATGGATTTTGTTAGTCTTTATTAAGGTACTACACCTCTTTAAAAACAACCTTTTTTTTTTTTGGTCAGGTCCCTTCTACTGTTTGAGACTGGCCAAAGGAGCTGCATTAGTAGAATAAACGAGATCCACTATAGCATTTTACAATGTGGAAGGGCATGTTATGGCTCATAGAGATTCCGTGCTTTGTCTGTACTGTTCTATACTCCCTCTGACTACCCAATAAATATATGATGCTGCTGATGATTAGCCTGAAAAAGGTGCTTTAAAAGGTTTTAAATCCTGTTTCTATCTAAAGATTATGAAAGACCCACAGCGAGTCCCAACGTTCAACACAGGGCCAAGAGCACTGTTCTAGCACCATCATCTGGACAACACATAAGTTGCCCAGAAATTCAGCTATTAAGAAAAATCTATTTTCTTCAAGTAAACTTCTTGAATAGGTCCATTATGGGCACTCAAGAAATGTTTACTGCAATAGTTACCACCAGCCCATGATGTAAGAGAATAAAATGCTTATATTATATATGTTTTATAGTCAATAGAAAATATAAAACTCAAGAAAGAGGGGAAAAATAAAAAGTTAAGGCCAAAATCCCACTCCCTTTGTTTTTGAAGCTGCAGTTAAAATAAGGACTAGCTGTAGTTGTTGTTAGAGTTATAGGGAAACTGTCTTCTTGTCGTGTCCAGTTACCATCGTTACAGGATTAACAAATTCAATTCAACAAACATTAAGTATCCTAGTAGGTAAAGAGCTCTGTGGTATATACACTGAGGGAGACACAAACTTTAGATAAGACACAGTTTCTGATCTTATGGAACTTTCAATCTACTAAGGGCAAAGGATGTAGAAGCAAATATGATACATAACAGTACACTACACGGCTGTAAGACAGGTGAAAGAGAAGTACTGGAATAGCTAAGTGGCACAGTGGACAGAGTGCTGGGCCTGGAGTCAGGGAGAATCATCTTCCTGAGCTCAAATCTAACTTTGGACACATAGCTTTGTGACCCTGGGCAAGAGACTTAACCCTGTTTGCCTCAGTTTCCTCATCTGGAAAATTAGCTGGAGAAGGAAATGGCAAAACACTCCAGTATCTCTGTCAAGGAAATCCCTGATGGGGTCGTGAAGAGTGGGAAACAACTGAAAAAATGAAAAATGACTGAACAACCACAAGGGCAAGAGGAAAGTTCTTTACTGAGTTAAGGACCAGAAGAGGCTTAACGAAGGACTGAGAAGACAAGAAGGAATTCAACAGGGGGGTGGGATGGGTAGAAATTCAATGGATACCACACTGAAAAAACAATTTCCTGATGTAGCTTGAAGATCACTGTTACTATATTGCTAACCAAGACAGTATGATACAATGGAAAGATCATAGACTATGAAGTCAAAGTACTTGGGTTCAAAGTCACATATTTATTACTTGTGTGATCTTGGACAAATCACTTGACCTCTATGGGCCTCAGTTTACCCATCTGTAGAATGAGGAGATTGGACTATGTGACCTTCCTTCCAGCTCTAAATCTAAGCTCCTATGTTGCACGTTATTTCCTAGTCATTAGACTGAAGGTTCAACTACTTACCTGTGTATAGAACAATAATGATGACATGGCCAATGTGGCCACAGTCACAGATCAAGTGTAATCATAAACTTTAGTTTCAAGTAGGAGGACTTTCCACATTTCTACATGGGTTGTTTTGGAACTTGTTGTGAACTGTCTATAATGGTCAGGGACAAGAGAAGGAAGGAGAAATGAAGAGATGGAAAGGTTGTCAGGGGCTCAAAATCTCTGAACGAGCCCATTCTAGTGTGAGGATCAGAGGTTACTGGGATCTTGGGACCTACTCCTACCTGGGGCAGTCAGTCCCTCTCAGGGAGTTTCCAATAGGGCAATGTATCAGCAGTGCATCCAACAGCCTACAATGACCAGCCTGTATCACTTCTATATTTTTATTAGACCGTGTAATTGTGTGTTATGTACATAGCAGCCCCTCTGGAGATCCATCCTGAACCGAGGACATCCTGTCCTAAGTACCTCCAACTTGGCTCTGGATCCAGCCTGACGTTTTGTGGAGGATCAGAGGGAAGATTGCCAATGTGTAGATATATACCGAGCAGGTAAGACATCCTACAGCTTTGGGGATTTTCAGTTTTAAAGGAATTGGCAGAATTAGGCCCACCTTCCCTAAGAAGCTCTGGAGCCCTGGCAGAGGGGACATGGATGGCAGGAGAAGAAAGGAAAACCATCAAGGCAGTCACAGTGGGAGTGAAGGTCCAAGAGGTAGCTTAATTGTTCCCCACATGGTTTCACCGGTGCTATTTTCTCTCACGTAAGTAGAATGACCTGAATTCAGTAAGAACCCAAGACAGACTGTGCTGCAGAGCTCTTTCCTTCTGTCTGACTCTCAGTAGGGTCTGCATTCCCTGGAAATGGAATGTGATGGAAGTCTAAAGTTAAAAAAAGGTAGCCCTGCCTTTTGCTATTACTATTATTGTTTGGTGCCATGTATACAAAATAGATTCATTCTTTTGTTAACAGACGTCAGACTCACATTTTTAACTTCCCAGCGTCAGTGATGAGACGGTTGACCTTTGGGCTCAGAGGAAGTGTAAGGAGGAAATTTCGGGCATTTTTGCATCACCTCCTAGGATTCCTCTCATTGTTAGAGCTCTATGAGCACATCCGGTGGGGCACTCATTTAGCTGAAGCACAGGAGAAGCCGTATAGGGGAATTAAAGCCTTTTCAGACATTCAGAAGCCTGTGTCTGAGCAACCAACCAACCTGATGCCCCAAACGGGCTGGGGTGTGTATATGTGGCTGTGTGTATGTGTGTGTGCACTCACAAAGGCCTGTGTGTTCTCAGAGCATTCAAATTATGTCCCTGAAGATGAAAAGCTCTTCTGATTCCTGTAATTTGCATCAGCCAGATTGTTTTTCCTGCCTTTAATTACTTCCTAATCAGTTTGGGTTTAGTATCCTTCTACCAAACATCAATAGCCGCCTTCATCACTTTCCTGTGGGGCAAAAAAAGTGACTTTCTCAGTCTTTCCATCTGCAGTTCCCAAGGCCTGCCCAGGGCTGATTGCACAGTAAACTGTAGCTGAAATTTCAGCATGTAAATACAAGGACTCATCAAGTAGCATTCACAGGAAGTAAAGGCTCCTTGTCAGGAATGAGATGACATTTAATTATTATTCCCTGGGCATCTAGGTGGTGCAGTGGATAGAAAGCTGGCCTTAGAATTAAGGAGACGTGAATTTGAATCCTCTCTCAGATAATTTACCCTGAGCAAGCCACGTGACCTCTGCCTCTGTTTCCTCAACTGTAAAATGAAAATAATGCACCAACCTCCCACGGCTGCTGTGAAGATCAAACGACATAATATCCGTAAAGCACTTTGCTAACGTTAAAGAGCTACATAAGTGTTAGCTATTATTATTCAGAACTACAGTTTGGGAAACTTACATTTTATTGGGGGAAAACAACATACACAGAAAATTAAAACAAAATATCTGCAGAGTAGAGACAAAGTAATTTCAGAGTGAGAGGTTGAAGGAGGAGAATGCATCAGTTAGTCAACAAGCATTTATTAATCCCTCCCTATATTTCAGGCATAAGACTATTGGCCAGGGATAAAAGTCAAAGTCAAAACAAAACAAATGAAAAATCCAACATAGAACCTACTTTCAAGAAACCTACATTCTAATAGAAGAGACTACATGTAGATATCTAGATAGATAAAAGATATATAAGGAGTATATATGAAAGTAATCTGAAAGGAGAAGGCACTAGCAGCAGGAGTTGGGTCCTGAAGGAAACCATGGAAGCTGAGGTGAGAGGAGACAGTATTCCAGGCTTGGGAGACAGTCATGGGAGAGTTACAGAGAGACAAAGCATTTGTGTGCAGGGAATGCAGGTAAACCAGCACATGGAAGGAAGTGAGGTATGATTTTAGCATCTGGGGGCATCAAGCTAAATTTCTAGGAAGAGGTGCATTTAAGTGGTACTCTGAAGTATGCTAGGGTTCCTACCAACTAGCTATGGGGCTCAGCAGGTAGAGTGCTGGGCTTGGAGTCAGGAAGACCTGAATCTGAATCAATAAAGTGAGATATTATCCGTGAAGTTCTTAATGCTACATAAATATTAGCTATTATTCTTGTAAAAAAAAAAAAGAGGTTAGGAAGAATCAGACCTAGGGAGCAGCCTGTGCAAAATGTAGTGGTAGGAGAAAGAATGTTGTGTAGAGCTAACAGCAAGTAAACCAGTTTGGCTTAAATGTAGAGCATTTGAAGAAGAGTAACAATTGGGGCAGATAGACGGCACAATGGATAAAGCACTGATCCTGAAGTCAGGAAGACTCATCTTCCTGCGTCCAAATCTGACCTCGACACTTACTAGCTGTGTGACCCTGGGCAAGTCACTCAACCCTGCTTGCCTTAGTTTCCTCATCTGTAATATGAGCTGCAGAAGGAAAATGGCTAATCAGTTTAGACATCTTTGCCAAGAAAACCTGAAATGGGGTCACAAAGAGTCAGACGTGACTGAAATGATTGAATAACAAATATACAATTAGCCCAGAAAGGTAGTCTAAAGTTAGATTATGATAGGATTTTTTTAACATGTTTTATTCATTTTGAATTTAAATGCAAAAACACATACACAAAAACTTTCCATGTACACAGAACAAGAAGATTCAATATAAAATTATGATTTTCCATTTTATACTGTTAAAAAAAACCAATGTAATAAATACCACTCATTTTCAAACCTACCCTACTTTTCTGTGCTTCTAAGTTTTCTTTTGTTCTCTGCTATGTACATTTATTTCTCCCTTCCTCCCTGCTCCACCCTAGAAAAAGCTACCATTAGAGCAAATGTGTGTGTGTGTGTGTGTGTGTGTGTGTGTGTGTGTGTGTGTAAAACCATGCTTTCCATACTTCTGTTTATTAGTTCTTTCTCTGGAGATGGATAGAAGCTTCCTTCATAAGTCCTTTGTACTTGATTTGAGTATTTATGATACTCAAAATGAATTAGTGATTCAGAATTGTTCATATGATAATATTTCTGTTATGGAATACAACATTCTCTTGGTTCTGCTCATTTCACTTCTCATTCTTTCATATAAGCCTTTCCATGTTTTTCAAAAATCAACCAGCTGATCATTTCTTATAGCCCAGCAGTATTCCATCACAATCATATACCACAACTTGGTCAGCCATTCCCCAATTGAATAGCATTCCTTCCATTTCTAGTTCTTTGACACCACAAAGAGAGCTACTGCAAATATTTTAGAACATATAGATTCTCTTTCTTTTTCCCTAGTCACCTTGGGAAACTAACTTAATAGTGGCATTGCTGGGTCAAAGGATATACACAGTTTTATAACTCTTTGGGTGATTATGATGGATTTTAAGTAGAGAAGGATTTGATTTTATCCTAGTGTCAAGCAACTAGAGTTTCTAGAGCAGAGAAATAACATGATCATAAGATCACAAGATCACAGATTTACAGTTGGAAGGAATCTTGGAAGCTGTGAAGGTCTTCCTATCCCCTCATATTACAGGCTCACAGAGGTTAGTGATTTGTGCAAAGTCACAAAGCTAGTATCTGAGGCAGGATTTGGATCTGGGTGTTCTTCACTCCCAAGTCTAAAACTCTACCCATTGTGTCACATAGTCACTCAGACCTGTCCTTAAGGAATTTAAATTAGGCAACTGGACAGAGGATGAATTAGAGAGGGTACAGGGAGAACATTTCAAAGTTTATTATAATAGGTTAGACAAGAGGCAAGGAAGGTCTGAATCAGGGTGATTGCAATATGGGCAGAAAGAAAGGGACATTTCCAAAAAATATTGTAAAGACAGAGTGACAAAACTTGGTAACTGATTAGAGGATTGAAGGAAAAGGAAGATGACACCAAGATTTCAAACCCTGAGGACTGGAAGAATGATAGTGCCATCAAGAAAAAAAAGTCAAATTAAGAAGAAGGGACATAATTCAGACATACTGAGTTTTAGGCATCTTGAGGACATCTGAGTGCAGATATCCAAATGATAATAGGTGATGGCAGACTTGTTCTGAATAGAGGCTAAATCTGGATGTGTAGATTTGAGGGTCACATGCACAGAGATGATATTTGAATTCAAAGGAGCTGATGAGAGCACTAAGAAAGAGAGCATAGAGAAGGAAGAGAAGAGGCAGCAGGACAGAGCCCTGGGATAGATCCATTTGTAAAGGCTAGATGATGTTCAAGCAAAGTAAACTAGGAAGGAGAAGCCTATCATATAGGAAGATTATCATCATTATCATCAAATATTTATACAGTGTTTACTATTGCCAGGCACTGTGCTTTATAACTATTATCTCATCTGAGCTTAACAACCCTAAGATGTTAATGCTGTTATGATCCCCATTTTACAGATGAAGAAACTAAGGCAAAGTGACTTGCCCAGGATCACTGAACTAGGGTCTGAGGCTGGATTTGAATCCGGATCTTCCTGACTGCAGGCCCAGTGCTCTATTCACTGTGTTACCCAGAAGCAGAAGAGAGAAATATTATGAAAACCCAAGGAAGAGGCAGTGTCTGGGATGACACTGTAATAGAGTCAAATAGAGATGAATAAGGATGGGGAATGAGAAAGGCCACTGGATTTAACAATTAAGAGATCACTGGTAATTTTGGAGAGAGCAGTTTTCATTGAAAGATGAAACTAGAAGCCGGATTGCCAAGGGAATGAGAAGTGAGTTGAAGTCAAGAAAGTGGAGGCAGTTCAGTATCCCCAGCTCTTTCTAGGAATTTTATTGTGAATGAGAGAGAAATGCTGGAAGATAATTGGAGGGGATGGTAGGCCAAACGGTCTCAAGGTTCTTACGTGCTTTTGGAGAAAACAATGTGTACAAACATCAAAGAAAGTATTTATAAAGTAATCATTTCCCCAAGGTAAACAATCACAACTTAAGGGAACACACACACACACACACACAAAAGCTTCTGAGCTGAGCTTCGAAGGAACCAGACAGTCCGATGGGTAGGATAGCCTTCCTGGCGTGGCAGGCAGCCTGTGAGAATGAATGGAGAGAGGATATGGAATGCCATTTATAGCAAACAGAAAGTAGACATATTTGTCCAGAAGATAGATTCAGCAAGGGAATCACATGTAATCAGACTAGAAAGATAGGTTGGGGTCAGACTACAAAGGACTTTAATTCTTGTTAAGGGACTCCATAACTATGCATGCGCTGTTAAAGGTTTATAATAACACCACTTTGCAGACTGGTAAACAGAGGTATGGTATACTCTTCGATCCATTTATCAAAAAATGGCAAGTTGGAGAGATAGTATAAATTTTCAAAAACATATGCCAACTAAACATGCTTCTCTGTCACTATTCTGAAATACTAGGAAGAAGCACCATCTTTTTTCCCTTCATATTTCCTTAATTGTCAAAGGAAAAACGTTTGCTTCTTTCTCTACTCTTTCTGCACATTATCCCCTAAGGTGATATGTCAGACAATTTCTTCTACAATTTCCAATATGAATTTCAGTAATGTCAATCAAAACCAGAGAGAAAAGACAGGGGATCATATCAGATCATTCTGCAAGCAGAAAACAAGGTAAGTAACAACATTTATTTGTAATCCCAACCCCCCAAAAAAGAGAGAGAGAGAGCGAGAGAGAGAGAGAAGCAAGGAAGGAAGGAAGGAAGAAAGAATAAAAGATATAAGCATTTGAAGGTTAGGCTCACTGGCAATAGTTAATCAAATATAAAATCTCAGCTTTGTTAGGAACAGGATCATTGTGAATAAGTTGCATCAATCATTTTGTCACCAGCATGGTACCAAAAAAAATCCCCCTTTGTCTCCATGTTTATGTAAAATACATGCCTTTTGGAAGCCAATCTTTATTAATGAGCCATAAATATAGTCTCTTTAAAGTCCTGCAGCATTTGGGATAAGAGTCTGCTGAAGAAGGATTCAAATTCACGAATAGTCTCGTTAAACCACTCATTAAAGATGGTTTGTGATTAAATCTTGATCATAGCACCATGTATGAGGGGTATATTGGCACACCTATAAACTCTCATTCTGCCCTATTTCCTGTCTCCAATCACTGAGGCTGATTATTAGGAGAGAATCTGTGGAAATAAGTTGATGGTTTTTTTAAAGAAAGAAATGAGAGCAAAGCAATCCCAGAAATGAGTATAACATGACTCTATTAAATGAAATTGTTTAATAGATGAGTAAGAATGAGGATGCTGCATTTAAAAAACAGGTATTTATCAGAATGAGAGGGATTCTGTCCAATTCTGAGGAACAGTCTAATGGGCTTTAAGTGCATGTTATAAGTCTTTTGCTAGGGGAGAAAAAAGAGATTTTTTTTTTCCTTCCCTGGTATGCTGGAGGAAATGTTCTTCAGTCTCAGCAGAGGGAAATCTTTCTTCCTTCTTATTTAAGGAGAAATCTCAGAGGCATGTACCAATTTAGCCCTTGGGATTAGGGGCCCAATGAGATTGATTCTTCCCCATAGACTAGTCAAATGGGCAGACAAGGGTTGATGGATGCCTTAGTAGGATAATTCGAGAGCAACAAACACATGAACACTTTTCCTCGTATTCATTTAATTTGTCAGATGAGCTATCCAGAGAGATGCTAAATGGTGTAGCAGGTAGAAAACCAGCCTTGAAGCTAGGATGACCCAGATTCAGGTTCCACTTCTGACACGCACCATGATTCTGGACAAGTCACTTAACTCTCAATGTCATAAATAACTCTCTAAGGCTGTAAGTCAATAAAGAGTATAGAACTGTAGTGGCAGAGGGAGCTTCTTCATTAAGAATTCCTTATACCAATTAGATGACAGGTCCAGTCCCTACACCTGCCAGATGAACTTTGCAATCAACTCAAACAAAGGATAGAGATGATGGAGGCTAGGCTAGAAAAGGACCAGAATCAGAACAGTTGGGACAGTCAAAGCTATCACTTTAGAGGGGTGCTGAAGAGGAAAAGGGGACGCTGAAATTTGGCATGAACATGTCCAAAAATCAAACTTCTTTTACTTCCTAATAGCATAAGTAAATGCTATCTACCTTTTGAGAGAGAACTGATGAACTAACTCTGAGTACAAATTGAATCATACCTTTTCACTTTTTTCTTGCTTTTTTTTTTCAACATGGCTAATATGGAAATATGCATGGAATGACTTCACATGTATCATACGATATGATGTTGCTTGTCTATTTAATAAGCAGGGGAGAAGTAGAAAGGAGGAAGAGAATTTGGAACTCAATTTTTTTTAAATGAATGCTAATTAAAAAATCCCATATAGATAAAAGAAAATAACCCAAACACACCCAGTGATAGGTCTGTTTTTCTTAAATCTTACATGCCAGCCCGTGATTTTTTTCCACATGTTATCACCTTCACTATCACCATTAATATTTATTACATGCTTCCTATACATATAACACTGCCCTAGGCCCTGGGGACACAATGTCATAGGGTAGAGAGGACATGCAATGTAAACAGAAAGAAAACTAATACAATGGAGTATATTCTACATGCTAAATAAGAGACATGCATAGTTAATTACTATGTACAGCACTTCAGAGTGGGTAGGGAGTGATCCCTAGAGGTTGGGGCAGTGATGGAAAACTTCATAGAGAAGGTTAGAGTAGGCTCTTGAAGAATGGATAAGACACAGACTAGGTAAAGAGTATTAATCACTGAATGGACACTGTCTTAGTCAAACTTAGGCCTGGAAAAGACCTTAGCTTTAAAAGGCTAAGGTCTCCCATTGCAGTCAGGACCATCCCCAATAGCCCTGATCTACATCTTGTCACTGGGTCCAGATGGCTCCTGAGGCGAAAGTGAGGCTGGTGACTTTACACAGCCCTCCCTCACTTAAATCCCATTCACATGCAAGTCATGGCACCACCCTCCAGAAGTCCTGCTCCTCTTTGAGAAGGAAGGACAAACAACAACAAGAAGTAGACACTGACAAGTGAAGACTGGAGGAGAAGGCACTCTAATCTGGGACTAAACAGGAACAAATGTGAATAGGTGAGAATGTCTTTGATGTTTTGAAGAAATAATGAGTGAATGTATTTGAATGGATAGGTCTTTTAAAATAGGAGAGTAGCCAGAGATAATCAGCAAATTAGCTAGCTAGCTCAGTGATTATTCAGAAATCCAGGCTGATCAGTAAAAGTCTGCCAGTTTCCTAATTGGATAAAAGAGGGGTAGGGATAGTAATCCTATTACTTAATATAGGCCAGAGCCCTCATGGACCAATCCTAATTGAACTAGCATCCTGGAGCATATCATACCTTCTTCGGGGGATCATAAAGGATCTGGGTTCTCCTGGACAAGGGAGTTCATTTTTTACTTTAGGGTACTCATAACAGCCAAGAGCAGCTAGATGGCAAAGTGGATAGAGCACCAAACCTAGAGTCAGGAAGACCTGAGTTCAAGACCTGGAGAACAAAGTGGCAAACCACTCCAGTGTCTTTGCCAAGATAACCCAAACTGGAGGCATAAAAAATTGGACACAACTAAAATGACTGAATAATAGCAACAAACTCTTAATAAATGTTTTTTCATTTATTCATGTTGTTTCCCAACCCCACCTCCACCCCACCCCCACCCCCACTTCTCCAGAATGATACAACTTGAGGGCAGGAACTGTTGTTTTTCTCAGTATCCCTAGTGCCTACATAGTGGTTGTCACATAAAAAATACTTAATAAATTCTTGTCAAACATATGAACATGGGTGCAGTTTCTGGGAAGCACTCCCTGTCTTCTACTCCCTTGGGAATTGGTGCAGGAACGTTGGCCAGGAATAGAATGCCAGGGATCTCTTCTCCGAAGGCCTCACACCTCTGGCTTCTCCAAAGACTATTTTCAGACTCAGTCACAAGACTAATATAGGATGTGAGACCTCCAGAAAGATGTCCTTGAGATAACCTGATAGGACAGCAAAATGATCATGGTTAAGGACTCCTTAATCCAAGCCCAAACCAGAGTGGGAGGACTAATAATGATTTAATCATGATAATTGAGATGTTTACACATGAAAACTGAAATTCTGCTTATATTTCATGCTGGCAGGGGGTGGCTTATCATTATTTATCCCACAGTCATGTTTGGAAATTGCTAGCCAATTAAAATGCACAAAGTTAGCAAAATTGGTTAGTCATTTTCCCAAATACGTAATCTGAATGTGCTGTAAATGAGCTTGCTTTGAAAAGTTCAGTGAAGTATACAGATTCCAGTTACTGGTAATGACTTAAAAGAGGCCAATAAAAATGCCAGCGCGAAGAGTGGATTTTAGCCTCCGTTCTTGATGTGGCTCACTGAAAACTATAATTGAAACGACTGGCTGAGTTATGCCTTCCGAACTTTGTCTTTGTTGCACAGGAACTCAGAGAGGCATGGAGGACATGGGGAGAGCCCTGGAGCAGTCACTCTGCCTTTGGATCCCTCTCTATAATTGGCAGGGTAAATCCCTGGGGTTTCTTGACAATCTGTCTGTCTATAAAGACTGAGATTAGAGTCTCTCTAATATCAGCTAGTTTACACTGTAATTGCATCCCATTTTAAAATATCTCCACTTGAGCAATGTTACCAAACCTTGCAACATAAAATTTACAATAATTGCAGGAGGAATTCAGCTGCTCTTCTATCCACATGGGTCCCTGGGTTTCTTGAAAAGAAATTAAAAAGAAAGTCACCCCTGGGGATCTTAAAATAAATTACCAGAGAAAAATGAAACAGAGCACATAATGTGCAGTATATCACGCTATGGAAAAGATGATTTTTAAAGAAGAACACACACACACACACACACACAATTTAACAAAAGGACACACACAGAGTAGTCAACTAGGGTACCCAAAGTAACGCTTTCCATTTTCATTTCTTGTCACTAAGCAAGATTTCTTGAATGACTTATTCCTGTCTAGATAAAACTAGTTGAGTGCCTGCACTGACAACTTTTTTTTCCATTTAATGCACGGCATTAAGGCATTACCAAGCAATGGACAAAAATGGAGGAAGACCTGAGTTTATGCCCTGACACTAACAAATACTGGCTATGTAACCTTGGGTAAGTCACAACCACTCATGCCGCCAGACAATTCTCTAAGACTAAATTTCAGAGAAAAACTCAGTCCTCCAGCCCCACCCACCCATCTTCAAAATGAAAGAAAACTACATTCTCTTTCTAACTTAATCACAAATGGATGGTATGCAAGCCCGCCGTGATGCCTCTATCCCACAAGTTTGCTGTGAGTTTGTTGTTCATTTGTCTTGGTTGTATCTGACTCTTTGTGACTGGCCCTTTTTGGGGTTGTTTTTGGCACAGATATTGGAGTGGTTTGCTGTTTTTTCCTCTAGCTCATTTTACAGATGAGGAAACTGAGGCAAACAGGCAAAAAATAACTTGCTCAGGGTCACACAGCTTAGTAAGTATCTGAGGCCAGATCTGAACTAGTCTTCCTGACTCCAGGACCAGCACTCTATCTACTGCATCACCTAGCTGTCCCTAGCACTTATGAGCTTACTATGTGCAAAGCTTTGGGGATGTGTATAGAAAAGTAAAACGATTTCTGACCATAAAGAGTTCATCTTCCAACAGGAGGAGACAATAGATAAAAGAAATTTCAGCAGCAAGTCAGTTAGAAAGGCAAAGCAGATAGTAAAGCATCTCTAATGTCATTTCCATTGATGAAACTGTAGTCACTTCTCATGTTGAACCATTTGATGGTACCAATGACTTGGGTAGCTAGGACTCTCTTTTCTAGACCCTCAGTAGTTTGGGTCCTGAAAAGATGAGAGCCAGAGTCCTTACAGAAGCAGTTGCCAAATTGCATCTCCGCAAGTGGTAATTCCTTGAATTATGACTGTGGGTGTTTAGCTGGAAGCAGATTTGGTGGTCTGGGGAGTTCTATTGTCCCTAGGGGTTTGGGTCTCAGGATCCCAAACTATCTCCATTCGAAGTTTAGGAGAGATATAGGTCAAGATGGTTGTGGTAGTGATCCTTTGACTTGCACAGAGCATATGCCTCTTCTCTCTCTCCCCACACACCCACTCCCTCTCTCTCTTGTGTTATTTTAGCTATCTTCTGGGTGGTACTTGGTAGGGATGCCTGGTTCTTATTCTACATGGGTTGCTCACCTGGATGATGACTGTGGGACTGAGCTAGAAGCAGAACCAATGTTCATTGGTCTGGTAGCCACTCCTATTTCCAAGACACTTAAGCTTACTTCCACATTGATGTCAGGTGGTCAGTGGTTGGTTTTGGTGGTGGTGAAAGTAACAGGTCCATTCTCCACAGGGTTGTTCCCTTTGATAGTTTTAAGGATCAGGCTTGAAGCAGGTCTTGAAGAAATCTTCATGGGCAGAAAGAACTGCTATCCACAGGTTCTTGGGCTTAAAGTCCTATACTGTCTATGTTAGGGATTGAGAGGCAGTGGTGGTCTAAGAGGTGATGCAATTGGACTCAGCTGATACAGGTTACTTCCTGTCCGTACTTCATGTATAGATATAGGTTAATATAAAATAAACGCTATGAAAATTGGGAGTACTAGTATCTGGGGGTGGTGGGAACCATGAAAGACCTCCTATAAAATGCAGCATTTGAATAGAGCTTTGAGGAAAACTAGGAATTAAAAGATGGAAGGAAAAGGGAAAAGCATTTATTAAGCAGACAGGGGACATAATGGATACAGTACAGGACTTGGAGTCAACAAGGTCTCAGTTCAAATCTAGCTTCAGATATTAGTTTGTGTGACCCTGAACAAGTCATGTACCCTCTCCCTGCCTCGATTTCCTCATTTGTAAAATGAGGATAATAATAGTACCTACCTCCCATGGTTGTTGTGGGGTTCAAATAAGATCCTGTTTGTAAAGTACCCACACATAGTAAGAGCTATGAAAATGTTAGCTACTATTATTATTATTATTATTATTACTATATCCTGGGCACTGTGCTATTACTAACTAACATTAGCAATATTGTGTTTAGGAAGGAGTATATTGTAGGAATGGAGGGCAGTTTGCTCAAAGGAGTCAAGAAATGAGATGACATATGTGGGATCTGCTTCAACCACAGCTAAGGAGGAGAATAATGCAGAAAGGAGCATCAGCAACAATCGGTCCCATCTCTATGTCGATCTAAATAGAAAGATATTTTATTAAAATAGCAGATATCATTTTATGACTATCAACTCCCCAAATACTCAGTAGAAGGAACTACAATGGATACTCAAAAATATATAGCCATTGATTGATAACAAGTTTTCCTTAAATAGTGTTTAATATAGATTTTTAATTGATTCTTTTGTTTTTACATTACCTAGACTTCCTCACATTTCTTCCTTCTCTCAACAAAGAAAGTCATCCCTTATAAAAGGAACTCTAAAAAGGGGGGGAAAAAAGAAGCAAACATTTGGCAAAATTGATCAACACATTAAAAAAAATCCCTGCAACTTTACATACCCTTCATTACTCCCAGTTCAACAAAGGATTAATAAAATATAACTTCTCCTAATCTCTTTTTTTTTTACTCAATTGGGGTTAAGTGACTTGCCCAGGGTCACGCAGCTAGTAAGTATCAGGTTTCTGCAGTAGAATTTGAACTCAGATCTTCCTGACTCCAGGGCTGGTACTCCCTCCACTGCACCACCTAGCTCCCCCCACCCCCAATCTCTTCTTGTTCTTCATAATTTTGCAACATTCATTTTTTTTTATCAAATTGTGGTTGGTTTTTCCAGCCATATTGTTGTAGTCATTGTGTATATTATTTTTCTGGTTCTGCTTGCTTCACTTTTCAAAAATAGAGCAAACATCAAAGAAATAAAGTGGTGGAGAAAAGGTCAATAATGCACATTAAACTTAAAAGTGTGTCCTGTGTACTTTTTTTTCAGAGAGCCACTTGTTAAACATTCACTGTCACATTCTTGCCCTGAGATCCTATTCATGGTTTTTGTTTGCTTTTCCCCTCAGCTTCTCCAAAGATCCTTGTCTTTGTCAGGTTTGGGTTCTTGGTAGTTAGGGAGCAGTGGCTTCCTTTCACCTGGGCAGGACTCTAAGAGAACCAGCAGGAGGGCGCCCAGACCCTTGAAGCCAGGCTCTTTCTCCACGGTGGGGACTGAGGCCTTGCCCTGTCCCTGGAGCTGCCTCTTTATGGTTACAGTCTGCCTGGTGACCAGAATACAAAATCACTTTGCTAAACTGCCTTCCTGAAAACAGGTGGGGTTGTATCCTAACCAAGCAATCAATAATAGTTTGCTACAGTTTGTGGCAATGCAGAGGTGAGTAATCATATAAACTGTCTCCTTACCCACTTTAGCTTGGAACAGTCTAAAATACTAATCAGTCTCTTAAAACATGTCTGTGTTCTATGTTTCATTTCCAAGTACACCAGTTTAAACTGCAAAACGCTGAGCTTACTCAGGTCTTCCTACGAAGAAGTACAGTGTAATAGCGGTCACATCCCACCTCTGACACTTATTACTACACGGCTTCAAGCAAATCGCTTAACCTCTTTTAAAGATTGGAGCTAAAATAAAAATGCAGTAGTCATTTCAGTGGAGTCAAGTTTCATGACACATTCCACGAGCCGTCACCCAAAATAGCAATGTTATTGACCAAGCTCCCAGAGTCATTATGACAAAAAACTAAAACATGGGTGCCCCTGTGCAACAAGGATACAGAAAAGCTGTCATTTTTGCTATACTTTTAGGTTTACAAGGCACTATCTTCTCAATAGCCCTGAGAGGAAGGTTATGCAACTATCACTGTACCCATTTTACAGATGAAGAAACTAGGGATTAAGAGAACTTGAATGACTTGCTTTTTGATCACACAAATGGTAAGTGATAGAGCAAGCTCTCAAGCCCAGGCTTCAATATGATCCATGCTCTTCATTTATTATTTTTCTCCTCAGTCTGTATTTTATAAAGTATTTTTTAAAGGAATATAAATGGCAAAAAAAAAAGTCAGGTTGATCTTCCAGTGGTATTATTGAAAATGCATTGGATCTAGATTCAAGAGATCCTAGGTAACTTTTGGTCTGATACTTACTAGCTGTGTAACTATGGGCAAGTCATTTAATCCCTAAGAGCCACTGTATCGTCATCTATAAAATGGCAATAATAATGTTTATAACATTCTTTTCACCAGGTCTTTATGATGAAACTACCACTTAACACTATAGAAACTTGAATTATGGCAAAAACACAATGTACAGAATAAACCCCAACCCCAGCTACTAGGGTATTGCTGCTGTTCAGTCGTTCAGTCATATCCAACTCTTCATGACCCTATTTGAGGTTTTCTTAACAAAGTTACTGAAGTGATTTGCCATTTCCTTCTTAAATGAATTAGGGAAACAGAAGTTAAATGACTTCTCTAGGATCATGGAGCTAGTGAGGCTGAATTTGAACTCAAATCTTTCTGACTCTAGACCCAGTGCTCTATCCAGTAAGCCACTTAGCTGCCTTCAACTACTAGGGTAAGGACTCACTATTTGACAAAAAATTGCTTGGAAAACTGTACAGCAGTCTGGCAGAAACTAGACTGAAACCAATACCTCATACCCTATACCAAGATAAGCTCCAGATGGATACATGACCTAATATAAAAGCTTACTTCATGAACAAATAAGAGGGGCAAGGAAGGAATGATCTTTCAGATCTATGAATAAGGAAAGACCAAATAAAAGATAGATACAATCAAAATAAATAAAATAGACAATTTTAATTGCACAAAATTAAAATGTTTTAGCACAAACAAAATGAATGCATCTAAGAGTAGAAGGGAAACAGTTAACTGGGGAAAGAAATCTTTATTATGATTTTTTCTAATAAATGTCCAGTTTCCAAAATATATAAGAAATTGATTCAAATTTTAAAAAGTAAGAGCCATTCCCCAATTTATAGATGGTCAAAGAATATGAACAGGTAGTTTTCAAGGGAAGAAACATGTTATAAATGCTTCAAATAACAAATGCTTAGAGAAGTGAAAATTCAAATACCTCATACCCACCAGATTGGGATAGTTAACATCATTCTATGTAACACCCATCAGATTGGCAAAGTTAACCAAAATGGAAAATGACAGTTTTGGGGGACTGAGGCGCATTAATACACTGTTTGCAGACCTATGAATTGGCATAGCTAATCTGGAAAGGAATTTGGAATTCTATCTCAAAGGTTAGTAAACTATGTCTAAACCCTAAAAAGACCAAGAAAGAGAAAAAAAAATGTTCTTTATATACAAACATTTTAGCAGTTCATTTTGTTGTTCAAAGAATTGGAAATTAATGTGGTGTCCATCAACTAGAAGACAAATTTTGTTACCTGAATGTAATAGAATACTTTTATTCTATAAGAAATTATAAAAGGGACAACTTCAGAGAAAAGTAGGAAGACATGGATGTTGTATTGTGAAGTGAGCAGACTCAGAATAATTTTTTTCATGACAACATTATAGAAGCAAACAACATTGAGAGATGGAATAATTTTGAGCAATGTGTTGGCCAACAATGATTCCAAAGAACCAATGATGAAAGATGCTGCCCACTTCCTGTCAGAGAGCTGGTAGACTAAATGGCAGAATGAAGCACATATTTTTGTATGTGGCCAATATAGATATTTGTTTTGTTGAATTATATGTATTTTTTTGCAATGATTTTGTTTCCCCTGCCTCTCCACATTGTGAAGAGAGGTAGGAAGGAAAAAAATTCAATCTTCGTTAATTTTTTAAAATTATATAGAAAAGAAGATGTCCAATCAGAAAGTCACCCAGATTTGTTTGACATCATTCTTTTTTTCTTTAATTATACAACTTTTTTTTTGAATTGCTGTTTTTGGCACTTCCAATTTGCAAAATATACTCAATATTTTATGCTCACATTTTAGTGATGTTCATGTTAATTCAGTGGCTCCATGAGAAAAGAAAACATAGGAGACTGAGTAGTTCAAGGTTGAGCCAAGAAGAGAAATTATTTCTCTGGGCAATGATTCAAATGCGTTGGAGGTATATTGCCTCTCACACTAGGTGAGGCATCTCCATAAAGATTTTATTTTACAACAGACTAGGTTATTCTTTTTCAGGAAGGAAAACCTATTTTCAAACAACTGCCAATTTGCAAATGGGTACAACATTTGTTTTCAAAGAAACTGTTTCCCTGTTGCCTTTATCTATGTCCAGCAAATACTGGGTGCTTAAATGCTTATTGATTCATTTTGAAAGTATTGAGTCAATCTTCATTATGCTCCTAAGCTGGGCCTGTTGACCCATCCTCATAAATGGGTGTGTAGATGTCTCTTTTTATGTCACAGTCTGAATGTCACTAGCAGGAGAGGGTATATCTGTTTGAAAACACTATATGTAAGTAGTCATGTACATTGAAAGATATTCACAAAAGTTAGTATCTCAAGAATCTACTCATACCTCAAAGCAGCAGCTTGGAATGGCTACTAATGACCTTGGAACTTTGTGAGTCTATTCTTAGGACACTCCTTTTGTAGGACCATCCAAGTTAACGTATAACTTAGAGCTCTGAATGTGCTTCGCGACAGAGACCACAAGAGAGTTGGGTATTTTAGGAATTTAATCAAGAAGGAGGGAAAGAAAAACAACCCAAAGTAGGAAAGTTAGGAAAACCGAGAAAAAGAAAGGGAGGAGAAGAAGCAAAAAAAAAAAAAAAACCTGAATAAGTAAAAAATTCCCCACACAAGTGAGTTAGATTAACACAATCAGCTAATTATACTGATAATATACTTTATCTATCTATCTATCTATCTATCTATCTATCTATCTATCTATTTGTCTGTCTATTAATTTATCCAGCCCATCCTCACATCCACAATCATGCCAACCAGGTACTCTAATGGTAATTGGCACTCTGTTTATAGGAAGGACAGAGAAGTCATTTCAGAGGCAAGCCATCTGTCAGGGACGACTTCCCAGTTAAATATCATGTGGTGCCTGGTTTTCCACAAGGAAAAGGTGGTTTATTTCAATACATCCACAAAATGTTTTCTTTATAATTACTTTTGTTTATACATGTGGCATCCCTTCAAGTGAATGCAAGACCCTTGAGGGTGGGAACCGTTTGCTTCAATTTTGTCGTTGTATTCTCGCCAGTGACCAACATGTACTAGGTGCTTAATAATAGTTTGTGAAACTCAATCAGTCACCAGTTTGTGACCTTAGCAACTTTCCTGTTTGAAGCTTTCCATTTGTAACTGTACTCTAGGGATTAAACAGATTTAAAATATCTGCTCCTTGGAAACTTTTCCTTCCAAACAGCAATACCTTAAAATGAAGGCTTGCTGTAAAATAAACTGTTCTCTCCTACACACCAGTTGGCCCCAATTAGTTTACTACCTTAAGTTCTCAGTGAAAAATAATAGGAAAAGCTGCACCACCCAGCAAAGATGAGAGGAGCCTGAGGATGGATGAAGCCTTTAAATAGAAAATGAACCAGCATTGCTCATTGCAGTTCCTGCTAAATGGAATCTGTATATTAATAAGGCAAATGATTCATCTAGAATTAGATCACAGACATAGAGCAAATAAGAAGGAAAACAAGAACTTTCCTTTTTTCCCTACCCACACCCCCAGGCCCATGTTTCCCAGGATACTCAGCAAGGAATTTTGATGTTAAAAGGACACATAGAGAAGATGGAACCAAAAACAGGTAGCAGAGGGTGACTACAAACACACACAATATGTTCCGGAAAGAATAGCATCCGAATGACTAAGGCTCAGAGTAAACCGACATATAATGAGGAAAGCTAAGAACAAAGGAAAATTAACAAAATTAAAACCCACCACATTAAAAAAAAATCTGGGTTAAAGAGGAAGTTGAAAGAAAGGACAGGACCAATGTTCTGGGTAGATAAAACTGATTGATAACCCAGAAAAAGCAGAAGCTATCAGTTTGGTCCTGAGAAAGAGAATGAACTTTGAATTAGAAAGAGCAGAACAAATATGGCTAGGAATAATAGCTAATATTTATATAACACTGTGTGCCAGGCACAGTACTAAGTACTTTATTATCTCATTTGATCCTCATAATACATTAGGTGTTATTATCTCCATTATACAGATGAGGAAATTGAAACAGAAATAAAGTGACTTGACCAGGGTCACACAGGTATAAATGTATGAGAATGGATTTGAACTCATATTCTCCTGACTACAGGACCAGTTTTCTACCCATGATGCCACCTAGATGCTTCAGTGGTAGGGGGATGATATTAAATATAATCTAGGAAATTGTAAGACAGCACCTAAACGTCCTTCATTTTAATTCAACTGGCATTCGATGAGCTACAGCCTTGGGTCCTCAAAGACATGATGGCTGAGCCACTGGCAGTGATCTTTAAAAGGCCAGAGAAAGGTAGAAATCTGTTGCAAGATTGGAGAGGGGGCAAGTACTGTCTTGATTTTCCAAAAGGAGAAAAGGACGAGTCTGCAAATTATATGCCAGCAAGCTTGACCTTTTCAGTCATGCCTGACTCTTTGTGAGCTCACTGGGGTTTTTTTGGGCAAATACATTGGACTGGCTTGCCAATCATTCCCCAGCTCATTTTACAGATGACAAAACTGAGGCAAGCAAAGTTAAGGGACTTGGCCAGGGTCACACAGCTAGTGTTTGAGTCCACATTTGAACTCACAAAATGAGTCTTTCTGACTCCAGGCCTTGTATTCTATGCAGTGTGCCACCTAGCTGCCCCAATAGCTGATCTATTTCTGGTAAAATTCTAGGATGCATTAAGGAGATGATTAGTTAAATGTCTAGAAAAAGAAGCAATGATCATAATAAGCCAGAATGTTTTGGACTAAGCCTGACTCAGGTCAGTCCTCTTGTAGTTTAGGTTTGATACTGGAATAAAATGGCACTGAATCTGCAAGGACAAGAGACTAGGGCATTAAATGCTGATGCATTAAAGAAAGGCAGAGTAATGGAATATGTAGTATACTGCCTCAGGGATTTCTTTGTAAACACCTGTTGACTTTGCTGGTCATGTTTCAGATAGACTAGATTAATCCACTGGTATGAGGAATATGGGAAATGAGCTCACGAGACTCCTGAATTTTAGATCATCTACTAGCTCAAGACTGTAAAAGGCCACATGGTAGAGCTAGAAGCAAGAGGAGATAGCAGAAGGCAATATAGAAAAGTGGTAATATCTCCTGAGAAGAAAGTTAATGAGGTTAATGTTCAGTATGAAGTGAAGGTTGTGAAAATGAATTAATCAATCAAGGAATGAGTGAATGATTTTTAAAAAAGCATTTAATTGTTTAGTATGGACTCAACACTATGCTAAGCCTTAGAGATACAAAGATGAAAAGAAGACAATCCCTATCCTCAATACCCTTTTAAAAAAATTAGTTTATGGAATAAAATCAATATTTGCATAATATAGCACAATAAAAAAGATAATTGTACATGAAACAGCAAATCTATTACAGCAGATTTACTTTTAAAAAAATATTTATCATCTTTCCCTCCCTTTGACCCCTTGCTCCCCAAAAAATTGAATGATAAAAAAGTAAAAAACAAAGCCCCCACAACAAATACATATCGTCCAACAAAGTAAATTGCCTGATTGGGTGTGTTCACATGTCGTTGTACACACTGTTCTCCTGGTTCTGCTCATTTCACTCTGTATCAATTCATAGAAGTCTTCTCGTTTAAGGAGTATATATTCTACTAGCTGGAAGCTAACATATGAAAGGGATGGTACCAAGTGGGTAATGGGATTCATAAAGTTACAGGGATGACAAAGGAAGCCGTAGGATAATAGATTGCGATACCCTTTTCAGGAGAAATGGTTGGATTCTGGTTTCAAAACAAGAAAAGGGGTAAGGAGGAAAAGCAACATAAAGAGCGCTTTCATGGTAGGACGTAGACAAAAGGAGATGCCTGGGGAATAAAATTATATGAATGCTAAAGCAAAACAAAAACTGCTTTCGAGTAATGTTGGGGAACAGAAGGTTAGGGTTAGGACTTCTTCTTGAGATGATTGAAAAGACAGTAACCGCCAAAAGATACAAGGAAAAAATCTTCAAATCCTGTTTTGTTTCTAGAATGACTTCTAATTCAGCTCAACAAATATTTATCTCATGCCTACTAGGTCCACTAAATTGTGATCATCGCTGAGGGAACAAAGATGAAATAAGACATAGTCTCTGTCCTTATGTTTATAACCTAGCTGGGGGACAAGTAGACAAATAACTATAATAAAAGTTAGAAGAGACACAAATAATGTGGGGATGCTACCAGAAGATAGAGATCATGTATAGTGGAGAGGTAGCCTTAGGTAGTATCAGAGGAGGCTTCACTGGAAAAGTGGGCACCTGTGTTGGGACTTAAAGGAAAAGTCCTGGCAGATAAATGGGAGAAAGCATGTAAAAGGCATAGAAGTGTGAAAAGATTAGGTCAAGTAGAAAGCAAAGTAGGCAAGCATTTTTAAGGACTTACTACCCACCAGGCACTGTACTTAGCACTGAGAATGCAGTGAATGGCAAAAACAGCACCTACCCTCAGTGAACTTATAGTCTAACAGGGGAAACAATATGAAAACTACTATGTATAGATTATATATTATGTGCATGTGTGTGTACACACACACACATACATACATACACACATACATACATATATACATACATACATACATGCAAAAAATGAATTGAGAGAAGGTATTAGCGCTAAGGTAGACCAGGTAAGCCTTCTTGCAGAAGGCGCTCACAGTCTTGCTGACACCAGGCTCCAAAGGACATCAAAGCACTTGAGAACAGTTTGGCTATTTCTGACCTGCCAGAGTGACTGATCCTCCTATCCCCTAAACTCTTATGTGACTCTTATGTATTCTCTACATTATGAAGTGAGGAGGGAGAATCTGGTTAGTTGGAACTTAGAATATATGTAGAAAATCAGTGATGACTTTTAACTTATAGCATAAAATGTAGTAAGATCAGAAAGTTAGGTTGGAGCCAAGTTGTGTGGAGCCTTGAATACCTGACTAAGAAGTCTGTTCATTATGCTGGAGGGAGACACTGAATTTTATTAATGGTTTTGTTTTGACATCACCTAGATTTCAGCCTGTATTCCTCCTCCATCACGAAGATTGTGTTTGCTTGTCTACTTTCTGCTTGTTTATTTGTTTCTTTTTAGGCTGAAACAGATCTAACTTTTTATAGGATTGCAGGATAGAATACAGTAAATAAGAAGAAATTGAAGATGACAGTGGATGATCAAAGGAGCAAGATCCTGAAGGAGAGAGTAGAAATGAGATCAAAGGCTTGAGCAGAGAGATGTATTAAAATATGTGCATTAGATGGATTAGACTGGCAAAGGTATGAAAAGACAGATTTGACAAAAGAGATGTTAATACTAGGAAATCTATTTGTTTAGAGCAAATGGGAGGTGAGGAGGGCCTAAACTAAAGTGGTAGCAGTGGGAGTAGAAAGTAGAGATAGTCCAGAGGTAAAATCATCACAGCATAGCAATTGATTAGCTCTATGGAAAAAAAGAGGGATAAAAGTCTAAGAGGACTTGGAGGTCCTGAGACTGGATGACTAGGAGCTTAATCTTACAATCAGAAATGCAGAAATTCAGAGGGAGGACACATTTTGCCAAGAAAGCTACAAACTCAATCTGAAATGTGGATCTTAGGTGTCAACAGGACACATTTCCTGGTGCAGATATCTTACTAGCCAGTTGGAAATATGACAATAGAACTTAGGGGAAATGTCAGATTTAGGAATAATTTCCACAGACTTTGAAACTGAAACCACAGGAGTAGATAAGGTCACTAAATGATATCCTGTAGTAATAAGAGAGAACAAGACTGAATGAAAAGAACTTTGAAGGATGCCCACATTTAGAAGTTCAAAGGAACCAGAGGAACCAGTGAAGGAGACAGAAAGAGACCTCAGAAACCCAGCCAAATTTATTGTTAGAGAATCCAAAATCCATAGGACTTTTAGGGATGCCCACACTTAGAAGGTCAAAGGAACCAAAAGAACCAGTGAAGGAGACAGAAAGAGATCTCAGAAACCCAGCCAAATTTAGTATCACAGAATCCAAAGAAAGACTATCCAAAAAGAGGGCATGGAGAATGTTGCAGAAAGGTCAATGATACTGAGAAAAGAAAAACGGTTATTGGACTTTGTGGCTTTATCATGATAGACTAAGAGCTAAGTAAGGTCTTAGAGGATATCTTGTCTAACCTGTTTCTTCTTTCAGATGGGAAACTGAGGCTCATAGAAGTTTACTCAAGGTCACACAACTTTTAATTGTATCAGAGTTGTATTTTGTGAACAGGTCTTAACTACAAGCTTGACTGTACTACTTCTTACTGCTTTTGCTACCTTCGAAGTAGAAGTTTCAGTAGAGTGGTGAAGATAGAAACTAAATTCCAAGAAGCAACAAAATAAATAGATGGTGAAGATATGGAAGTAATGGCTAAAAAGTTTTTTAGTGAAAGCAAGAGAGAGAGAGAGAGAGAGAGAGAAGGAGGGAGAGGACAACAGTTTACAGGGATAGCAGGCTGAAAGCAATGTGTGTCTGTGTGTGTCTGTATTTGTTTTTCCAACATTGTGAAGCACAGAGCAAAAGTGATTAATGGGGAACGGCAAGACAAAATAAATTGTAGGAGAGTACACTTTGGTGTTCTCAATGGGTTCAAGTCTCTGGAAACAAATGAACTATACCTCATGGTATTGAAAGAACTTTTAGACACTGGATGTGATTGTCAAACTGCTGTCAGTGATCTCTGTTAAACTCTGGAGAATGGGAGAGGTACTTGGGAAATGGGAGATGGATAAACTCTATGCAAATGTTCAAAAAAGAAAAGGTGGATACTTAAAAGCCTAGTGAGCTTGACATCGATTCCTATTAAGATTTTAGAGTGAATCATTAAAGCGATGGATTGCGGGTGCTCAGAAAGAGAAGAAGTGATCACTATAACACAGCATGAATTCGTTAAGGATGGCTTTTGCCAGAATAACCTAATTTCCTATTTTGACAAGATCTGAGGAAGGCCTTTGGAATTCAGTAAGGCATTTTAAAAGAGTTCCTCGTGATTTTTTTGTGCACAAAAAGAATTTATAGCATAGAAAGATGACATCGCGTCAGTCCAAACATATTTATTAAGCATCTTCTATGTACTAAGCACTTTGCCAAGCAGGGAAAAGCAAAACCAATACTGGCTCCCATTCTAATAGAGAGAAGATGCAAAAGTCTATGTACATAGTAGATAAATACAGGGGAAATTGGAGGTAATTTCAATCTCCAAGAGAAGGAATAAAGGACACCAGGAAAGGCTTTTTTTTTTTCCAAAAGGCAGGATTTTAACTGAGGCTGGAAGGAAGTCAGGGAATCTAGGAGGCAGAGATGAGAAGGGAGAGCATTCCAGGTATGAGGATCAGCCAGTGAAAAGGTCCAGCAGCAGAGCAATGGTCTGTGTTGTATGAGGAACAGCAAGGAGGCTGGTGTCACTGGCTCATAGAATACATGCAGGGGAATAAGGCATAAGAAGACTGGAAAGATAGAAAGGGGCCAGATTTAGGAAAGGCTTCAAAAGCTAAACAAGATTGTTTAGTGTAGAGGAAAATATTCCTAGTATCAAAGATCTAAATCCAATCTGGACTCTGAAATTTAGTAGTTGTGTGAACACTGGCAAGACACAATCCCTGTAAACTTGTTTTCTCATGTGTAAAATGGGTGCAATAATACTTGAACTACCTTCACTATAGGAACATTGAGAGATTAATAATAAATGTGAGTTATTATTCTCAACTGGTTAGAGGACTAGAAGCGGAGAATATAAATTAGGTATCAATACGAACCTGGAGAAAGAGTTCTGCAGCTATCCCTGGCCCAATTCTTGTTAGCATTTTGATCAGCAATGTGGGTGAGGGTATAAGAGAAATTGCTTAGTCAGGAAGATGTGAGCTCAAATCTGACCATCCTTATTAACAAGCTCTATGAGCCTGAGTCAGTCACCCTCTATTTACCTCAGTTTCCTCATCTGTAAAATGGAGATAATCATGGCACCTACCTCCCAGGGTTGTCGTGAGGATCAAATGAAATAAAAATTGTCAAGCACTTTCTACAGGGCCTTTCACATACTAAGCCTTGTATAAATGTTAGCTATTGTAATAGTAATTATTATTGGTGGTATTATTATTAATGATTGGTATTATTATTAATCGGTATTATTATTATTAATCAGACTTGTTGATAATGTGAAGCAATTGCTATAACATTTATTTATTGATAGAACCAGAATCCAGAAAGATCTAGATAGAACGGAAGGGCGGTCTGTTTTACATTTGGGTGAAAACAATGACGTACACAATTCTATACCTATTTCACCACCATGACTCAGCTGCTTTTCCACCTTGGAACATGCCTCTGCCATGCCAGCCCCCTTCTCCAATTGATAAGTTCTTTCTGGGGACCCCATTTGGGGGACAGACCCAAGCCCACAATGCTTCATTCCCTTCTGACTATTCTTCTATCTCTCTGGACTTTTTCACCGTACTACCATACCACCCCCCACCCCCTACACAGGTATCTTCTTCTCCATCCCTCCCCTCCCCCGCCAAATCCTTGCAGTTATCTTTTCTGTTTTGTCTTTTCCCATTAGAATAGAAGCTCCTTGAGGGCTAAGACTATTTTTTCTTTTTTTTTTTTGAAGGACTATTTTTTTTTTGTTTGTATTTGTATTCCCAGCACTTTCCACTGTTCCTGGAACCTAGTAATCACTTAATAAATATTTGTTGCCATGCCTTAAGTTTTATCAGATAGGAAAGATATGTTTAGAGAAAGCAGTTAATCCAAAAAATACCTTAGAGGTTTCAGTAGATTACATCATCATTCAATCAACAAGCATTTATTAAGTGCCTACTATGTGTCAGGAATGTTGCTTAAAAAGGCAAATAAAAGTCCCTGCTCTGAAGGACCTCAGATAATACATAAAAGGAAGCTGAAAAGAGAAGAGAAGAAAGCAACTAGGGAGGGGGGTAGAGTGGTAGTGAAGCCTAGAGCGTCCTAAGCATAGTAAAGAGGGAAATTAAGCATGGCCAGCCTGGTACCATCCCTAAAATGGAGCTCCTGGAAGGAAATTACCAAAGGATATGACAGAGGGAAATTAGTTTGATATGGAGCCAAAAGAATTACTGCAATTAACTAGTATGGATAGATGAGGGATGAAAAATCCCACCCTTTTCATCTTTGCTCAGATCATACCTTTAATACTGTGGCCAGTTCATATCTCTGTATTTTAGAAAAACTGGAGCAAGTACAGCAGAATTGTGAGGGGATTAGACAGCATGCTGGACTGAAAGAACTAGGAATGTTTAGCCTAGAGGAGAGAAGACTTAGAAGTGTTCAAATATTTGAAAAATCATCTGCAGGTGAGAATTAGATTATTATAGGATCATAGATTAAGAAATAAAGGACTTTGAGACCATCTGCAGAAACTGAGCCCCATCAAGGTATACTGATTTTCCCAAGGTTGCCCACATAATTAGTGACAAAGGATTTGAACCTTTGTCCTCTGACTCCAGATCTAGGGCCCTTTCAGTGGTATCCACAGTGCCATACTCCAGGAAGATAGAACTAACACCAATGGTGTTAGTTACCTTTCATTGGAGGTCTTCAAGGTGGAGACTGAATGCCTACATTTCAGGGACATTGTAGATAACATTCATGCTTTGGATTTGGGATCCATTGGATGATCTCTGAGATCACTTGCAACTAATGTTCCATCATCTTTCTCATGTATTGTTTTCCTTATCCATGAGGGAAGGGTAGCCCTACATGTCCTCTCCTTCCTTTCTAGGAAAAATAACATGAAAATTCGGGAAATGTGTATCAAGATTGTGCAAGCTTCTTACAGAAAAAGGACTCTATAAACTTGTAGAGTCTAAACTGCCTCAGGAAAAAGTTTCTATATACAGTTCTGCAGAAACTAGGCAGGGGAAAAAGAAGAGATTGAAGACATCACATTAACACATAATTTGCTGTTCACTGTTTTTCTTTGACTTAGGTCTTTCTAGAGAATAGAATCTAACGACTGATCAGTGCATTTAAAAGCTGTTTACCAGTTAATGGCATCGGTGTCTCCAGTGACATTCTAAAAAGCCTGTGGGTAGAAGACCCAAAGCTTATTTCTTTTTAAATAACCCCTGGCAAAACTTGTCTGCTTTTAATAAATATTTCCCTTTAATCTTTGTAAAATAAGTATAGTATGTTGAAAGCTTGGGCTTTCTTATTTCTATGTAATGTATAAACACCATTCCCCCTTCTTGAATCTTAGAAGCTGGTTGGTTAAGATACAGCCTTGGCTTTGCAAGTCATTTGAAGGGATGACTGGGGACCTGGACTCTGAGTCTATTCCAAGTATTGGCACTAATATGTTGGGGGAATATGGGTATTTCACTTTACTGAGTTTAATTGTTGCCATTTAGAAAAAGAATATTGCATATGCTTTACTGAGGTGTTTTAGGACTACAGGTAAAATTCCATTATAAACTCATCTGAAAGTTCAATGGGATACCTGAGGAAGAAGAGAATCCTACCTCACTAGAAGTATTCAAGAAAAGGCCCAATGGTCAAATGTAGGATAAGTTATGGATAGAATATTTGCATGTTATTTGGACTAGATAGACATTGATCTCCCTTCCAACTCTTGAGAGTCTCTGATTGTGTGAGGATGTTAATAGCTAATCATTATAGGCATCCGAATTCACAGGGTAGTGTTCATGGAAGAGAGAAAACTTAACCTAGATCTTGAAAGATGGATCAACAGAGTCCAGCCTCCAAATCCTGGCAAGTTTCATTTCTAAAATGCATCCTGTTGATATCTTTTATCCTCCATTTTCTCTGCCAGAGCTTAAGTGTGGTCCATCACCCCACATTTAATACCTTAACCCTAATCCCTCCAAGCAAAACCTTTCTACATGCTGCCAGAAGAAGCCTCCTTAAACATAAATATCCTTGTCTCGTTCTCCAATTCGAAAACTGTCAAAGGCTTCCGATTTTCTACAAGCATAAAGCCTTCAGTCTAGCACCCAAGATCTTCTAATTTGACCCATCCTGACAACCCAGTTTTATTTTCCACTCTCCTCATCCCCCAATAGAATCCTTCCCTCTTCTTACTGCCCCTCAAACACAACATGCTTAATCCTTCTTCAGTACCTCTGTTTGGGTTCTTTCCTTGAATTTGAGCACCACACTGCCAAAAGCCAGCCTCAAACACTTACTACCTGTTTGACCCTCAATGAGTCACTTAGCCTTGATTTTACCACCATTTCCGCATCTGTAAAATAGCTATAAGCATTGTTCTGACCTCCCAGAGTCACTTAACATAATGCCTGGCATATAATAAATGCTGTATAAATGTCAACTTTCATTATTACCTATCATTCTTACACGGCAGGTCTAGGATTTGAACATAGGTCTTCAGACAAACTCAAATGATTTTTTTCCACTGCATGAGTTAGTCAGTCAGTCAGGAAACATTTATTAAATTCCTACTGTATGCCAAGCACTGTGTTAAGTTACACTGGGGATACAAAAAGAGGCAAAAGTCAGTCCTCACCCTCAAGAAGCTTACAATCTAGTGGTACTGCTGCCCGCTGTTGCTTTCATTAGTCTTTTCTTTTCCTCTGAATTCTAAGAGCATTTATTGTTGTACCACTCTATGAAAACTTCTATACTTCCTCATGTTGTAATTTAGCTAATACAATAGATAATAAAATCGAGCTGCAAAGAAACATAGAATCCAAGAGCTATACAACAATTCCTGGCCAGGAATTGGCTGACCACAATCCTCCAGCCCTTGCTTCACAGCATTGGTGGTTTTTCCTAGTTTTAGAAGAGAGGAAACTAACTGAAATCAGCCTTTTGGATAAAGGAAGTAAAGATTTTCAGGCACAGCGCTGGGGAGGAGTTTGGAGAATTGAGGGGAAAGAGTAAAGAAGAAAGGAAAGGTGTCAGTCAGTCATTTCATGGCAGTGAGTGAGGCAATAGCTGGTGTCTGCCACACGTGAAGTTCCCTCTGTAAAACCATGAGAGGTGACCATTATCTAAATAGACATGCTGGAAGGTGTATGTGACTGTGTCTATTTGATGGGACACTCCCCCTAGTTAACTGGGGGGAAGAAAGAAGCAAGACAGCTGAGAGGGACCAGAGGGCTCTATCCTGCCCTAGCCTTCTTCCATTTGTCTTTCCCTAAATTTATTTGATTAAAGAATATATTTGCTGGTATTATTTCTCATAAACACAGTCAATGGCTGTCCCTTTGTTTGTGGCAAGAGGAGGCAATGGGAAGCACACAGGAGAGAGAGACATTTCCTAGCACAGGGTTGGGACAGTTGTGCTCTCACTGGGGGCATAAGAATAAGTCATAGGCTAGACATAACTACTGTTCTAAATACAGAATTACTTTGAATTTAGGCCCTATCCTATTAGTTCAGGATAAAAGGATATATGAGTTTTGATGACCACAAGACTATTAGCAGGCAATGGTATGCCTTCTGGACTTCAAAAGAGGTTCAAAGGAGCTAATATGACTTGGGGCATATTATTAGAAGTATGGTAATGAAATCAAGAGGAATAATGGTATGGGATGTAGAGCTTAATAGAGCCTTAGAAATCATATTACAAGATGGAGTGTGATAGGGTGAAGGCGACATACACAAGTTAAAGTCTTCTAGGAAAAATCCGTGAGGGAAAAAGCATTGTCAGCTACAGAAATCAGGGAAGGCTTCATGGATAAGATTAAACCTAAATTATGCTATGAAGCAGAGAAAGGATTTTAAAAAGCAAAGAATAAAAAGCAGAAGGGACAGTTTGTGCAAATGTACAGAGGTGGGAGATGGCAGATCCAAGATAGGGAATAGTCAGGGGACTAATGATGAAACAGCCTTCCTTCTCTTTCTCACTCAAATGGAGGAACGAGGAGGCACAACATCTTGCATGGACAGACATAGTCATTGTGTAAGCTGAGCTTGCTTAACTGTTTATCTAATCAATCAATCAATAAGCATTTATTAAGCACCTACTATGTGCCAGGCATTGTGATAGGCATCAGAGACACATGTAAGAGAAAGAAATAATGCCTGCATGCAAGGAGATATAAATTGGGGCTGTACAGTAATCATGGTAATTATAGGGAGTGCTATTTGGAAATGGCAGTGATGGGAAAGAACAAAACCCATTACCAAAATATTAACAGTATTAAAGAAAATTCAGCACTTCCTACAAATTCTCCTTAGCATTAACATTGAATTTGGTTTTTATTCATTTCAAAATTTCATCCATCTAATTGCTTATCAGAAATGGGGTGAAAAATGAAAAGCAAAGAATAAAAAAAGATTGAGGAAGAACTAGCAATCCAATTTGACTGTAATCAATTCATAAACATTGATTAAGAGGCTACTATGTGTCAGACACTGTGCTAAGTACTGGGGATACAAAAAGAGGCAAAAGACAAAAGTAGGAAGAGTGAAAAAGCATAGTAGGTGGCTCAGTGGTTACAGTGCTGAGCCTGGAGTCAAGAAGTCTTGAGTTCAAATTCAGCCTCAGACATTTAGTAGCTGTGTGACCCTTGGCAAATCACTTACCTCTGTTTGCCTCAGTTTCTTCATCTGTTAAAAATGAGCTGGAGAAAGAAATGGAAGCCCACATTAGTATTTTTGCCAAATTTCATAAAGAGTCAGACACAACGAAAAGGACTGAACAATATAACAAAACAAGACTGGAAACATAGTTTGAAATCAGATTACCAGGGAGAGAAGTTTGTATTTTATTCTATAAACAGGAAATAGTCTCTGAAGATTTTGAACAGGGGAACAAGAGGAGAAAAAGTGGGGGTGCTGCTGTTTGTCCTTCATTTATTGAAGAAGACAAATGACACCACACACAAAGTCCTCAGCCTCACTCTCTTCCAGAGTCATTGAAGTCCAGAGGATACAAAAGTCAGGACAACTGGTGCTAGCCCAGGATGCAGTGGATGACCTTGGTGTCCTAGATGTCTGACCAAGCTCAGAGCCCTCCACAGCACCCACTTCAGTCTCCTTCATGGTCCAAGGAACAAATTGTCCTCATCTGCCCATTATGCCAGGGGTGGTGTAAGGATGGATTAGAGAGTAGGAGACTAGTGGCAAGGAGACCAGTTAGCAGACTTTTATAATAGCCCGGATGAGTTGATGGGGCTTGAACTAAGATGGTAGCTGTGTTCATGGAAAGCAGGAACAGAACATCACAAATTTAGGGATGGAAAGAATTTTAGGGACCTCTGAGTCCAACTTCCTCATATTGGAGATGAGGAAACTGAGGCATAGAGAGTTAAGGGGCTTGCTCAGAGTAGCAGCTAGTAAGTGTTTAAGGCCCAAACCCAAGATTTTAAGGTTCAAACCCAAGAGTTGTTGTGGAGGTAGAATTGATAGGATTTAGTAATTAATTGAATATTGTGGGCATGGATCAGAGGAAAAATCAAAGATGACTCTGAGATTTCGAGTTTGAATGCCCAGGAAAACGGTGGTGCCTGTTAATTATTGGAGGCAGTATGGTATTGTGGAAAGAGTCCTGGCCCTGGAGTCAGAGGGCTTGTATTCAAATCCCTCCTATGGTGCCAACAGGTGTGACAAGTCACAAGCTCCCTGAGACTCAGTCTCTCCATCTCTAAAGTGAAGGGGTTGACCTAGATGGGAATCCAAAGACCTTTCTAACTCCAGATCTATGATCTTGTGCTAAATGATTTTGGTGAAGAGAGAGCTCAGTAAAGAGGCCTCAATTTTCTCAGCAAAGTAGAAAAAAGTGAAATCATTTGCTGAGATGGATGGGGCAAAGGTGTCTTGAAGAACACATTTAGAACAGAGTTGTGGGGAGTGTCATCGAGTCTATCATGGAAGAGTAAAAGGACTGGCATGCAGCAGTGAAGGTCCAGTGGCAATTAAATCACAGATTTGCAGTGGATGCAGCCCAATCACATGACTTCCTCTACCAGCCCTTGATTAGGAGTAAAAAGGTAGAGGGAAGGGAAAATTCAGGCTTGAGGTTTAAAAAGGGATCAGCAATGAAAAGGCAAGTGGTAAGGATTTAAGCATGGATGATAGTGTAAAAGTGAAACTTGTTAAGTAAAGGGTCAAGATTAGAAAGAGGAAAGTGAGCCCAGAACAGGGATTATGGGCTGAGAAGGCAAAATGAGGTGGAGTGACTGAATTTGGGTGGGGACAAAGGACAGTTTTAGGGTAAGTGAGTCATAGGGAGAAACAGAAGGATAGGAGTGTGGTCTCAGGTAGAGGAATTTCAAAATTCTGGATGAAGTGGGACACCTCTAGGTAATGGTGAGATTAAAGTTAGGACTATCCATGTATGTATCTGAGTTGTAGTGAAGATATCGGTCAATGGAGCTGAGAAGGATGATAAATTGGGAAACCAGAGAATGGAGGGACATGGGGACATTGACATGCAATTCCTAAGTGTAAGGGCAGGGATTGAGGTAGAGAGGAATTCTGTAATCCACGTACTGAACTGCTTGAGAAAGAAAGGAGGATCACCTGGGGGTCAGTGGATAAATGTCATCAGGATCTGAATACAGTGAGACAGTACAGTGGATGGAGTGCTGGGCTTCCAGTCAGGAAGACTTGAGTTCAAATCCATTTTCAGACTCACACTAGCTGTATTACCCTGGGCAAGCCACTTAAGCTCTGTTTACCTCAGTTTCCTCATTTGTAAAATAGGGATATGAATGGCACCTACCTCTCAGCACTAGTATGAGGATCAAATGAGAGAATACTTATAAACCTCTTAGCACAGTGCCTGGCACATAGTAGGTGCCATATAAATGTTGTTGTTGATGATGATGATGATGATGATGATATGCCTGGACAGAGTGAACTTCAAAAGAAGAAAGGCTGCTTAGTAATGACAGTAGAGTGGCAGTGAGTATCAAAGGGTATATCTACTCCTCCTTCTACCTCAGAGCAGATAGGTTTGCAGATAGAGGGTGGAGGGGGGAGAGGACAGGTTTACCTGCCTCTGGAGTGGAGGTGTAGAGTCTTCTGAAGGGACCCATGTTTCTGTGACCGCAAGAAATGGAAGGAACATGAGACTAAGGGGTCTAATACAAAGGACAATTATTTTTAACAGTCTCAGAGGACAAAATGAAAGGTGACAATATAGCTAAATAGAGACCCAGGAGGGATAGATGGGAATGAGAATGGATGGTGTGATAGGAACGGAAGGGAGTTTCCACCTAGTCAGCCTTCAGGTGGAAATGACTTGAAGGAATTAAAAGGGATTAGAAAAGGAGGGCAGGTAGGTGGCGCTGCAGTGGATAGAAATGAATGCCAGGCCTGGAGTCAGGAAAACTCCTCTTCCTAAATTCAAATCCATCCTCAGACATTTACTAGTTGTGTGACCCTGGGAAAATCACTTCACTATGTTTGCCTCAGTTACCTCACCTATAAAATGAGCTATAGAAGGAAATAGCAAACCATTTCAGTATCTCTGCCAACAAAAACCTCAAATGAAGTCACAAAGAGTCAGACAAGATTGAAAACAGCTGAACAACAACCACAGAAGAGGAGGGATTGAAAAAGGGATTAGAAGAGGAGAAAATTTGCTAGCCACAGGGCAGTAGATTATCATCCATTTTCCAGAAGCACCAGGCCCAAATACATGAACTGATCTGATTTTCTCCTTCTGAAGGGGAATGAGGCCACATGGTGAGAGGCCTGGAGTCAGGAGCCCTAACTGGTTATAGAAGGTGAAGATCAGTTGATACTGGGCGGCTCTGGTACTCAGCTCAGATACCAATTGGGTTTTCTCATCCTCTGGTCCTAAGAGAACAGGACTTTGTAGCATCAGCTGACCAAAAGAGAGTTAGGGCACAGTAGCGGTATATACCATGGCAGGAGATTGGGAAGTACAGAAGTTGAGGGGTTCAGGACTACCTCACAGTAGATTGCTCTTGGGTATTGGAAGAGGAAGGTTGCCTACAGAGGTTAGCACTACTAGGCTTCCCAGGGTGTATGGGATGTTATTGGAGGACTCGAATCTCTGGTGTGAGGGCTTGCCAAGACCTTTTCAGGGCCGCTCATCCGCCTTTGGTGTCCACCTGAGAACAAAGGACAAACAACAACAACACCTATGGCTCCAAGAAGCTGTAGCATGTGTAGCAGCGAAACTCTAGCAAAACCATTTTGGAAGGTAGTCAGGCTGAGGCCTCAAACCCATTACTGAGTCAGGGGGATGGCTACCCCGTGCATGTGAAGACTTTCCCCCATGGAACAGGCAGATGAGAACAATTTGTTCTAACAGTCATTAAGGAAGCTGAAATAGGTGCTGTGGGGTGCTTAGAGTTTAGTCAGACATCCAAGTCCAAGATCATCCACTACATCCCCAGGCCATTGCCAGTTGTCTTGACTTTTGTCTTGCCATTTGATTTCAGTGATTCTGGAAGATATCACCTCATGATGTCCTTGATCCTTTTTGAAAATGAAGGACAAACAACAACTGGTTTCTCTCTATTAAATCAGAAAAAGCCTCCTGTAGGAAGGGGCACCTGACCCATGTTTTGAAAGGAAGGGGGCACTCTAAGAAGATGAGGAGAGGAGGGAGAGCATTCCAGACACAGGGAACCACCTCAAGAGAAACATGGAGAAGGAAAACAGAAGACTGAGTATCAGAACATTTAGCAGACCATCTATGACTGAACCAAAGAGTCTGTGAAGGTGAGGAGAGGAGGGAGAGCATTCCAGACACAGGGAACCACCTCAAGAGAAACATGGAGATTTAAAATGGAAGAGAGAGTATTCGAACATTTAGCAGACTATCTATGACTGAACCAAAGAGTCTACGAATATGAATAAAATTAAATAATTTAGTACTGAAAAGGTAGGTGGGAACCATGGTCGCAAAGAACTTTAACTTCTAGGATGACAATTTTGTTCTTCATCCTAAAGGCAATAGGGAGTCATTGATATACCCAAAAAATGTTTCTCCAGTCTTTGCTTTACATCTCAAATGAGAGGGAGATCATTATTTCACATTCTATATTATCAGCCCCCTTCTCCTTTTGAATGGCTCTAATTGTATACTGTCTCTTTGTTTCTGATATTAAGTTCATTCTTACTTCTTCGTAACTTCTAACCAATCCTCCTCTAGGGTAAAGCAGAAATTTTCCACATGACTCATGCTGAATTCCATATTGTTTTTGTGGCCATAGGGCTTTGTTATAATAAGAGCAATAACGACCGACACTTACATTGCCATAAATTTTTCAAAGTGCTTTCTGTACCTCATTAGAACTTTATGATGCTGAAAAAATAAACAAACTGAAACATAAGGAAACTTGCCCACAGCCACATATCTAGCAAGAGTTGCAGGCAGCATTTGAACTGAGATCTGTCTCCAAGGGCAGCATGTTATACCTGACAGCTCACTGCATTGCTAAATATCACCTTCCCAGTCTGCAGGAGCATAGGATAAAAAGGAACAAAAAATCCAGCCTCTCTAACAAATTTTCAAATGAAAGGATGTGCTCTGAACCAAGGAAGGGAAGGGAAGAGGGAAGCTAAGATGCAGGCACCTTCTTCTAAGCTCCTGAATCTTCCTGCATGTTATAATGTTTGCTTCACTCCGTGCTCTAAGAAGTTTACCCAGGCCTTTGAGAAAGAAGAGATTAGTATGTCTGAAGTGGGGAGAAGTGAGGAGATTGAAGGATAATTGCTGCCTGATGGCAAATCAGTGGAGCTGTGAAAAATCAGGTACAGTTCGGCTCAGCTCTATTATCTCCTCTCCCCATCCTCAGTGCCAGCCAGGGACTCACACTGTGAATCAAATATCAGTTTGGAGGAACAGCATGTTTCGTTTGTAGGATACTGTCATGTTCAGATTTTGTTCTTCTTCAGTAGTGTTATATGACATCTAACAAGTACCAAGGCTTGGTTCTCAGTTCAAACTCACAGCCTGACTATTTACTTAAATAACAAGAAATTACCAAGACAAGGATAGCAACTAGATACTCATTTGCATTTATAAGTTGAACGATGGAAATTACCTTAAGGAGCTCAAATTTTTAAAGAAAAACATTAAGGTCAAGGAATTCTATGTTTTTCTTTCAGTGATAACCACAAATAAAAAATTTTGGAGAATAAAACATCAGTTTTACTTTGTAGTTAAATGAAGGGAAGAGATTGATACAATGGTGAATTTTTTTGAGAGTGAAGACCTTCCCTGTGTTTGACTTAGCATTGCTTTAGTTCTTCTGGAAAGTGTATTTGAAACCTTAAGCTCATTTTCATTGTGGGTCCCTAGCACAGTTGTCTTGGCCATGTCACAGGAAAATGAGGGTAATAGTACCCATTATAGGTTATTGTTTGTGGCAGACCTTATTACAGGATAGAAAGTCAGTAAGATGTGGGGAAAGATCTAAGTTCTGGGGAAGCATAGTATCTGAAAGTCTATCTCTTGTGAGAAATTAATTTTTGGTATTCTTTCTCTCCCTGAAGTCCTTCCTTTTGGAAACTTCTTCTCCTTGAGGTTCTTTTAGATATATAAATATTACTAAGGTGTGGAAAAGTAAACAGTTTGTCATTTAGGTGTTAGTGACATCAGATCTCTGCTTTTGTTAAGCCAAGAGAGGGCTAGAATAGTCCTGAGCTGTGGAGAAAAAGAGAGACAAGAAAAGCATCACGGGTGTTAGGGGGGAAAAGGCAACAGGAAGGGCAACCCTGGCCTCTGGGGAGAATGAGTGGGAGTAGGAAGGGTACTGAAAGGAGGAAAAAGGTTGGGAAGAGAAGATTGCAAGTGAAAAACTAATGCAAAATTTTGCCTAGGACTAATATTGCAATAAGCATGGCTTGATTAATTATATGTATAATCATAATTCATGAAGTTCCCCCAACCCATATTATTTCCAAAATAAAGTAAGATTAAAATGTAATAAAATGGATCTTTAAAAAAAAATCTAAAATGTGTTTTCTGTTTATTGACATACTCTATTAATGTAAGATGTTAATTATTTTCAAGTGTTCAAGGAACACAGATATAGTCAAATTATTCAAAATAAAGGACTAGACTGAAATTGACCTCTGGCACCCAGTATCATGCTCTCTGCAGTTTACTCTCAGGACTTTGCCATCGTGCCTCCGCTGCCTTAGCTGCCTTCTTACCTTGGAAGTTCCCTTCTCCCATTGGTGAGTTTCTACCAGAACCTCCATTTTGGGGGAGGGTCCGGGCCATCCATCCTTCATCCTTCTCCCAGCTCTGTGTGGAGACAACAATCCCATGTGAGGAAGTCCCATCTCTACTTTCATTTCCCTTTTATATGTTGCTTCTCCCAGGAGAATGCAAAAGCTCTTTGAGGTTGCCCTGTTTTTGTTTTTGTTTTTTCTTATTTTTGTATCTCCAGTATCTATAACACAGTAAACACTTAATTAATGCTTATTGACTGACTGCAAATATCTATCTGCTTAACTGGTTGGAGATCTTGCCCAATCGTCTAATTTTAGAGATGGAGAAACTGAAGTAGAAAGGGAAGGAGCAGTAACCCAGTTACTTAATGGCTATATAGAATCCAAGGCACCTGATTCTTATTTCCACAATTCTATGTTGTGTTGTTCTGGCCAGGTCTCAGAAAAACACAAAGTAACCTTAGGGGAATTAATTCAGTTTTGAACATTGTGATAAGTGCTTTAAAAGGCACCACGGAGTAATGGAAAGAGGCATGCCCTTGGAGGTAAGAGGAGCTAGCTTTAAGTGTAGATTCTAACCAGCTCTTGGAGCACTTGCATTTAATTCACATATCCATTTTATACTGCCACTACCACCCCTTCGATTCAAATCTCTGAGATTATATGTTATAGAAGAGATTTTGAGTTGCACTGCTAGGAGGATTTTGGACATCAGAAGAGTCTTGCATTAATGAAACCACTGGTCAAAACCAAAAATGAGATAAAATAAATGCTTTTATTTATTAAAAAAAATGTTGACTATACTGTGCTTCAGGTATCAAATTGAATCAGCCATAAATAAAACCAACACGGATAAAATTAGAAGAGAAACAAGAAACTGGGCAGGGGAGGGGAAACTTTGCAGCAAATTTCTCTGATAAAGGTCTCATTTCTAAGATATGTAGAGAACTGAGCCAAATTTATAAGAAAATGAACCGTTCTCCAATTGGTAAAAGATCCAAGAATATGAATAGGCAGTTTTTAGAGGAAAAAATTCCAGCTATCAATAGCTATAAGAAAAAATTGCTCTAAATCACTAATAATTAGAACAATGCAAATTAAGACAATTCTGAGGTGGCCCCTCACACCTTTTGGAATGGCAAAGATGACAAAAATGGAAAATGACAAATACTAGAGGGGCTGCAGGAAAACCGGCACATGAAATGCAACATTGGTGGAACTGTGAACAGCCAATCATTCTGGAAAGCAATTTGGAACTACACACAAAAAGCTATTAAGCTGTGCATGCCCTTTGACCCCATAGTACCATTACTAGGTGTATGCCCCAAAGAGATTTAGAAAGAGGAAAACGATCCAAATGTATAAAAATACTTAAGACGATGGTAAAGAATTAGAGACTGAGGGGATACCCATCATTTGAGGAATGACTGAACAAGTTGTGGTACGTGATTTTGGTATGATACCATTGTGCTATAAGAAACGATAAAGGGATAGTTTCAAAAAGACCTTGGGGGATTTGTACAAACTTATGCAAAGTAAAGGGAGTAGAACCAGGAGAACAATTTATGCAATAATAGCAATATTGTAAAGCTAATCAGCTTTAAAAGACTTAATAATTCTGATGACTACAGAGAACAAACACAATTCCAAAGCACTCATGATGGAATGTGTTACCCACCTCCAGATAGGGAACTGAGAGCCCTGGTGTCCAAATTGAAGCATATTTTCTTTTCTTTATTTTTTGATCATGACTAATGCAAGGGTTTGTGTGGCACAACTACACGTATTTGAATTGGGTTTTGTTTTTCTTGTTTTTTCAAAGGATAGAGGATGAGGGAGAGACAATTAAGAACTGAAAATAAAATAAAATTGAATTAAGAAATTAGGAACTCTGAGGTACCACATCTCACCAGTCAGATTGGCTAAGATGACAAAACAAGAAAATGACAAATGCTGGAGAGGATGTGGAAAAATTGGAACACTAATGCATTGTTGGTGGAGTTGTGAACTAATTCAACCATTTTGGAGAGCAATCTGGAACTATGCCCAAAGGGCTATAAAAATTGCATACCTTTTGACCCAGCAATAGGACTGTATCTCAAAGAGATCATAGAAGTGGGAGGAAGACTCTTATGTACAAAAATATTTATAGCAGTTCTTTTTGTGGTGGCAAAGAATTGGAAATTGAGGGGATGCCTATCAATTGAGGA
The DNA here is from genome assembly GCA_028627135.1 of Pseudochirops cupreus. Lineage (NCBI taxonomy): Eukaryota > Metazoa > Chordata > Mammalia > Diprotodontia > Pseudocheiridae > Pseudochirops > Pseudochirops cupreus. The sequence continues at coordinate 175,888,904 of CM053582.1, forward strand.
ATGGCTAAACAAATTGTGGTATATGAATGTAATGGAATACTATTGTGCTATAAGAAATGAGGAGAAGACAGACTTCATATTTACCTGGAGAGGCTTGTACAAACTGATGCTGAGTGAGAAGAGCAGAACCAGGAGAAATTTGTACACAATTACAGATACAACATATGTGTGACGACCAACTTTGATAGACTGGACTCTTCTCGGCAACGCCAGGTTATAGGACAACTCCAAAAGACTAATGATGGAAAGGATGTCTACATTCAGAGATAGAACTAGAACAGAGTTTGAATGCAGATTGAAGCAAACTACCGGCTCTCTTTCTTTTTCTTGTTTGGTCTCTTTCCCTTTGCTCATTCCATCGGTTAGAATCCTTCTTTACAATCTGACTAATGTCTAATGTGAAAGTACTTGCAGATTCTATACTTGATTGCATGCCACCTTGGGGGGGAGGGGTTATGAGGGGGAGAATTTGAAACTCAAGGGATTATCGAACTGCATCTTGTAAACTAAAACTAAACAAACAAATTAATAAAGATAAAAAAAGAAATTAGAAAAAATTAAGAATTAGGAAAAAAATTAGGAAATTAGGAAAAATTAGGAATTAAGAAATTAGGAAGTAGGAAAAAAAGAATGTGAGGTTAATGGCATAAGTACCAAAGTCTCATCTAGCTGCCCTGGAAATCTCCTATATCCACTCTCACATCTAAAGAATTATGTATCTTATCTCTCTAAATCATAGAGTTGGGTAAATATTACCTGAATCTTACTTTGGACAAGTCAGTTACTTCTCAAAGCCTTGGTTTCCTCAAATAATAAAACTTGTGGTATGTACCTCACAGTACTATCTCCACTAGTGACTCCACAAGCATATTATTATGTTCCTGTAATTGGCTATAATTACAAACCTGAGACAGTCCAGGCCACCAGCTAACATTATTAAGAGAGAATAGAATCAACTTCAACATGCTATAGAAAATGAGCTTTATTACCAATATAATTGTTGTTGTAATAATGGAAAGGTTGGAGAAAGGATATGATTAATGACAAACATGATAATGAACAAATAAATGAAAAGGCATTTATTAAGTGCTTACTGTATATCAGGCACTGCTCTAAGTACTAGAAAAACCAAAACAAAATCAAAGACAGTTCCTATTCTCAAGAAGTTTATATTCCAAGAAAGAAGACAGCACATATAGGTAGCCAGGGAGGGGTATTTTGGTTTGGAAAATTAAAGGGATGGTGAATTGGTCATTCAATGAAAGCCAGAGAGACTTGGGTCTAAAGTCAAAGTCAAGGTAGATCTATTTGAATCACAAAGGGAGTTTTTAAAAACCTGTTTTTTCAGAGCTATATTTGAAAAAAATCATAAATGAAAACTAGGGAGGACATAGTTTTTTGAGAAAAAATAAAATAAGTAGAAAATTATTATGTGTAGATGTATATAAAATACAATATATATTATATTACACATAGATATGTAAACACACATATGTATATGCATGTATACATACAATATATAGACCTTTATATGTGTGTGCCTACATATATATACATATATATACACTATATAAAATTTCATATATATGTATGAATGCACATCGATATACATTATGAAAATTTCATAAATATGCAACAATGATTTTGCTAATGTTCTATATACATACGTGTATATACATGTCCATTATATTGAACTGGTATGAATGGGGTTGAACTGAATTGAAACAATCTCTGTATTTTTCCCTTTGGGGGTCCACTGCTTGGTTTGGTTCACATCCCTGCTACAAACGGCAGTCAGAAATTTTAGTTCAAATGTGATTGTTAAGTTGACAGGGACCAGAGGAAGCATTTGTTGTTCACTGTAGAAACTGTTGTAGTCAGATCCCCAAAGCATTGTCACTGTGGAGATGTCTGCCAGGACATGGAAATGGCTTTGTTAATACAGAGCTTTCCTGGAATGAGATTTACTGGAATGAGCTTTTACTTGTATGATTCTTCAGATTGTTTTGAGCAAAATTATCCTGAGCATTCTGAACTTCTAGGGGTTGTCCTTAAACAGGCTGACCTTCTGCAACAGATCAGTCATCATGTCCTTTGTGTTTTTTTCTTCATGATTTGTATAAAAGTTATCTCTTCCTTTTTCATTTTGTTTGGCTCTCACCCTTATCACCTCACTTTGACTACTGAATTTTCTAAAACTCCCGTACCTCCAAATTAGTTGCCAAATAGAGTGGTAATACTGGCGATAACCTGTATATACTTGCCTCTCTCACCCTTTTAAAAGTTATAGGTTCAAACCACATGTTGGGTCAATCTCCATAACTCATTAGTCCTTACCAATATTGCTCTTGCTTGAAAAATCAGAAGACATTTTAGTTTGAAACAAAAGACATCAAACTAAAGAAAACTGACAAGGAAAATTTACCCTATACATGAAGATGTATATTCTCATCCCATTGGTGGGCACAAGAGAAGGACAAACATGTAGTTCTGGAGACTGACCTTTCCAGGGTTGTGACCCAGCTACAACCTGCCTAGAGTACTAACCTTTGTTTTTCCCCACAGATGCCATCTGGCTATTCAGGTTAGACAATCAGTCAAAAAAAACATTTATTAAGCACCTAATATATGCCAAGCACTGTGCAAAGTGCTAGAGATACAAAGAAAGACAAAAGGTGGACCCTGCCCTCGAGGACCTTAGTATTTTATGATGAAGACAACACATAAAAAGAAGCTAAAAGGGGGATGGGTGGAGAGGGTACTAGCTGGCAGCCAGGTAGTGCCCTGGAACAGCCCCAGGTATGTAAGATAGTGTGATGATGTCAGGTGATATCAAGCTACTAGTCACTGTCCCAGAAGGCTGAACTACACAATGATGGGACCATTCTCTCCAGTAATGCCATCGGCTGATACTGGACCATTCTCTACTGCCATGTGCTGTTGATCATCTCCAATTGGGCAACTGGCTGTGAATCTTCTATTGCTCTCTGCTGCCGCCTTCTGGTCTCTTTCTGAATTGTTATGGCTACGTTGGACCATTCTCTTCAGTAATGCCATGGACTGATACTGTATGGCTGCTGGACCATTCTCTACTGCTATCTGCTGTTAATCAGCTATAATTGGGCAAGTGGCTGTGAACTTCTGTTGCTTTCTGCTGCCACCTTCTGGTCTCTTACTGAATTGTTATGGCTACATTTTCTATTCCCCTTAGAGCAGCAGTTCTCAACCTGTGGGTTACGTTCAATTTGTAACAATGAAAATACATCCTGAATATCAGATAGATTCATAACAGTAGCAAAATTACAGTTATGAAGCAGCAACGAAAATAATTCTATGTTTGGGGGTCACCACAACATGTGGAACTGTGTTAAAGGGTCGCAGCATTAGGAAGGTTGAGAACCACTGCCTTAGAGTATAGGCTCAGGAGTTTAATCTTTTTGTGATCTAAAACCCAAATCATAGCTAAGAGTTCTGAAGCTTAAGTTAACATATCCATCAAACTCCTTAGTTCTGCTTGAATGTTACTTCCTGAGTTTATCCTTTGACTTGGAGAAAGGCAATTTCAACTCCTTTCTAAGTCAATAAGTATTTATTAAGTAATTACTATGGGTCAGGTACTATGCTAACAACTAAGGATACAAAGAAAAGACAAAATTATTCTTGGCCTCTAGAAGATGACATTCCGTGGAGGGAGAAATATATGAACAACGATGTAGATACACAAAAGATAGAGGGCAAATTGGAGTTAACCCAAGAGGGAAGTCATTAGCATTGATGGGGAAAAGGAAAAGCTACCTTTCAGAACGTAGAGTTTGAGATGAGACATGAAGAAAGCCAGGGAAGCCAGAAGAGAGAAGTGAAGAGAGAAGCATTCCAGATGACAGAGATTCAGGGGGATGGAGTGCTACATGGGAGGATTATCAAGATGGACAGTGTAACTGTATGCCAGAATAGGGGGAGGTGTCTAGGAGGAGAAAGGTGTAAGAAGATTGGAAAGGTAGGAAGGACAAGTTATGAAGAGCTCTAAAAGTTAAATAGATGATTTTCACAATTGATTTTGTAGGTAATAGGGAACCACTTGAGTATATTGAATAGAAGCATGGCACTGTCTGTCCTGCATGTTAGGAAAATCACTTTGACACCTGAGTAAAGGGTGATGTGAAATGGGGAAAATTTTGAGGCAGGGAGATCAACCAGAAGGTTATTGCAATAATCTTTGCTTGAGGTAAAGAGAGCCTGTAACAATGTAGTAATAATATTACAGAAGAGAACAGCATGTAAAAGAAATACTGTAAAGGAAGAATTGTCAGGACAGGGAGCAAAATGGATATGGCAGTTGAAAGTGAAGAATCGAAGACGACATTTAAGTTTCAAGCTTGGATGAATAAGAGAGTGGTGGTTAGAATGTAAGGAATTTTGGAAGAGGGCAGTATGAAAAAGAAAGATAATGTGCTCAGTTTAAAACATTTGAGGGAGAGGATCCAGCTGAACTGCCTCCAGGGCAAGGATGCAGCAGAAGACCTGCAGCCACTTCCACATGGCTGCTTCAGAAGCTCCCCACCTGCAGATTGCAGGGGGTTCAAGCGATCATCCAGAGGCTAAGGCTAAGCCTTAAGCTGGCTGGATCCGGATCATGGTCTTGGGTGGTGGTCCTGGGATGCGTTTTCAGTGAGCCAAAGCTGGTGGGGGCCAGAATTTAGAAGAGTAAAGAGAGGAAGTGGAAGCACCAATTACAGATGGATTTCCAAAGGAGTTTAGCCACCAAATGGAGAGGAAAAGGAAGCTAGGATGATAACAAGAATGGATGGAAATAGTAAAGTGGTTTTGTTTGTGTGAGGAGACATATATGAGTTCATAGGCAGAAGGGAAGTGATCAAGTGACAGACAGAGAGATTGAAGATTAGTGAGTGATTAAAGCAGATAGGGAGATAGTCGGCTCAAAAAAATAAACTGGATTGGGATCTGGGAAAAGGAATAGATAGGGGGAAAACACTTATGGGTGACTTGAGATAAGGAAGGCAAAGAAGTAGCAAAAGGCCTCAATTTTTTTCTAAGGAATATTGTTTCCAAAGTTCTTACCTGAGAAAATAGGGAAAAGAGGAACCATGGGAGTTTTGAAGAGAGATGGAGAGATTTGGAAAAGCTACTGTACTGAGGTATAAAAGAATTACCTTGTGATAGTGAAGGCCAGGTTGAAATTATTCAGTTTTCATTTTTAATGGATCCAGACAGCATGTTTTAAACAATTTTCTCTATCTATATTCAGCAGCACATAAATAAGAATGAGAAAAGTAGATGGAGGGGATGATCCAAGTTTGGGATTTGGCAGGGCATACCTGGTGTTCATAGAGTATCGAGGCAAGATATGAAGTATAGAGGACAGGGTGAAGTTGAACTGGTTCAACCAGGATCCAAATAGGAAAGGGAGGAGAGAATAGCCAGTGCAGGAGTGATGGCTTGGGAAGGTGGAGGGATTGAAGGTCACAGTGATGTGCAAAGATGAAGAACAGGGAAAGGCTGCAAAGGCGAAGAACATGGAAAGGTTGTATGGCAGTGGGAAAGACAGACTAATAAAATACTATGATCAGATAATTTTTGAGAGTTCATGAATGTGAAAGTAGAACACTAATGGGTGATGGTAAGATTAAGGACGTTACCAACTCTATGTGTAGCTGAGGTAGACTGAAGGAGTCAGTTATGGGAAATGAGTAGGGTATTTGAGGGAATCAACATGTCTATTGAAGTTCTTCTCCAGTATGAAGATGGGAGAGAAAGACAATAATTAAGGATCTGAACTAATTGAGGAAGAAGATGAGTGTTGTAATCAGTAGATAATAGCTACTAGATCTCGATTGATAATATAACACAATACTGTATAGTACAATAAACATTTGTTAAGCACTTACTATATTGCTGGGGAAATAGAGCTGGACTACAAATAAGAAAATTAAAGCTGTTGCTTTCAAGGAGTTCACAATATATTCACACAAAAGAAGTTAAACGGGGGTGGAGGTCCTCAGCACAGGGGTAGGATGATGGTAGTGTGGAATCCAAAGAATAAAGCTGATGGGAAATGAAGAGTTCTCTCGGTTTCTGAGCCCTCTTTATATGGAGGCTTTTTGGTCCTCTCTCTTTAGCCCTCCAATCAGGACAGAGACTACTGAGGGATTTAATGAGGTGTGAGTACGGAAGTTAAAACAATCTCCATGTGAGTTTCTCGATGATAAGTGTTTTCTACAAGGTGGTAGGAAGGGGGACAAGGTGATGGGGAGGGCTATGATGATGGTGGAATAGAATTCATGGATTGACAGTAGGAGAGGGAAAGTCTGGAAATGGCAATAGGGAGCAAGGAGTATTTCGACTCTCTCACCACAAGTGAGTGAGGGTATAAGAGCAACTAATACAGGGAAAAGTGTCCAAGGATTTGGAGTCAGTGGTGAGACCTGGGTTCAAATAATGCCTCTGACAATAAGGAAATCTTTATTTCTCAGAGTCTTAATTTCCTCACTTATAATAAGAGTGTAATTCATAGGATTTTATAAGGTTAGAACAAGCTTCATGTGGCAAACTCTCTTTGGTCTTTTGTGTGATCTATTTATACCTTGTAGGGTCATTAGACTTTTTTGAGTGGCCTATTTGCAGTTTATAAAGGAAATGAAAAGAATAGTGACTTATTTTCACACATCAAAGGCCAGGAAATTCAGCAGTAGGCTTGAGTATCAGATCAACTAAAAACTGGAGAAGATGAAGACTATGCAATGGAGGCATGGAGCTCACCAAGGAAGACACCTGAGTATACAAAGGGAATGAGCTGCCCAACAGAGATGCATGCTTAATGATAAGCAGCTCAAAGACATTTCAAAAGGAGAAGATACGTCATTGACCTTATGGCAACAGAGGTGAGTTGACTTGGCCATATGCATTTCTAGGTGTGTACTTCTTTAATAATGTGCTTTATATGTGTGTTCACTCTTCTCACAAACTCTATCTGTATTTGTGGAAAAGTATACCCTACATTTGTTTTTAGGAGGAGGAAATATTTTGTTACAATTGTTGATGCTAGACCATTTCAGTAAATGCCCTTGCTCTGAGCTAATTCTATCAGTTGACTGATTATGAAAAACAAAACTATGATGGGACTTGTGAATTATAGTTTTAGGAGTGTGGATGCACCTTGAACTTAGGGTGATTGTCCCCTGGAGGACCCACTCTTTGAGTTTGAGTTAGAGGGCTCAGAAAATGTATAAGAAAGGGGGGGAAGAAGGTTTACAAAGAACTTTGTAAAGAAGGTACTATATACATCTCAGTTGCAACTATTACCTAATACAGTGTCATACACAAAGTAAAAGCTCAATAACTATTTATTGAATGAACATATTTGTGAATTTGTAGTCTATCTATCTTTTTCCTCTCCTTTTCTCTACCAACTTCCAATCACTTAAGAGAACATGAAAGTGTCCTAGATAAACTCTACTATACTTCTGCAACCTCAAACCTACAGGCTCAATAGTTATCCTCTCATCCAGAGAATGCCCTTTTTCGTATCCATAGTTATTCCACTCGGTGAGTCTTCACTTACAGCCTACTATGTGCGCAGTCTTGCTCCAATGACTGCGGAGAATTCACAGGTGAGGAAAAGGCTGCACCTGCCTGATAATGCCCTGAAGTTTGGATAGTAGAGCATTCCTAGGAAGGAACCCAGTGATGATATTTGATATCTTATAATAGTTCTTTTGGTTTGTGAATAGCTAACAAAGCTTTAAAGTGCTGGGATTATTGAGAACAGGCTCCAAAAGCATTATTAATGGAATAAATTCCAAGACTAAAAATGTGTATCGACATAAAAAAGATGGAACGTAACAGGTCTACAATTTGCACACTATATCCACCAATCTGTTCCCTTGCCTGCCTTCTCTAGCTGCTCTGAGGAAATTGTGATTACAGTGGGCCTGCTCTGAGCAGAATGCAGTCCAAATTAATCTGGATGCAGGGATGATTTAGCTACACGTTAAAAACCACAGTCTTTGTTTTTCTCAAATACATTCTTGGAGTACATGTGACCATGATGGCTCCCTCACAGGCTAGCAATGCATACATATTTCTGCATATCTTATTCTAGTAGAAAGCAGTTGAAGCGAATGGAAAGTGGGCTTTAAATCCTAAGGGGCCATGTGACAGTTGGAACAAGTTTGGCATGTAATTAAAAGTCAATTAAGACTTCTGACAGCATCCAAACTGCATGAAAATCAAATAATTGTCTACGGAAGTGGGTGGGGAAAGGTAGTGGATTAAATGTTTTAGCTGATTTGATCTGTTTAGATGAGGGTTTTTTCTTTTTTTTTAGGTAAGAACTCAATGTGAATTGAAACAGTTATGTTGAGCATACAAATTTGTTTCCTAAATGAACACAAAGAAGTCTCTACCTACACATATTTTTAAACGAATTCCTCCTTCCCCTCCATTTCCTTCTTGACTTCTAACCCTTTACTCCTGCAGCAGCTTTTTCCCCCATGTCAGTGATTTATAGTTATATAGAACTCTAGACACATAAATTTCTTCTATCGTTGCAAATCAGCAACTAATTTTAAAATTATACTTTTTTTTGGAATTATACTCTTAGAGAGTTGCCTGGAGTTGCATAACTAGTATTGTCAGACATAGGTCTTGAACTCAAGTCTTTTTGACTCCAAGACTTGCTCTCTGAAACTACAACCCTGTTATCTCCTTGAAAAACAAAAAACAAAACCCTGCTACTATGCGGTAAGTGAAAGAAATCAATATCTTTTTTTTAATCATCGGGAATAAATCTCTACCTAGCATAAGGAAGTGGATATGTAGCTCTCTCCAAGGTTGCCCTTCCTGAATGTTTTCTTATCTTGGTTTTGATATCTTGTTCATGAAGCCAGAAGGATACTCTGCACAATACTAGTTATGCAACCCCAGGCAACTCTCTAAGGTCTGTGCTGGGGAGGCTGTAGAATAGACAGTTTTGGAACTGTGCTTCTCACTTTGTTACCTGGGCACTCCATCACTAGAATCTTTCCACTATTCTTGGGTAAAATGTAAGCTTTTTAAATAATGGACATATTCAGAGAATACACCAATTTTTGTCTCCTAATCCAAAAGAGTAACTCTGAGAGGCCTGGGCCTGAAGTCAGAAGACTTTTGTCTGAGTTCTGGGTATCTCCGTGACTTTAGGCCAGAGGTCCTCAACCTGTGGGTCACAACCCCTTTCACAGGGGTTACAGGGGTCGCCTAAGGTCATTGGAAAACATATATTTCCAATGGTCTTAGGAATGGAGATACTGCTGCTCCTCTATCCATCTCCAGGTGGGTACACCCACATGCAGATAAGCCCATATACAAGTATTAAAGGGTTGGGGCATTAGGAAGGTTGAGAACCAACACTCTAGGCAAACAACATTCTCCCTGAGTCTTGATTTGTTTTTCCTTAAATCTAGGCTTATAATGCCTATGTCACAAGGTCAATTGTGAACAAAATGTTTTGTAAACTGCAAAGTAATTTGTAAATGTGACCTGTTATAATATGGGGAAATTACAAACTAATTTGAAAGAGAGGACAATACCATAATAGGCTGATGAGAAGATAGTTGAGAACAAACAGGACTTTGCATAAAGTACACTGAATCATACTGGCTTATATGGCACAGTTGGATTTTTGTGTTCTGATGATGCAATTTTCATCCTGATCTCCACCATCTTTTTAGCATGTGCTGATTTTCACTAGATGGTTCATAGGTTAGAAGAAAGAAATGAGGCAGTTACGTGGATAGAGTTCTGGGACTAGAATCAAGAACTGAGTTAAAATCTAGCTTCAGACACTTAATAGCTATGTGACCCTGGGCAAGTCACCTAATCTTTATTTCAGTTTCCTCAACCATAAAATGGAAATAATAACAGCACATACCTTGTATGGTTGTTGTGCGGATCAAACAAGACAACATTTACAAGTACTTAGCATGGTACTTGGCACATAGTAGGTGCTATAATTTTGACCATTTTTGTTATTTTCATTATTATTAATACTATTATTAAATAAGGATTCAGATAATCCCCATTCCTTGATCTAGACTGGGATTGTGAGAGATGACACTTTAACTTTAATTTCTCTTGGTCAGACCATGTCTAAAATATTGTGATCAATTCTGGATCACATGTTTTAACAAGAATTTATGAAACATGCCCAGAAAAGGCTAATGAGGGTGATAAAAAGTCTAGATTAGAAACTATGTCATGCAAGATAATCCTCATGTGAAAGGACTAGAAATAACTTGAAGAAGAGACTTAAAGAGAACAGATAAATGGGATTCAAATAACTGAAGGGCTGTCATACAGAAGAGAGGTTAGATTTCTTTCATCTATAACAGAAGTGAGAAATAGAACAAATATGTGGCAAGTAATTTGATTCAACAAGCATTTATTATTATTAAAATAATGACAACAGCTAACACTTATATAGCACTTTAAGATTTGCAAAGCACTTTATTAATACTATTTCACTTTTTCTTCACAAAAACCCTTGGAAGTAGGTGCTGTCATTCCCCTCATTTTACAGACAATGAAACTAAGGCAAATAGAGGTGAAATGACTTGTCCAAGGTTGCACAGCTATAAGTATCTGAGGCTGTATTTGAATTCAAGTGTCCCTGACTCCAAGTCCACCATTCTAACCACTTAGCAGCTTCCATTTTTATTAAGCGCCTACTATGTGAAGGCAGATTTTGGCTAAATATATAGCTAAGTCCTGATTAGTGCCAAATAAACAATTTCACAAAACAATCACATTATTCAGATTTTCACTATTCAAAGTTTATCTACATGTAAAATATTGTAATTGGTCCCAGTTCAATTTTCATTTGTTTATTAACATCATAGCAAAGAATAAGAAAAATAC
>CM053582.1:175900317-175930389 GCA_028627135.1 Pseudochirops cupreus
CTTCAGGCCAGGCTGGTTTCGGTTCGCAGTGCTGATATGGTTCCTCGTAGCCGAGCTGACTTTAGTGGGAAGTATCTTTGTGTGCGTTTTGGAGTTCCAGGATTGGTTTAGAGTCCTATTTTATGGGTATTTTGGGGTGGCTCTGTGAGAGCTGCGATGTGTTGCTGCTTCTACGCCGCCATCTTGGCTCCGCCCCCCCAGCTTTTATTTCTGAGTTAAAAGGTATGAACAAGTTAGTAAGTTGGGAAGGGAGGGCAGTTCAAATTGCTTTCCTGAATGATGGGAACAATGAATGCACTACTGCACTAATGGAAATAATGGTGCACTAATATGACTGTTTTCTTCTTCTTCTTTTTCGCTTTTTTTTTTTGGAGGGTGAATGTAGGGCAGTTGAGGTTAAGTGACATGCCCAAGGTCACACAGCTGGTTTTTGTGTTAAGTGTCTGAAGCCAGGTTTGAACTCAGGTCCTCCTGACTCCAGGGCCAGTCCTCTATTCACCATGCCACCTCGCCACCCCTAATATGCCTGTTTTCCCACAGCCCCTCCAGCATTTACAATTTGTTCTTTTTCTTTTTCTTTTAAACTTGGCCAATTTCATGGGTATGAGATGAAACCTGAGTTGCTTTCATTTATATTTCTCTAAGTTTTAGTGATTTGGAACATATTTTTTTTCACATGACTATAGATAGCCTAGATTTTTTCTTCCTCTGAAAATTGCATGTTCATATCCTTCAACCATTTATTAATTAGAGAATGGTTCTTATTCTTGTAAACTTGTATTGGTTCCCTAAATATCCTAGAAATGAGACCTTTATCAGAGAAACCTCTGATACCTTGTTCACATCATATCCTTCAAACACTTCCTTCTCTCCCCCAAGTCTTTTCTTCACAGATTAAATATTTAAAACATTTCCCCATATAATTTTTATATTAATTCTATTAAATCATAAGTCTTTGAAGGTGGAGATTGTGTCTTATCTAAACTGTTTTCCCCAATACCTAGGAAAATATTCTGTAGCACAGAGCTTAATAACTATTGGTTGAATCAAGGCCAAAACAAGGACCAGTGGTATCTTGGTAAATGTTTAACAACTAGCTCTCTAGGGGAATATATATATATATATATATATATATATATATATATATATATATATATATATGACTTGTTTTTTTTGTTTGTTTTCGGGTAGAGATGATCAGAGTTAAAGGACTTGACCAGTGTCACATAGCTAGTAAGTATTTAAAGTTGAATTTGAACTCAGATCCTCTGGACTCCAAGGCCTGGGCTCTCTCCACCAAGTCATTTAGCTGCTCCTCAGGACATGCTTTTAAATTTAATTTGCATTGCTAACATTGTTTTTCATTTACTTTCTTAAGTCTAGACAACCAACAAAACAATAAATCAAGCTGTGATTTATATCATTTGCAGATTTTTTTTTTTACTTTTTGGAAGGGCTCCCTCCAAGAAGGGGCACAGCAATTGTGGTTAAGTGACTTGCCCAAAGTCACAGCTAGTAAGTGTTAAGTGTCTGAAGCTATATTTGAACTCAGGTCCTTCTGACTCCAGGGCTGGTGCTCTATTCACTTCTCCACCTACCCTCCCCCAATTGTAAATTTTTGAGATGAAAATGGGTATGCTGAAAATTTTACAATCTTTGTTGGTTCCAGCATACCCCTGAATAATCCTAGACTCCTGAATTCCACATCAGCACTCATTCCACTGCAATAATGTAATGCCTCCCTGCTGTTTCCCCATTGATTAGCATCCTGACCATAATCTCCCTATCCCAGGGATTCTAATTTCCTGGCTATTACCGTTGAAACCACATTTTAGCCCCCTACTGTCTAATTCCTTATTCTAGTCCCCTTCAACCATGTCCACAAAATGTCCCACTCTAAAGCTATCTATTCTTTCCCCTGTGCCCTCTGGAATGCCTGCTCCATAGGGAAACCTGCTTCTGTCTTACACCCTTTCATTTCCTATTCCTTTCATCTTCAGGCTGTAACTGAGACCTGGCTGCCTCCTGATGACATAGGCTTTCTTTGGCCTCTCTTTCCACCACTTGCTTCACTTTTACTCATTCCCCTGTCTTGTTACTTGAAGCGGAAAGTTGGAGCATTCCCTGGCCCCCCTAGCTACGCTTAGGTTCTCTCTCTACCTTCATCACTTAATAATCTTTCCTTTTTTGAGGTTCACTCAATCCATATCTACTCAATCAAAATTCAAGCTGTTGCTGTTTACCATCTTTCAAAACTCTCAAAGCTCTTTCTTGAGTTCAGTGCCTGACACAGTCTCTCTCCTTCACAAGTTCTGCACTCCTATTAGGGGACTTCAACATGCATATTGATATGCCTTCAAACATCCAAATCTCATAGTTATTTAACTTATTCATTTCTCATGACCTATTCTTCCACCCCACCTCAGGCACACAAAAAGATGGTCATACCCTTTATTTTGTCATTACTCACAAATACACCATTTCAATATTTGTGAATTTTGAAATTCCCTTATCTGATCACAATCTATTGTCATTCCACCTCTCTTTCTCCCTTGTATCCCCAAATCTTGATCATCCTCCACACAGTGACCTCCAGTTTTAAGTCCTGTGTTGTAATGGTAATTAATTTAAATTTGAAGACCCCTTTTTATGTCAAGTAAGCAGGTACTTAGCCCTTAGTCAAGCCTCTGTGAAAGAGGCAGAGGGTGTATACTCTGTCTCCTGTTGCTGACATAACAGGAATGGTTTGGTTGAAACAGGAAGCTAATGGTGTGTGTGTGTGTGTGTGTATAAGAAAAGCCCCAGAGAGGCAGAATCAGAATTTTTCTTCTGGCTGGTTCCTGGTGGAGGAAGCAGAATTTTCTGAGACAGAAAGAGAGAGAGAGAGAGAGAGAGAGAGAGAGAGAGAGAGAGAGAGAGAGAGAGAGAGAGAATAAGTTTCTTTTGGCAACATCTGGAAGCTGACTGAGAAATGAGAGAGGATTTTCTTGAGACCAGAATCTGGTGAAGGCTGAAGTTGCTCTTGAGAAGCCCTGGAAGGCTGAAGTTGTTACTGCCGCTTGGAAGGCCAAAGTTGTTACTTCTGCCTGGAAAGCTGAGAATTCTTCTGGGTCATAGGACCAGCTGAACTGCTGGAGGACTGAAGAAGCATGACCGGGATGCTAAGATTTTGTTTGTTTGTGGCTTGGTTGATCCTTGAGTTCCCGGCAATAGAAGTTGTGAAGGTTTTGAGATGTACCGGACTCTGTGAACTTCAGTGTATAGCAGGAACTGTCCAGAGGACTGGACAAGGACCTAGGAGCTGTCTACTTCTGAATCCAGGTGACTGTTTGGTGGATTCAGGTAGGAGCTGGGACCATGGAAGGGGATTCGGGGAATCTGAGAGACCACCCCAAGTCAAGATGAAGAAAAGGCCTCTGCTTAGATATTGAATGTGTGATGAAATTGAAGTTTACTAGACACCTTGGGGGTGGAGAGTTTGTGTAATTTTCTAATGATTATATTTAGTGATTAACGATACTTAGTGACTGATTGCTAGATAAATGACTGATTAAGTTAACCTATGATTGCCCCATGAGTGGAAGACTGAAAAAATATATTGAAGCCATTTGCAAGAACTCCTTTTAGTCCCCTTTTCCTCATTTCACACCCAGATGTCTTTTGCTACTATCTCTTTCTTCACTCTTGTCTCACATGAAAAGGTTTCCCTTCTCTTTGGCAAAGCAAACTCTTCTACATGTATTCTAGCCTGTCTTCTCCAACAGACTGTCCTATCTATCATATCCCTTATCTTATATTCAATTTTTTTGGTCTACTGGCTACTTCTTTATTACCTATAGACTTTCCCAAGTCTCTATCCTCAAAAATCCTTAAACCACCCATCTCTGCTTTCATCCCATATTACTTGTTCCTTTTGTGACTAAACTCTCTGAGGAGGTCAACTACAATAAGTACCTCCATTTTCTTTCCTCTCACTCTCTCAACTCATTGAAATCTATCTTCAAGTTTCATGCAAAACTATTATTTCCAAAGTCACCAGTGATCTCTTAATTGCCAATCTAATCTTTCTCAAACCTCATCCTTCTTGACTTCTCTGCAATTTTGATGTTGACCATCACCCTTCTCTCGTTGATGACTTCTTCTCTGCAGGTTATTTTTTGACATTACTCTCTTCTGGTTCTTCTCCTACTATTGGGCCATTTCTTCTCATTTTTTTCTTTATCAAGGTCATGCCTGCCAACTGTGAGTATATCATAAAGATCTCTGTTCCCATGAATTTAATTATTATTATTATTATTGCTGCTGATTCTCAAATTTTCTTTTCCAGTTCTAATTTCTCTAATGACCTCTAGTCTCTCCAGCTACCTGTTGTACACCCCGGACTGGATATCCCATAGACATCTTAAAGTCAACATATTCCAGATTGAACTCATTATCTTTTCTGCTAAACCCTTTACTCTTCCTAAAGTACCTATTACTGCTGAGGGTAATTTACTCTCCTAGTGTCCCCAGCTTTCAATCTAGATGTCTTCTTTGACTCCTCACCCCCTCTCACCACCCCTATATCCTATATATCTTTTACCAAGATCTGGGGATTTTGCCTTCACATTATTTCTTACATACTCCTCCTTTTCTCCTCTGATATTTCCATTACTCTGTTCAGGCCCTCAGCCCTCCAGATCTAGATTGTTGCTGTAGCCTGTTGGTTGGTCTCTTTACCACAAGTCTCTCCTCACTCCATTCTGTCCTTCATTTAGCTGTCATAGTGACCTTCCTAAAGTACAGATCTGATCATGTCACCTCCCTATTCCATAAACTTCAGTGACTCTATATCATCTCTATGATAAAATCCAAAATCCTTCATAGTCTGACTGCCCCTTATTTTCCCTATCTTCTTATACTTTACCCTATCCCACCTCCAAATACTACGTGGTCTAATAATGCTGACCTCCTTGCTGTTCCTCAAAAAAGATAGTCTGTCTCCCAACTCTGGACATTTTCATTGGCTGTCTCTAATACCTGGAATGTTCTTCATCTTCATCTCTCTCTCCTGGTTTCCCTGACTTTTTTGAAGTACCTGCTAAAATTCCACCTTCTAAATGAAGTCTTTCCTGAAGGAACTGGGAAGCTAGGTGCTGCAGTGGATAGAACACTGGGACTAGAGTCAGAAAGACTTCAGCCTTAGACCCTTACTAGTTCTGTGACCTCAATTTCTATCTTCCATAGTTTCCTTAACTATAAAATGGGGATAATAACAGCACCTGCCTCCCAGTGTCATTGTAAGGATCATATTAAATACTATTTGTTTAGTTCTTAGCATAGTGCTTTAATAAATATTGGTTCCTTTCCTCCCTCCTTTATTTATCCCCCTTAATCCTAGTATTCTCACTCTGTTGAGTATTTCAGATTTAGCCCATATACAGCTTGATTGTACATAGTTGTATACATTTTGTCTCCTCTATTAAGTTGAGCATCTTGAGAGTAAGGGACATCTTTTAACTTTCTTTGTATCCTCAACACATTTAGTGCAGTGCCTGGTACATTATAGGTGCTTAATATATATTGATTGATTGATTGATTGACTGGCCCTGCACTAACAAGAAGTCAGGCCCAACACCAGTTGAAGGGTTGAGACTTCTCACTGAGGTGGGAAGGTAATTTTTTGGTGCTGATTGGATGTCTCCTCTTAATTCACCATTTGATATTCAAGCCCTGGGATCCCATTGCATAAAACTTCCTCCAGTCCTGCACACTCCCCTGCCCAGTCTCAGTTACCCCTTTATCATAGGAAGAGGTCCTAGGATAAGCCATGGCCAACCAGCTTATGTTTGATACTCTGCTCTTAAGAATGTAACTTGACCAGTATCTTATACCATTTACCAAGATAAAATCAAAATGGATACATGACCTAAACATAAAAAGAGATAATATAAGAAAATTTGAAGAACATGGAACACATTACTTATCAAACTTATAGATAGGTGAACAATTTATGGGTAAATACCAGATAGAGAGCAGAGTGAGATAATAAAGTGGATAATAAGAAGGGTTTGTGCAAATAAAGCAAATGTAGCCAAGATGAGAAGCAAAGAAGAAACCTGAAAAAAAATACGGACATTCTCAGATAAAGGTCTTATAGCTCAAATATATAAAGAAGTTTGTAAAATCTATAAGAATATGAGTCATTCCCCAATTGATAAATGATCAAAGGATATGAATGGGCAGTTTTCTGATGAAGAAATCAAAACAATTTATAGTCATATGAAAAAATGCTTTAAATCATTATCAATTAGAAAAATGCAAATTAGAACAACTTTGAGATATCATTTTACACCTATCAGATTGGCTAAAATGATTGAAGGGAAAAGCAACAAATGTTGGAGGGGACATGGACAAATTGAGACAATAATTCATTGTTGGTGGAATTGTGAACTGATCTAACCATTTTGGAGAGCAATCTGGAATTATGTCCAAAGTTATTAAACTGCCTATACCTTTTGACCCAGCAATAACACTACTGGGTCCCTTTTCAAAGATTATTAGGGAAAAAGGAAAACAACCCATCCATTCTAGAATATTTATGGCACCTCTCTTTGTGGTGGCAAAGAACTGGAAATTGAAGGAATACCTGTCAATTGGGGAATGGCTGAACAAGTTGTGGTATATGATTATGATGGAATATTACTATGCTACAAGAAATGATGAGCTCAATGATCTTAGAAAAACATGGATAGACTTGCTTGAAATAATGAAGAGCAAAATGTGCAGAAACAAGACAACACTGTATACAGTAACAGCAGCATTACTTTGAGAATGACTTTGAGTGAATCTTATTTTGACTGTCATAAATGCCCAAATTAACTACAAAGTGCATATGAAGGAAGACACTATCTACATCCAGAGAAAGAACTGATAGAGGTACTTTTGAAGTACAGAATGATTTTACATACATGTATATGTGAGTGGGTATGTATACACACATATTTGTGTCTAATGGTAGCCATCTCTAGGGTAGGAGGGAAGGGAAGAAAAAAAGGCAAAGAAAGAAATTTACATGATAACTTTGTTATATATTTAAAAAAAATAGCAAGTTGTACATAATAGATTTGTAATTTCATGTGCAATCATCTCTTTTTAAAATTATACTGTGTTATGGAAATGCTTGTTTTATCCCATAAATTAAAAATAAAATAAATAAAAATTAGAAAAAGAGTGTATCTTAATGATAGGGAACTGAATGCTTCAACTTCCCCCTCCCAGTCCCACAAGAAGCTGATCCCCATAGAGGAAGTTTAAAGACTGGAGTAGTCTCAACTTAATATCAGGGTCAGCTGGGGGATGAGTGATTCTAAAAAGAACTGAACTGGCTAGGGATAAGGATATGAGAGGTGACAGCATGGAGGGAGGACTTTATACCCAAGATCCTATTGTGTCTTTCAGTCTTGTCATAGCCTTAGCTCCCAAGAGATGTCCACAATGTTAGAGTAATGGGCAAAAGAGATGCCTGGCTCTAATGCCCCCACACCCTGCTAGGGCAGTTTTGTGGTTGTTGCAGCAGACTATAGGAGAGAGGTTTCTGCCTCATGTGTGGATATGTAGTGTGTGTATATGTATGTGGGATTCATGTTTACCAACATCAACATCCCATGGATGGCCCCTGAGCCTCTTCCCCTTTTCCTCCTCTCCCTCAAATCTGCAGAGGAATGTGTATGTGTAGGGGGTAGGGGCAAATACCAACTAGTTTGGTATCTCTAAATTCCAGACCCTGTCATTTCTGTAATGTAACCTAGAAAAAAAGACCCCAGTGACCCCTCCAACCCCAACCCCATCCCTTTGATCATTGTTTTTGCCATTATTAGACAATAGCATATATTTGGAAACCATACCATGGTTTAATATGTTCTAGGGAAGTATAAACATTAAGACTTGCAGGATCTTTCCTAATAGGTTATATTGGTTTTTTTTTTTTAAACTATGGTATTATACTGAAGAGAGGAAACATGGTAAGGCTGGTTTTAGAGTCAGGAAGACTTGGGTTCAAGTCCCAACTCTGAAATCATATGGTTTATATAACCCAGCCAGTTAATCTCTGAGTATCCCAGGAGCCAAGTGTAAGTTGGGGAGTAGGTGCCAATCTGTATTGGTAGAAGTGTCCACACCAAGAGTGCCTTAAGTCAATAAAGTAACACATCTAGTCCAAAACAAAGAAATAAAAATGTACTGAAAATATTTTTTTTAAATTAGAGAGGGACAGAGAATGAGCCTATAAATTAATATTGTAAAATATTATAACACTTTAAAATAGAAAACAGGTTATTCTATTATTTCATTTGAGAGATTATTCTAAAATCCAAGATATAGAATTTTCCAGAAGTAGAAATAGGATGTCTTCATTTCTTTGATATTTTTCTCTTGGTCCTGGTTTTTGGGAGTGTTATGCACCAGTTATGTTCCTGTCTAACTCATGCCCCTTAAGCTCTAAACACTAGGCTAAGAGTTCAGGATGGATAGATCCAGGCTTCAGGCAGGACAAGATATGTGGAGCTCTTGGCTTCCTCTATTTTACCCAGACCACTTTGAAAAAAAAAATTACCTGGCCTGAGAAATAAGGAATCCAGGTAACTATTTGTTTTTGCTAGTCTAGGAAGTCTTTAGTCATCCTGAGACCTTATTTCTCCTACCCAATACAATTGGTTATTCTGGTACAGATATACATCAGTAATTTACTTCTCACTTCTCTTTCTTCAAATCCTTAGCTTCCTTCAAGACTTAATTCAGGTACCACCTCCTTCAGGAAGCCTATCCTGATTCCCCCATCTTGTTAGCACTCTCTACCTCTTCTAATTATATTGTATTATTTGTCTGCTTAAGGCAGGGGTTCTTTTTTTTTTGGCTTTTTTGGAGGGGGAAAGGCAGGGCAATTGGGGTTAAGTGACTTGCCTAAGGTCACATGGCTAGTAAGTGTTAAGTGTCTGAAGTTGGATTTGAATTCAGGTCCTCCTGACTCCAGGGCTGGTGCTCTATTCACTGTGCCAGCTAGCAGCCCCAGGAAGGAGTTCTTAACCCAGCTCTGTAACAAGGTTTTTTTTGTTTTGTTTTGTTTGTTTTTTGTTTTTGGATAACCTTATTTCAATGTAATTGATTTCCTGTGGAATCCAATGTATTTTTTTGGTGCATTTAAAAATATTATTCTGATAAGGGGTTCATAGGAATCACTAGACTACTAAATGAATCCATAATGAAAAAAAAAAATAAGAACCCCTGGCTGAAGTCATGTATCCCCTGTACAACGTAAGGTCCTTCAAGGTAGAGACTATTCTTTCCTTGTACGATGCCTTGAAGGGAAAGTTGCTTAAAAATACTTGATGAGTTGAATATAATTGATTCCATCTATTAATTTTCCAAAAAAGTTACATTTTCAGCACTTCTGATATACAATCTATTTTCAGGAATATCAGATAAGTAGTCGGTGCCATTTCCAGTGGTTATGGCAAAACCTGGGGTAGCCAAGTACTAGCAGTCAGCAAACAGTAGTGGAACTGAGGTTTCTTTCCCTGAGACAATATTTAGAGGCATCATCAATGTGGATATTCAGGGAAGAGTAAGAACATTGATCAGCCTGGCTTATTTTGGAGCTTTTGGGTGGTTTGGATTATGAAGGGGTAAAGAACCTGTAGCCTTGAAGTCACATGTGGCCCTCTAGGTCCTTAGTATGACTCTAACCAAATCTAAATTTCACATAACAAATCCCCTTAATAAAAACCCTTAATAAAAGGATTTGTTCTTTAAAACTTGGAGTCAGTGAAAAGGTCACACCCAAGGACCTAGAAGGCCACATGTGGCCTTGTTCTCCACCCCTGATTTCAAGTAAGTGTACAGTCCAATGAACCTTTGGTTTTGGAAAGAATATTAGTTATTATTAAGAGAAATATCCCTAATATGAATGTGTCTTTTCCTCAGTGTATAAACTAGGAAAGAGGCATGTGGAAGAGTGGATTTATATGCATATCCCTCCCCTTTTTGTCTAGTGTTTTGTGACAGTGCTTGGTACTACCCCCTTTGGCAAATGGTTAGTTTTTCAGTAAGGGCTAAGTCTATGGTGCACGCCTTTCTGATACTTTCCCATTCTATTTCTGGTATAGCCCCTATTCTGGGACTCCACCCAGTCATTCCTAAGGGTATATTTGAAAGGCTAGACATAACATCTGTTCCAATCCACATCTATTTGTAGTCTTCCTTTCATTTTTATCTATAAATGTTTTCCTAATGATCCTGTTTTGCTGGGTCTCACACCAAGCTTTCTGCATAGAACAGATTTGTCAGCATTTTTGTAGTCATTTATTCTCATTATCAATGACAGTAGAAGAACCATATTTGGACTCTGCCACCTCAGGCACCCATGTGTTATATGAGGAAGCAGAAATTGCACTTAATATTAAGTGGGGCAGAGCAGCTGGACCTGACCAAAGGAATTAAGAAAAAAATCTACACTGGAAGTGACACAATTTTGAAGGCACTGAGGAACTGATTTTCAAAGAGGATATTTCAAAAGAATAAGAATATCAGTGTTATTTCACCTCTGAAAGAGGAAAGTGAATAAGAAATCAGCAACTCCTAAGCCATATTTCTGTCTTTTTCATATCATAAACTTTTTATGATAATGGTCTATTTGCACATTAAGGGTATCCTTGATGAAAAAGAATAGAAGTCAAGCAAGTTTTCACAGATGATTTCTTGCATCAGAGCACATATCCACAGTCACATAACTGACTGATAATTATGAGAAGTGTAAGGTAACGCTGATTTAATTGTTTGTTGATTACCAAAAATGAAACAAAACAAAACAAAAACAAACCCAAAACATTTGACACCGTATTACCATGAGAAAGTCACTTAATCTCTCAGAGCTCTGAACAAATCTCTAAAACTATAAATTACAGATAATTACCAGATTGGTTGAGGGCATTTCCATACTGGGAGGTCTCCACATTTATACAACCATGAGTCTAGAAAACAATATGTCTTTGTGTATACATGGAAAAGCACTTTTTTTCTAACAGTCTTCTTTGGATTGAATTGGTTGTTTTGCAAAGAATAACCTTTACCTTGAATCTTCTTTATCTTTCTTAGATTGTGTCCTTAAATATTAGACTTCTATTATTCTCTCAAAAACATGATTTTCACTCAAGAAGGAAGACTAGATCAAAAGCTGTAAATCTATTTGAAGTTACAAGAAGAGACTCAGTAACTAGAAGGAAGAAAAAAAAGCATCTCATGTTCCTTTTTGGGGGTGGAATAGAGATGTCACTGGATTTCCTCATGTTCATGATCTCTTTTTGTCCATTTTAGACATTTAACCCCACAAAAAACAAAAAAGACAGTTCACTAAGGTCTAAATGATGACACTCATCATTTTATATTATAATTAATCATGTTTCTCTTTTAGACTGTGAAATACATAATAACTAGTTTAGATGTTTATTTGTTTGGGTTCAGTCCTGGAATATTATGATTTTAGGCAAATCCTAGAGAGCAAATTCCCTCTAGCAATGCAAATTAGTAACTGTTACACAACTTACAGTATTAGAAAGTCACCTGGAAAATTGAGAAATTAATGACTTGCTCAGAGTCACATAGCCAGTGATAGATGCAGGTTATGAGTCTTGGTCTTTCTGATTCCACTGTCTCCAATGTTTTATTTAAAATTTCTCTTCCAGGGTGGAAATGGTTACCCACCTCTGACATGATGATGGGATCATCCTGGATGACCTCTGTGATCCCACATGGTTTTAAATTAAATGGTAATCATTGACAAGTCTCATTAAGAAACACTGAAGAAATTTAATTAAACAATGTGAATTCTGTTATACTTCTAACAGGCTCTCAAAGTACAAAGCATTCACAGAAATGCTCATAAACTACTACCCACTGAATCAACTGTATTAGACCAGTCATAACTTATCATGTGGCTCCCCTAGTAAGAATCAAAACAAATTATTTTGAGTTATAATACTAAATGTAGTGAGACATTGAACTTATTCTCTCAGAATAAGGCTGGCCATGTTGTGCCCTCAGGGTTCCAGGGGTAGCCCAGGAAGGGTGGAATGATTGTTATTGAAGGGCATCCATTTGAGCCCTCATTCAGAGATATTTCCCTAACTGAGATACTAATCACTGGCAGTTAACAGTGGGGGGGGAACTTGTGCCCAGAAAGAAATCATTTGCCCAAGGTGCCACAAATCTTAAGTGGCAGAGATTAAATCTGAACCCAGGTTAAAGATTGTGATTTGAAATATCAGACTGCTGCAGATTATAGTTTGGATCCAGATTCAATTCAATTTGATCAACATTTATTGATATCAATTGGATACTTCTAGCACTGCAATAATTTGCTCACATGTCCCAGGATATCTAATGCCTAACCATGGAAAGACATGGAAGAGATACTAAGAAGAGGACAAACTGGCTTTGAATTTTCATAGACTCATAGTAATTTCAGGGTAACTTGGACTATGGGCCCTGTGATATTGTCTCTTCAATAAAATATTTATAGTCCTTGAAAACTCCACTAGGACACACTACAGCATCTGCAAATATACATCATAAGTACTTATAAATTAGCATAGGGATTTAGTTAACAGGGACTGGGTTGGGGGTGGAATTGGTGGCAGGGGAAGGATAAAGTCACTAACTTCACCAATTCTATCCAGTTCTGTTCCTAAGGTGATTTCCTTGGAGTAAAATTGGCATCATGGGAGCTGAAAGTAGTTGACAGGAATTTCCTCACTCTAAATGGAAGTAGTAAATTCACAGGACCATAGCCTGAGGCCAAAATAAAGTTGTTTAAAGGTAGTCTTAACTTCCTCAAGACTTCTCCTGCTGATTGACTGGGGTTATAGTACAAAAAAACTATTTCTCTTTTGCCTAGAAATCCTGAGGGTGTTCCCCACCCAGTTTGAATTTTTTTTTGTATCAACTCACTCCAGTTGTCCTGATCTATATTTGGCCACTGGACTCAGATGTCTCTGGAGGAGAAAGTGAGACTGGTGACTTTGCACACCCCTCCCTTACTGAAATCCAATTCACTTGCGTGTCATTACATGATGTTATGGTCCTCCGAAGGACAAATCGCACAACATACAAGAAGAACAGACCCCCTATCAGCTGAAGATGAGCAGATATGAGCAGAGAGTTTTAACAGCTCTCTATCAATAGAAAGCAGCAGTAAAGAGCAGCTCAGTAAAGAAAACCCTCAGTACAGAGCACCAGCTTAGCATAGAAACAGATTCCGGACCTGGCCATCACCAAGAGATCCAGGGGTTTTGCTGTAGAACATGCAGGTAGTATTGTAGGTAGAGAAGTATTCCAGGAAAGATGCTGAGTGACTCAGGATCATGAGTTGCTCAAGCTGGGCATGTTCCCTGACCATACACATTCCCTACCCATGTGCCCCTCCATATATGTGCCCCTCCATGCATATTCTCTGGGTGTGTATGTTTGAAACAAGTCCCTTCTCCTATTGGTGATGTGGAAATCTGTGGAAAAGTTTACCTCTTTTTATATGGGTAAAAAATCTTCCTCATTACTTATTAGAATATTTAACTAAATGTCTTTTATTTTGAATTAAGGTATTTTCCAACTACCTAGTAAAAGAATCATATAAGTTAGGGGTCATAAGTGTATATTGGCCAAGAGTGATCTTCCACATGAGGTAAAAGGGGGGCGGGGCCGACTGCATATATGGGCAAGTCCTTGATGCTAAAAAGTATAATGTAAGAAAAGTTTCTTCATGAAGTCAAACTCCGAAACTTTCAAAACATATGTCAAAATTTTGATAAATTTACAATTTGATCACATTCAGGCAGATATCAGTAGTCAGAAAGTCCTTCAGCTCCTGAACATAGCTAACTCTCTCTCTCTTAGCTGGGTTAAGATGACTCTCTTTCAGGGGGAGTGCTCATTCACTTTGTGCATTTTCTTTGTGAATTCTAATTTGTAGAACTCCGATTTCTGTTTGTTCTCTGGTTGAATAAATAGGTTTACTTGCTACTCATCATTTTTGATAATATTTTGCATTTGTTGGGAAAGAATCAGGTCTGTAGTTATAAGCTTGGGGCTATTTCTTTTTAAGGGGTAGCAACTGGGAAAGTAACTGGAACATAAAAGTAACATGTCCCTAAACTAGCAATATTAGAGTGTCAGAGAAATAGAATTCTAGTCCAGTACCCCTCTCAGAGGAGAACTGAGCAGCTAGCCCAAAGGCCCCTTCTCCTATTCTTTTCCATGTAGGAATCAGTTTCCCTTGGAGAGGACTAGGCAAGATTCCAGAGATATCTATCAATGCCTCCCTCTGAGCCTTGTTTAGATAACCCATGTGGATGTAGAATTCAACCAAATGGAATGGGTTGCATATGTCATATATGCTCTTAACTATACAACTTGTTAAACTTTAACCAAGGGCAGAAATTCAACAAATAAGCGTCCAGCTTCTGCTTAAAGACAAGGTACTCACTGTCTCTCAAGGTGGGCAGCTAGGTGGTACAGTGGATAGAGTGCCGAGCCTGGAGTCAGGAGTTCCCATCTTTCTGAGCTCACTTTCTGAGGTCATCTTTCTGACCTCACACACTTACTAGCTACTTGATCCTGGGCAAGTCACTTCACCTTGTTTGTCTCTGTTTCCTCATCTGTCAAATGAGCTGGAGAAGGAAATGGCAAATCACTCCAGTATCTTTGCTAAGAAAACCCCAAATGAGGTCATGAAAAATCAGACATAACTGAAATAACTGAACAACAAAAATCTCTCAAAATAGCCAAGACCAGTGTCAGTGAGAGGCTAGAAGGCTAACCCACCGCTGAAGCTATTCTTCTTATACCAGGATTTTGCCTAGGGCTATTTGGCCCATATCTTCCCTTGGATGGCCTGTCCACATGAATTTAGACAAAAAGTTCAAGACAGTGACAGTGGAGATCAGGATCCATTTAGAGCAGAGCAGGATTTTTCAGTCAGAGTCAGTCTCCCTCCCCACCCCTTTGCCAACTTGGGCTTTATTCCCAAGCTTTTCTGGTCAAGAACTAAATTTCTAGTCACAAACTGGGATTGATTGTCTCTTGAGTCAACAGCACACCAATTGATCAGTATCCCAGTTCCTTCAACCCTAGTCCTTCTCCAAATGGTTTTGAGTCTCAAAGTCAAGGTCCTTGGAACTTGGGCTAAAGTTTTGTTTCTGATATTTCCCCTCTTACTTTGCTTATTTTTTTTTAAGTCAGTCATGGGAAGGCTAAATTATGATGCATTGATTTTTGAAATGATTTTACTTTACATTTTTAAAAATTAGTTGATTTTTAAAATATCACAATTTTAAAAGGTTAATATACTCTAAGGCCCAAAGCCTAGTAGCATAGAACTGCTTACTCACCAAAGCAATGCTTTGAAGATCTATAATTTCATTGTTGTGGGTGGTTCCTCTATTGTTGCAAGTTTCAAGCCCTTCACAACTTAGAAGATGATCTTCAAGAGTTGCTGTGACTCCTTGTGGTCAACTTGGTGATAAATCAAACAGGCTGTTCTTCAGACATACAGAGAATCACTAGGCCTCTGCTTAAAGCCTTTCCAGTTTGTTTTATTTTTTTTGGAGGGGTGAAGGCAGGGAAATTGGTTAAGTGACTTGCCCAACGTCACACAGCTAATAAGTGTTAAGTTGAACTCAGGTCCTCCTGACTCCAGGGCCAGTGCTCTACTCACTGTGCCACCTAGCTGCCTCAAGCCTTTCCAGTTTGACAGTGGCTGCTAGAGTCTACCCTCCATGGGTACAGCCTTCAAGAACTCAGGGTTATCTCCTGACCACAATGAGATATCAAAGAAGGATTTTACTTCTAAGTAGACAGCATTCCAAAAAGCTTTAATAGCTTAAAATGACAACATTTCAGAATATTCTATATAGTAGATTAAAATCCAAACTCTAATAAACATGAACATTTACCAGATAATGAAAGACTTGCCCAACATGCCATCTTCTGAAGAACCCAAATAAACTATCTATGCTCATAGGGACATAAATTCAGATCTATAAAGGACGTTATAAGCCATCAAAGGGCAGGTAGGTGGCGCAATAGATAGAATGAAGTCAGAAATCTTCCTGAGTTCAAATTTGGCTTCAGACATTTACTAGTGATGTGACCCTGAGCAAGTCACTTGACTCTGTTTGTCTCAGTTCCTCATCTGTAAAATCTAAGCTGGAGAAGGAAATGGCAAATCATTCCAGTAGTTTTGCCAAGAAGACCCCAAAATGGGATCATGAAGAATTAGACATGACTGAAACAACTGAACAACAACATAGGACATCAGTATTAATCATCTTATTTCACATATGAGGAAACTGAGGTCCATAGACATTAAGTGACTTTCCCAAATGCACAGAGGTAGTAAACAACAGTGGTAGGATTTGAACACAGGTCCTCTGATTTCAGGTGTGACATTCTTTCCATCGTGCCATGCTACTAAATTGATGCCACTACAGATTAGCAATTATTTGGTCTCCAAATGTATAGCTGACACCTCAAAAATAAACTATATTAGCGAGTAAACTCTGTTCCAGAATATCATCCAGAAAACTGAGCATTTGATTAGCCCTATACATCTGGGCTAACAGCGATGCTGACAAAGTTCAATCAAGGGAGGGATGTGTTTAGCATGTCACTGCTATAAAAAGTTACCATCTTGTCTAGAGATGTAGAATGACATAGGCCACTGTTTCTCAGATATCTAGTTAGTTTTTCCCCTGGTTCTACTCCACGCTAACTGGCTCCTTCACCACTTCCCACCCCAACCCCCCTACCCCAAACACATACATATATACACAGAGGCTATGGACAATTCCAGTAAACTATTACCTAGCCCTCTGATTTTTGGAGACAATGAACTTTGCTTTGACTAGGCATGGCCTTCTGTTTATTCTCTGAAGACCACAAGTTGACCAAACCCTATTCTCCCCAGGAGGTTTCTTTTCTTCAGCTTCTAACTAGTTACTTCTAATTATCAGCACCAATCTTCTCTATACACATAGGGAATCCAACATTATTTAGCTAGTGTTGACATTAGCTGAAGTTTACGTTTTAGTGGTAAAGTGATAACCAGTTTTCCTTAGAAAAGCATTACTTGAGAAATCTGTCTCCATAGTTCTGAACCTGACACTGAAAGTATTTACAAAGACGAACTCAGTAGACAGATGAGTTTGGGTAAAACAATGTGCATTGACCATAATTGTTTTTTTCCTTCCCAATTTTCTTTTCAGACAGAAGCTTTATATTGTGCAATGCATTTATAGAAAACGGATTTTGATATGTTGGCCATCTGGTTGTTGTGAAAACATGATAAATGGTGAAATATGGGCCAGCCAAAGGCTGCCTGAAAGGCTACACTTCCAGTTGAGTGGGCCTGAGATTGGAGAAGAACTCACATGGCTTAATTGGAGGGCTAGAAAGATCACAAGGAGTTGGTATATATCCCAGAAAGTAAAATGAAGAGCGAATGTTTTTGCTTCCCAAAATGGATGCAGTCATTTTGAAAAGACAACACATGCTTGATGCAGCAAACTCAAATTTCTAGCTGAGAGGTTTGCTTTCTGAAACCAGCTGAGCCCTGTGGCCTTTGGCATCTATTGAAGGATATCACCTGCATCCAGACACAGGCACAGGAATAGGAAGGGAAGGAAGGTAATCACAAAGTGAATCAGTAAAGAAAAATCAAGAAGAGCTGTAAGTTTCTAAAACAGTTTCTGAAATTTCTGGAGATTATTTACCCTTGACTCAATCTTATATGATGGTATGTTATATCCTAGTATACAGGAATGCAGATCTGTAGCATGTGAAGTTGAATATCTTTCTAAAGAAGTTTATCTCCTTGACTTCATTTCCTGGAAGTTGCTTGATTGAATCAAAGGAAGTAAATATTAACAGGAACGGCAGGAAAAGAAACCATTTCATTTGTTTTATTAACACTTCTTTTGATGAGAAAAGGCTCAAAGGATGTTCTGTAGTTAAAGAACTTGTGGTCTGTCTCAGTACCTTTCTGGCATGGATAGTAATCTTTTTAGAAAGGTCTGACTTTCTCTCTTTCATGAATAAGAAAATTGAAGAACAGAAGGGGAGTTTCCTTAAATTATCAGGACTATTTCATAGAAAAGGCAGCAACAGAAATCACAATCCTCATGCTTCAGAAATTCTCAAAATAAAATATACTGGATTACTCTGAACAAAGCCCTTACATTTTTGTCAAATTTGAGCTGTACAAAATCTGAATGTGGTGCTTATTAATGGTAATGGTTGGGAAAGAAGACAAAGCAAACAACAAAGATAAAATTTATAAAGCATCTTTATTCAAAGGAAGAGAAATGTTAGAGTGACTTTGACAGTAGGTTTATATTTCTTATGTAATTTAGTGAAATTATTTTTCTGTTTTTTCCCCCCCAAGGAGATTTCATTTTAGCAGTGTGGTCTTCATTTGATTAAAGATTTAGTGCCAGAAGGAACCCTTGAGGCCTCTTCCAAATTCAGCACCTTCATTTTAGAGATGAGGAAACTGAGGTTAAATGAATTGGTTAAAATAAAAAATTCAAATGGCATGTCAGTGTTATCAGTCTTTATTAGACAGCTGATAAAATCGTGGTGTTCTTAAAAGAAATGGAGAGAGGCAGGGTGCAGCTAGGTGGAGCAGCAGATAGAACACCAACCCTGGAGTCAGAAGGACCTGAGTTAAAATTTGGCCTATGACATTTACTAGTAGTGTGACCCAGGGCAAGTCACTTAGCTCTGATTGGCTCCCCCTCACCCTCAAAAAAAGAGAAAGTGGGAAGTTAGGAGGAAGTGTTGCTTTAAAGAAAAACTTTATGGGTTTTGTTTTAGATATGTTCATTTTTAAGTGTCTATGAGACATCCAGGTGGAAATGTCCAGTAAAAAGTTGGATATGTAGAATTTGAGCTCAAGAGAGAGATGAAGACTGAATAAAAAGATGTGTAAGTCATTTGCATACAGATGGTAGTTAAATACATGAGAACTGATGAGTTCATCACCTAGTTGTGCTAATGTGATGAGTAACATCCTCTGAAAGTAGTTATAGTTGAGAACTGGCAGGAAAGAGCAATATTATAAGGAGCTGCAGAGAATCTGCTGAGAATACTGGGATAGAACACTCACTCATCGGTTAGGTAGCCCTGTACTATCCCTACCTACAGCAAACTTGTAAGTGGCTGAGGCTACGATTGCTCGTGGGTATTGTTTTCTTTGGACTCTAATATAAATTCTATTTATTTCCTTTAACTTCTAAATAAAACTGTTCTTTTGTTTTAAATTTTGTGAGCCTATGTGCTTGTAGGGGGAGTTGGTTACTATACCCCAGGGAGTGTCAAATATGGCTTTTCCTGATCATCTGAGTAGTGGCCATGAGAAAAAGTAGAAACTACCTGAATCTATTGGTCTAAAGCAGCGATTCTCAACCTGTGGGTTATATATGTGTATATATAGATTTATATATATATATATATATATATATATATATATATATATATATATATATATATATATAAAGAGAGAGAGAGAGAGAGAGAGAGAGAGAGAGAGAGAGAGATATAAAATATCCACTAAACATTTGAGTTTCATTGAGTGCTTACTGTATACGAGACACTGTGTTAAGTGTGGAGGATATAATTAATTAAAATAAAAAGGACAGTCCCTGACCTCAAAGAGCTTACAATCTGATGGGGGAGGAGAGGGAGCCAACACACAAAAAGAGTCAAGAAAGCTGAGGTGAGGGCTTGGGGAGTGGAATGAGACACCAGGGGATGTCTTGTTCCTTAGAGTTGAAACCAGGCAGAGCAGCAGATGCAAAGTGCAATGGACTGAAAGTCCAGTTTCTGCCCTCTATAATGGAAAGCACTGGGAGGAGTTCGGTGCTCTGCTCTCTAGCCCTTCAACCAGAGGGGAGCAGAGACTGAGGGAGGTAGTTTCAATTAAGGCTTGAGTTAGCAGGGCAGTGAGGAGATTAGAAATGATGAGTTTATCCTGGAATGGATATCTTGTTCTGTGGGGTGTCTAGGGTGTTCAGGAAAGACCAGCACCTCTAGTGTGACAGCTTGCGGGGCTGCTCATCTACCCTTGGTGTCCACCTGTCACTCAACTCTCACTTATGACTCCAAGAAGCTGTAGTAACACAGCTACGACACCCCAGTAAAACCATCTCAGCAGATGGAGTAAACCAGGTTGAAGGTAACTGATAGGCTTCAAACCCATTGATGAGTTAAGGAGACATCTACCCCTAGCATGTGAAAACTTCTCCCAGTGGAATTGGTGGAGAACAATTTCTAAGGGCCATGAAGGTGGCTGGAGCAGGTGCTGGGTGGTGCTTAGTCTTCATCAGATATTGAAGATACCAAAGTTATGGCCAGTCATCTTGACTTTTGTCTTGCCACTGAACTTGGATGACTCTGATAGAGAGAGGGAGGCTAACAACTCAGCGCACTTCCGCCTCCTTTAAATACAATTCACATGGAAGTAAAGCCATTACCCAAGATGCTTGCTATTAGTCCTCTTTGAAAATGAAGGATGAACAACAGTCTTGTTCTGTGGAGTTAAAACCAGAGCAGCAACTGTGTATGTGCGTGTGTGTATATACTCTCTCTCTGTATATCTATTCCTATGTATATATGTATGTCAATGTGTACTTTACAGCAGGAACAAAGAGAGGAGTAAAAAAGGTGGGTCACAAAATTTAAAAGGACATTTCAGTCATCTGAAGCCTACAGAAATTTTAAAAATATGCCTCGATCTATGGATCTGCCCTCACCTTTTCTTCAGGACTTTTAGACCATCACTGAGAATCTGAGCTAGTGATTGGGTCTTAGTACCCAACAGCTGCGTCCTGTAAACATCTTGAAGTAGCCCTCTTTTGGAATGGAACATCTACTGTTAGTAATTCCAAAGGGGTTACCCTGGGGACTATTGCACATACTTTTAGGATCTTGGTTCTAGGTCATGAACTTGTTTGTTTCCCTTTATCAGTAGCTGATGCATTAAAAGAGTGGACAAAAAACATTACAATTTTTGTTTCCTGCTAAAGAGTGATGGGAAGAACATGGGCATGGTGAAATCTTCATCTATCTTCTGAATTTAACTCCAAAGCCACTCTTGGGGGCTAATCATCAGATCTTAGGGCAACTAACTACAGCTCCTTGTTTAAAGAAAGACGCTTTTATGAAGTAGTTATTTTACAAGAAAGAGGGTTGGGATTCTACACTATAAGATTCTAATTATCTGGTGTTCCGCTGAGTGTAACTCACCTGCTGTGCATAACTGGAGGCACAACTTTATAAAAGCAGCCTGGTTATCAAAGAACAATGCAGAGTTGTGACTGTTTACAGTGTGTCCTATAAAATAGAGAGGATGTGCATCTTGGCTCAATCAATCTAGTCCAAAGAATTGGAACTTTGGAATTTCCTGTCATTTTCAAGCTTGAGTTTTCTAGGTGAATGCGGTGATGCTAATTTGCAAATTTAGTAAGCTTGCAAGAAGTCCCTGAAAGGAAGAGTGCTGGGGAACCACAGTTTCATAAGATTCTGTAAAAAGGGTGTTGGTTCAGAGACTCTGTCTCCAAGCCACTGTCCCCCTGACTGGGACTTTTGGTATTGGAATATCACCAGAATTGTGTCAGTTGAGGCCTGGACACTGCTTTGGGAATCCCAGGGTCATTTCTACTGTTATCTCTCTCCCCATAGTGACTGCTTAAAGAACAATCAGCCATTACCCAATGACCTGAACAGGATTGATAGCTTTTTAAGTTTGAAGGAAGGGAAGGGTGAGACAAAGTAATGACCTGACTTCATTAGAAACTCTACCCAGAGGCTTGGTATGTGGAACAATCTATTCTGTTTTCATAAAAGTTGCTCAACTATGACACTTCCTCTATACCACAGGCCCTAGAAGATCCTTGGGGAGTGTGGGAGCTAAGTGAGAGCCCCTATTAAGGGCTCACTGGAACATTTCATAATTCTGGGAAGCGACAGCAAAGTCAAAGAAGTGATTGGGGACAGGGTAGGTTAATTTTATCCTCAGGTACAAGTAGGTGCCAGTCAAATGTGTAGACATCTGACAATAGAGTTACAGAGGTCAAATCTTTTTTTTTTCTCCTTTAATTACTTCATCTAACTGGGATTTTGCTAGATGTAGCGCTAGAATAAGACTTAGATGTCCTCTAACCCAAACCCATTCTTCTGTGAATCAATTGAGTGTGCACTCAATTAACTATTTTTTGAATGAATGAATAACAATAAGTATAAGACTAAGAACAAGAATAAAAAGAGCAAGATTAGCCCAAGTGCACCTATAACCCATTAATTGTGAGGCTGCCCATGACTCGGAGGCATTTTGGGTAAACATATAACATTTCAGTGAAATCCCATTAGATGATTTAAGCGTGGTATGGCAAACAAAATTCATAATCTTGAAAATGTGAGGTCAAGCTTCAAGTCCTACCTTCAGATATTCAAAGAAAGCTATCAAGAGGATATGATGGTTGTTTTTAAAATATTTGAAGGGCTATCATGGGGAAGATTAGAGTTCTGTTGGCTCTGAGGTCAGAATCAGGACTAAGGGAAAGAAGTTTGTGCTAAAACCACAAGGGACTGATTCTACAAGTAGTGAGTACCCTGTTATGAGTGGCCTTTAAGCAGAAGCTGGATAACCATCTTTCAGGAATGCTGTAGACAGGATCTACACTGTTGTTGGTGGCTGAACTGAATGACCCTTCAACCCACCATTCTCAATTTATGATTGTTTTATCAGCACTTCTTCCTCCTTTCATTTTATTTGACAAAAACTAAACTGTAAGACACCTCATTGGTTTGTTCCTTCAGCTTCCTGAGTTGGGATAAACATGCCGATCCATTTGGAATCCTCCACTTGTATCTTTCTTTCGGCTGGGAAGATAATGAGAATAAAGATAGCTCTCCTCCCTGTCTTCTCCTTCCTCCCTCAGCTGTTTCCCATTGTCTGGAGAAGGTTCTAAGACACATAACCCAAATGAGGCTGAATCTTATCTGTTCCAGCTGTTGGCTGTTGGTTGATCTGAATCTGTATAAGCCACAGCAGCATTTCCTAGGTCTCTGTTTTAATTGCGCCTGCAACCAGGCTGAGACCTCCAGACTTGGTGTCCTAAGGCTTAGAGTTAGTGAGTGGCATTAAATTGTAGGTCATCCCCTGGAGGACTGAAAGCCCCAGTAAACCAACTCTTGGGGTTTTTTGTTTTTTTTTTTGTAGAGAAACAGACTTAATTAAGATTTTTTTTATGCCCACTTAAAACTTTTAAAGTGTAGGCATTTAAACATTGATAATATTTTAAACAATTCCATCTTTAGGAGTATATTTTGCTCCCAAATAGAATGACAGGTTTTCACTTACACCAAAATGCCTCTAAGTCATGAACAGCCTCATTAGCTGCCAGGCCTCACTTTGTCTCTGTAAATTAGGAAAATGCTAATGAACCACAGTCTGTGAAAAATCTCCTCATTGATCTCTTCTCCTGGTTTTGCTTTGGATGCTGCAGGGCTCAGATACTTTTGCTTGTCACTGTCAGCCTGTGTGTCATGTCATAAACTGATGGTGTCTTTTATCCAAGCCACCTTCCTCACATCCCAACTGTATGAGGATAATGCAGAGGAGTGCCTTTCATGTTTTGGGAATCACAAGTTACTTTTTGACAATCAAATGTTTTTAAATGTGGGGGAAAATAGATGACTATGTTATTTATCCTAAACAGGTGATGGCAACCGAGCTAGCACCTGAGGCAATGGTTGGTGGCATTTAGATCTGGCCCCAGGGTAAAGTTATTACCAGTTAACTTGGAGGGAACCTTGCAAGTCCTGCTATGACCAGGGTTGCTGGGAGGCAACCAATATCAGTTCAAAAATGAGTGAAACCATTCTTTTTGACACCATTCATTCAACAAACATTTATGGAATTCTTTTTTGTTTTTTTGCCAATTAGTCATGTCTGACTCTGTGACTCCATTTGGGGTTTTCTTGGCGAGGATATTGGAGTGGTTTGCCATTTCTTTCTCCAGATAATTTTACAGATAAGGAACCTGATGCAAACAAGGTTAAGTGATTTGCCCAGGGTCACAAAGCTAGTAAGAGTCTGAGGTCAGATTTAAATTCAGGTCCTCAGGACTCCAGGCCCTGGGGTACTCTATCTACTGTCCCACCTAGCTGCCTTACTATGTATAAAGCCCTTGAGTAAGCTGTTTGCCCTTATGAGGCAAGACATTAATACAGAAAATTATACTATACATAATCATAACTTGCAAAACAAAGTTCCAGATGGGCTCCAAAAGATTGGGAATGGAATCCAGGAGGGTTCACTGGAGGAGACAGAATTTTATTTGGGCTTTAAAGCATTGGCTATGGAGTCAAAGGATCTAGATTCAAATCCCACCACTGATCCTTACTGCTTGTATATGACCTTGAGTAAATCTCTTTATCTCCCTCAATCTCTGTTTCATCATTTGTAAAAACAGGTTTTACTGGAAAATTTCTAAGTTCCCTTTCAGCTTTGGTCTATGATTCCATGATCCTATGAACCAGAGTTACCTATGCAGAAAGAATCACCAATCTTTCATATATTTTCCTATTAACCATTTCATGAATGGATGGGAGCTGGCATGGCAATGGGAATAGAGAGCTGGCCTTGAAGTCTGTAAGACCTGAGTTCAGCTTCTTCCTCTGACACATGCCAACTGTATCATTTAACCTCTCAGTGTCCCAGAAAACTCTAAAACTCTAAATCACAGGACAAGCTACATCAATGGACAAGGTTTCTATGCTGTGAAGTCTCCATGTCAGTGAAATCATAGGAATAAACTATTTCTCCTTCCCTTCCCTACAAATGCCTTGTGTTGTAATATCAAAACAAATAAACACTTGAAACAAACAAAATAAAAAGCACGCTTGAGGGTCCGAGTTCAAATCCATACTGTTCCTTTTATGACTAGTGGTTTTTGAGCAATACATTTAACATCTTTGATTCCTAGTTTCTTCATCAAAATTCCTTTTCACTGAATTATAAGCTCCTTGAGAATAATGACTAGATATTGTCTGTCTCTATAGGTGTCTCAAAAGTATTAGCTATTAAGCCGCACTAAGACTTTGGTGATATCCTGTATATTCTCTACTCCACTTGTCTGTCCTGCATGGTAGCCTGAATGCAATTGGACCTTACACATTTTTTTATTGAATGATTAAATGGTAGTTCAACTATTTCTTCCTCCTACCTACCTACCAAGTGGGGATGCTGTGAAGATGAATAGATGTACCATCACTGATTAATAATTAGTGAGTTCACAGGGTGCATTACACAATTTTAGCCTGGTAGTTCCTGGAAAAATGGCAAATGATCAGAATCCTCTTCATTTCATTATGATACTATGAAAAAATATCAATATAATTATTATCTTTAATTGGAGGAAAGGAAGAAATTATCCTTCAAGATCATAATTCCCATGGGGTTCCCATTTTGTTCTCTTTGGTTTCTTGGAAAGAGTTAAAAGCTAGAATATTATTACTTGGCCTGTAACCCAAAAACATTAAAGAAAGGGGGTAAAAGTACAAAAATATTTATAGAAGCTCTTTGCGTAATTGCAAAGAATTGTCCATCAATTCAAAATGCTAAACAAATTATGGTATATGCACATAATGGAATAGCATTGTGCCATAAGAAATGATAAATGGGATGGTTGTAGAAGAACATAGGAAGATTTATATAAACTGATGGAGAATGAAAGAAGCAGAACTAGGAGAATAATTAATCCAATAACAACAGAATTGTAAAGACAGTTTTGAAAGACTTAAGAACTCTGATAAGTGCAATGACCAACCAATGATTCCCAAAGACATTTGGTGAAATGTGCAGCTAGCCTCCTGACAGGGAGGTAAAGAACTCAAGATACAAAATAAGATATACTTGGAAAATGAAAGAATTTGTTCTGCTTGAATGAATGTATTTGTTATAAGACTTCTTTTGCCTTCTTCCCTTTTTTCTTTCTTTTTTTCTTCCTTTCTTCCTTTTTATTGTTTCTTTCAAAGGGGATGGAAAGGAGAAAAATAATATTTGTTAATTGGAACAAAATTAATTAAATTAGAAAAAATTAAGGGATGAGAGAATGTGGGGCTTCCATAAATCCAGTGGAAGCTCAAAGTCCTACTTTTATTATCTGCCCATACTCTACCATATTGTTTCATTATGAAGTCACAAGGAGGCAAATTTCAACTTTATGTAGGGGGAAACTACCTAGAAATTAAAGCTATTTAAGAGTGAAAGGATAGCTTCAGGAGGCAGTGGAGTACCCCTTACTTAACCAATTATTCAGTATTTGGTTCTCTAGAAGAGATTCTTTTTCAGGTACTGGTTAGACTAGATGACCATTAATGTCTCTTCCAATTCTGAAGTTCTGATTCTATAACTCAGAACTTTAAATAGAATAAGAATTGTGTGATTCAGCAGCATTGTCTGCATACCCTGACCTGAAGTACAAACATGTATCATCTGGTACACCAAGCAACCTCAAAATTGCCCTTGTATAGACTAGGCAGGCTGACTGAGCTGAGTGAACATACACTCAAATCAAATTAGCTATTAAGCCTGTAACGATCCCTTGATTAACTTAAATGACACCTGTACTTCCTTCCTTAAAAAAAACATCCAAACTTTTTGATGAAAGACTAAGGATAGGTCCATTGAGGTGGACTTATCTGGACTCTAATTCTTGGGTGCAAAGATTTTATTTTTTGGTTCTTTAGTACTCCTTTCTCTTATCAATGACCTGTAGATAGTAAATATTCAGTAAATATTTGATGAATTGAATAACATCAAATATAACCTTGTATAGAGGACAATTCTAAGCAAAATTATGAATTAGGAGAACACTTATTTTAAAGTGCTTTTCACTTCCTTCTCCACCCCCATTTCCTGGTAGCCTTGATTGTCCTTACTCCTAGCTCTTAATTACTTGTCTTGAGTTCTCTTTCCACTGAAACCTGTTCCTTAATCAATCCCAAAATAATGTTATTGCTTAATATCTTTTATCTATGTAAAGCAAATGTCTCAATGTAGCTCACAGGCAGGCAAGAATAAATATCCTTCTTATCTCCTCCCCTATCCCTATTTCATGGACACTTTAATTCTTGACAGGAAGAGCAACAAGAAGGTGGGAACAGAAACTAGCCATTCTGCTCTCCAGAGAGAGGAAATACCGGGATAGAATCATATCTATTTGTTCCCTTAAATATTATTAGTCTAGAGGAAGTGGCTTTAAGGTTTAAGTGAAACTCCTGATTACTATTCACTAAGGCAGAAGGGGGGAGGGCAAGTTTTACATGCAAGAATTGATGCTCTTCTCATCAAGTATTAGTTCCACAATGAATACATGTAACAAATGGACACTCATTTAATGAACTTGATAGCAAAACAGAAATCAGAGAAAGTATACACATGAGAATGTAGACCATATAGAAAGAACTCTTTCAGATTTCAACCAAGTGGAAAACTCCCTGAAGACTCTAGTACAGTAAGCTGAGTATAGGGACATGATAAAGACTGACAACTCCTCCTTCCCATAGTCTTTCTCTCCCTTCATTGACTTGAAGAGAGATTGATAGCACACATCTTCTTTCTCAAAGCTGAAACAATTCAAATGTCATGGAGCAATGGTCAGGGTCACACAGCATTTAGCAGCTTCTATGTTAAAAGAGAAAAGGGTTTGGAATATAATATTCTGGAAGGCAAAGGAGCCAGGATTAAAACCAAGAATAACCTACCCAGAAAAACTGAGTATAATCCTTTGGGTGGAAAATGGATTTTTAATGAAATAGAGGACTTTCAAACATTCTTGCTGAATAGAAAATTTGAAAGAGAAAATTAGAAGAGTTGAATAGAAAATCTGACTTTCAAATATAAGACTCAAAAGAAGGATAAAAAGATAAACATGAAAGAGAAATCATAAGGGACTTAATATGGTTAAACTGTTTATATTCCCATATGGGAAGATAATACATGTAATTGTTAAGAACTTTATCACTATTAGGGTGGGTAGAAGGGCTCTATGTAGACAGAAGGCATGACTCAATTGTATTTGTATCATCTCAAAAAACTGGACAAGTAAGAAATAGGTATGGAATGGGAAAAGGAGGAAAGGAGAGAAAGACTGGAGGAAATTATCCTACATAGAAGAGATGAACAAGGAAGAGCTTTTACAGTGGGGGTAGGAATGGTGGGAGGAAGACAGGCAATACTAGAACCTCATTCTCATTTTCTGAATTATTTCAAATAGGGAAGAAAATATACACACACACACACACACAAACATATACATATATTGTGTGTGTGTCTGTGTATACACATATACATACACACATTTAAACAGTTGGGTACAGAAATCTGTCTTACCCAAAAGGGAAGTAGGAGGGAAAGGGGATACTAGAAAGGGGGGTGATAAAAGAGAGAACAGATTAAGAGAGTCAGTGGTCAGAAGCAAAATAAACTTTTGAGGAAGGGCAAGGTAATAACAAAGAGAGAGAGAAAGAGACAGAGAGAGAGAGAGAGAGAGAGAGAGAGAGAGAGAGAGAGAGAAAGAGAGAGAGAGAGAGAGAAGGAAAAACAGAAGAAAACAGGATGAGGAAAATGCACAATTGATAACTATAATTGTGTTAATGAAATGAACTCACCCATAAAATAGAAATGGAAAACAGAATGGACTAGAAATTATAACCTAACAGTATGTTGTTTGCAAGAAACACATTTGAAATGGAAAGACACACAGAGTTAAAATAAGGCACTGGAGCAAAATACATTATACTTCAACTGAAGTATCATAGAAATATTGATTGCTCATGACTAAGCCAAGCCACAAAGGCAGGGTAACAATTATGATTTCAGACAAAATAAAAACAAAAGTAAACTTAATTAAAAGAGAAAAGTGGAGAATCTACAATTCACTAAAGGGTATCACCAACAATGACATATCAACACTAAATTCATATGCACTAAATGGCATAGCATCCAAATCTTGAAGAAAAAGTTAAGTGAGTTATATAGGATGAAATAAACAGTAAAACTATACTAACAGGGGAACCTCAACTTTCTTCTCTCAGAACTAGATTTATCTAACCATAAAATAAATAAGAAAGTCAAAAAGATGAATAGAATCTTAGGAAAGAAATATGACAAACATCTGGAGAAAATTGAATGGGAATAGAGAAAGGAATATACATATTTCCCAGTGGTATATGTTATCTTCACAAAAACTGGCCATGTATTGAGGCATAAAAACCTGATAAATATGCAGAAAAGCAGAGATATTAAATGCATCCTTTACATATCATAATTCAATAAAAATTACATTCGATAAAGAGTTGTGAAAGTATAGATTAAAATTAACTGGAAACCAAATGATCTACTTCCAAAGAATAAGCAGGTCAAAGAACTAACCATAGAAATGACCAATAATTTCATTAAAGAGAATGGCAGCAATGAGACAACACAACAAAATTTGTGTATCATGAGTAAATCAATAAAAGAAAGAATGTGCAAATTGGGCATGCAACAACAACAACAGCAATGACAAACACTAGAAAAAGAACAAATTAAAAATTCCTAGTTAAACACCAAAATGAAAATCCTCAAAATCAAAGGAGAGATGAATAGAATTGAAATAAAAAATTAACTCATAAGTAAAACTGCTGGTTTTGAAAAAAATAAAATAAAAAATATAAAAAACTGGTTAATTTAATTTGAAAAAAGAAAGAAGAAAATCAAGTCATCAGTATGAAAAAATGAACAGGGTGAATGCAGCATCAATGAAGATAAAATAAAAGAAATTATTAGGAGCTATTTTGCCCAATTACATTCCAAAAATTCTGGCAATCTGTGAAATAGAGTAATATTTACAAAAATAGAAATTGCTCAGATTAATAGAAGAAGAAATAGAATACTTAAATAATCCTATCTTAGAAAAAGAAATTGAGGGGGGGAGGAGC
>CM053582.1:175930889-175954466 GCA_028627135.1 Pseudochirops cupreus
AAAAAAAAAAAAAGAAATAAAAGCTGCGCTGAAATGTAGACTCCAGCTTTCTTACTAAATAATAACTAGCATTTATATAGTTCTGTTGTTTACTAACCATGTGACCTTGAGGAACACACTTCACTCTCTGGGCTTCATTTTCCTCCACTGAAACATGAAGGAAGTGGAGTAGATGAACCATGAGCCTGTGATTCTCAGGTAAACAGCAAAATTCTGAAATACAAAGTTTTTCCATAAGAGTAGAGCCATGCCAGGAATAAAAATGGCTGATTTGGATTAGACTACAACCTCTGGCAGTTTTTAAGGTGTATAAACTCAGTTCCCTGGAATTGCATAGGAAAAGACAGGTGTGTCTCACACAAAGCTTTTCTTTATGTACCACACAGCTCCGTATAT
The DNA here is from genome assembly GCA_028627135.1 of Pseudochirops cupreus. Taxonomy (NCBI): domain Eukaryota; kingdom Metazoa; phylum Chordata; class Mammalia; order Diprotodontia; family Pseudocheiridae; genus Pseudochirops; species Pseudochirops cupreus. Next base: position 175,931,286 of record CM053582.1, read on the forward strand.
GTGTGTACACACATGCATAAATACACATGCATATACACCCATATACATACATACATGTACATACATAAATATGCTCTACAGAAATATATACACGTGTGTATGCATGCATGTATATATGTATGTGTGTAACTCCATTTCAGCTACGAATTGGAGAAGTGTTAGAAGTCCTGAGTCATGCATGATCTGTCTGGGGATGTTTTTCTGTAACTCTCTAAGCTTCCTCCAGTTCCTTCTCTGCTTTAACCTGTGGAGATACCAAAATGGAGGTTAGCAATTCCTCTGGGAGTTTAGGACAGTCCCAGAGAGGGAATCTCCACAGGAGCGGCTACATGAGGCAGTCTGTTTGCTTCCTTCATCTCTTTTCCTTTGAGGCAAGCTTACTAATTCCCATATATTGAGAGCAAAGGAAAAATCTTGCATATTCACTATTGCTGGCTCTGCAGTAGTGAATAAGCAAGATTATTCTTCTGCTCTCAATGTATGAGAATATATATATATATATATATGTGTACATCAATATATATGTATATATATTGATATACACACACATATTTGTTTTACTTCTCTCTTTTCTTCCTCCCGTCTTACTCACTTTCTTTTCCTTTACAAGCTGGGGCAGCAACACAAGCAGCCAGCAGATCAAGTTGCTTAGTCAGGTTTCTTTTTCTGCTGCATCAGACATGTCTGACCTTGGGGGGCTGAATCCAGGCTGCACTGATGGTGCTTGGGACACCATAAATGGAGGCTTTCTTTTCTGCCCTGCCCCCACCGCGTTCTATGCTGGTGGTGTTTCTAGAAGCAATAGGCTATAGTTTGGGAGACCAAGGAAGACTTTGGGAAAAAAATTGTTAGAAAATTCAGATTCTAATCTACCTTTGCCTTTGAGTAGCAGAATATACACTTTTAAATTGGATAACATGGTCAACATTGTACAGAGTTCATTTTTTCAGATGATGACGATAATGGTGATAGTGGAGATGATGAACCAACCAACATGTGTTATTAAGCATGCTTTGTGCATTGGTAATGAATGATATTGGTTCCTGCCATTTTGTTATTCGGTGTAATGGTAATGGAATTTGGAGATGCCCCTGTATTGGCTTGGTTTTGGGGTTGAGTGTTAAAACCCAGAGCTTGTGAATCCTAGTTGTGGGATGGACTTGTTGACATGAAGAGAAAGGGCTGAACTGGGAGAAGCCATGAATTGGGAGAGAGGCCCAAGCCTAGAGAAGGCCAGAAGGACTTTGGGAGAGCAGTATCCAGTATCCTAGAGCCTGAGTTGCTGAGAGAAAGACTGCTGAGAGCCCATTGGAACTGCCCAGGACTTTTGAGAACTGCCACCTGGAGCTGCCAAGGACTGAGGAGGCATGGCTGTGATGATGGTATTTTGTCTGTCTGTTCTGATGTTGTTTTGCCAGACTCACCTGAGGGTGAAGGACAGTGCTGCTGTTGTAGAGGTCCTGGAACCTGGCTGTTGGTTCAGAAGCCCTGAAGGAGGATTTTCTTGTGGTACTTGCACAGAAATCCTGGAAGAGGGCCTTGCTGATGTTTTCAGGGGTTCTGGGACTGTTCCACAGGCACAGAGTGACTTGATGTGGACACTGGCTATGGCTTTGTTGAGCCTTGACTCCCCAGGAACTGAGATTGCTGAGGGCTTGCCTTGAGTCAAGATGAAAGAAGGGCCTTTCCTTGGGTATTCAATGCTGAGATGATATCTTAACCTTGTTATAGAGTAAGGGTGGATGGCCTTTTGTGTTCTCCTGCTCCTTCTTGAGAAAGTGCTTGGTGTTAATGGATGGTATTGTAATTACTTTGTGTCCAGGGGTGGGAAACCTTTGGCCTTTTTGTGTTCTGTGATTGACCAAATGAATGTACTTTGTTTATGATTGGAAACTGATCTCCATTTGAGAAGAGACTTTTACTGACTAAATGAATATACTCTCTAGGGGTGGAGTAGTACCTGGATTGAATTAAGAACTGTTATGGGAATCTGAAGATCTTCCCTGCCTCTAGGCCCTTTGCTAAAGTGGCTACACGACTCTGAGAACCTTCCCTGATTAGAAAGTGTACTTTGCCCCTTGATAGGCTGAATGTGGTCACGTGGAGCCTGTGGCAGGAGGCTTGTTTTTCAGGGATGCCCGTGCCTTGTAGCTTTGTGATTAGGCAGTGGGTCAAGAGGGCTGTGACATTCTCTGATCCAGAAGAAGGCTATATATGCCCTGATGTGAGGTTTTGCTTTAGGGCTTACTTTGAGAAGAGTTGTGTGATTTGGCCAGATAAGACTCTGGGAAGCAGTTGAGCCCCCTGGCTTTGAAAACCCAGATGTTGGTGCTTCCCTCTCTGGTAACTGACTAGGTATGGATGTGATGGTCAGATGGTTGGAAGCCCATCTGCTGATCTGTTTCTTTGTTTGCTTGTAATTTGTGTTTGTAACTTGTGTTTGCATTCTCTGAAGTTCAGGGTGCTGACTTTTTTTCCCCTGAACTAGGTAAATGATATATGTCTGATTGATTAAAGTGAGACTGTTAACCCATTTTGAGTTGCTTTCCTTTAGAAAAGCAGATCTAAGAACCTGTGCTAGCAGCCACCCTGGGTATGCTAAGGTGCTTGCTGATACAAGAATTTACTTGCTAAAGGAATAAGTTACACTGTATTTTGACTTTCTCTGTTCTGTGAATGTTTGCTGAATAAATGGGGTTTGCTATGCTGGTAATCCGAATCTTGGAAGTTGTCTTTGCTTGGCATTACATTCAGTCATTTCAGTTATGTCTGACTCTTTGTGATCTCGTTTGGGGCTTCCTTGGCAAAGATAATAGAGTGGTTTGCCATTTTCTTCTCTAGTTCATTTGACAGATGAGGAAATGAGGCAAACAAGGTGAAGTGACTTACCCAGGGTTACACAGTTCGTAAGTGTCTGAGGCCAGATTGGAACTCGGGAAAGTGAGTCTTTCTCACTTCAGGCTTGGCACTCTATCCACAGTCCCACCTTGCTGCCCCATCTCCTGTCATGCACTTTCTCATTTAGAACTCTAGCTCTACGCTTGGCTATGCTGACTTGGTGAGAACTCCAGCTGCCCAACTGAGCCATATTCTTGCCATGATACCTTAACCCCTGCCTGCCTCTTTCCAGCTATTATTCTAAGGTGGGTAAAGGTCCTGGGCCTATGATTTCATTGGCATAGGGGGCTTCTAGGTACAGAAACTCCCCTTATCAATGGATATTGTCAGCCATTTTTAGTCTTTGAGATTTATCTAGTGCACTAAAATATTAAGTGAATTGCTCTGGGTCATACTGCCAATATGCATCAGAGTCAACACTAGACCTCAGGCCTTCCTGGTCCCCAGTCAATTTTTCAGCCACTACACCATTATACTTTTCTTTAATAATAGTAATAAAATCAAGACTATTACCAATAATAATAAAATCAAGGGTACATTAGCATTAGAACGTCCTATGGCTACCTCCAGTATCATCCCTGTGACTTTTCCTTTCCCTAGCCCAAACTACCCTATATACGTTGTCTTCCCCTTTAGAATGGATGATTCTCGAGAGCTGGTACTGTCTAGCTTTGATATTTTATATTCTCAGGCCTTAACACACAATAAGCTAGTAATAAATACTTTGTCATTCATTCACTTTCAGTTATGATGATAATGGTGGTGTGTGGTGATAGCAATAGAAAGAAACATGGTGGGCATAAGTAGTCTGGAGAGTATGATCAAGGTTGATTTATGCTCCAGCACCAGCATAAAAGAAATGATCAGAGATGTATGTCATTGGAAAAGGCAGTGGGGGGAGGGACCATAAATCCCATAGCAAAAGCAACTGACAACAGATGAGCAACCTCCAGTCATTCTGGAAAACAATTTGGAACTCTGCCCAAAAAGGTTATCGAATCACACCTACCCTTTAATTCAGTGACACTACTACTGGTTCTATACTCTGAAAATAGCCATGAAAGAAGAAAAAGAGCTTTGCATAAAAAATATTTCTAGCTTATCTTTTTGTGGCGACAAAGAATTGGAAACTAGGGGGATGCCTATCGCCTGGGGAATGACTGAGCTAATTATGGTATCTGAAAGAGATGGAATGCTCTTGCGCTCTAAGAAATATGATTTTCTACGGTTGGTTTCAAAAATACCTGGGTTCACTTGCATGAACTGATACAAAGCAAAGTGAACAAAACAAAGAGAATAGAAATAATGCTGAAGAGTCAAATTATTTTGAAAGTCTTAAGAACTCTGATCAAAACAATTACCAATCATAATTCCAAAGGAATTATGAGAGATAATGGACTCAGATTAAAGACTGAGACACACTTTTTAACATGGCCAGTACAGGAATATTTTGCTTTGCTAAACATACTTGTTACAAGGGTTTTGCTTTCTTCCTTTTTTTCCAGTGGGAGCATGGAAAGTAGGAGGGAGAGAAGGCAGATATTTTTAATTGATAAAATATAATTTAATTCAAAAAAAGATGGACAACCTTAGTACTGCATTAATATTTACAAAATAGTACATGAACCAGTGGAAGAGTTCCAATACATTGGATGGATCCCTTTTGGAGAACTTTTAGAAGCATGTATTTATTTGGGGCCAAGAATGGTCCAGGATGAAAAGGCATGGAGAAATTATTGACTGAACCTGTAGTGAGAATGCCTAACATTGATGAGGTCGTGGATCCTTTGAAATATTCAAATAGGATAATTATGGTAAAGATCTACGAACACTCAGATGGAGATACAGAATCATTTACAATGTTACATTACTGTTGAACTGAAAGTGTGTTGGCCTCAGAATCAGGAAGACCTGGGTTCAGGTCCTACCTTTCACAAATACTGTTTGACCCTGGTCAAATCACTTAACCTCTTACTACCTCCAGGCAACTCTCAAAAAGTCTACAAGTTGCAGATGAGTTAACTGATTTGCACTAGTAAATGGAGCTCCCCAGTGGTGGGGCCAGATATCAATAAATTTACAGACCCAATAAAACAAACAGAGAGATAGATGTATGGGTAGATAGATTGATAGATAAATGAATGAATAGTAATGAAGAAACAATGAATGAATGAATGAATGAATAAGAGTGCTATTTTTGGTTTTCAAAACATAGGGTAGAACCTAATGGTTTTACCCAATGTTGGAGGATATGGACAAGAGTTGCAAAGGATGAACAAGCATGGCTAGCTAATGATCTGCATCTTTGGAGGGAATATCCACTTTGACAAGGTCACGTATCTATTCATCAGTGTGCTGGAACCATCTGAAACCAGCTTTCAGTGTGAGCTCTAAATCCATGATCTGATAACACCTCCAAAATCAGCAAATACTACACATTTGAATTATTAAATAAATTAATAATTTAATTAGGTAACTAATTAAAACAAGGCTTGATTTATTATTTTTATTATCTAGACCTTTTTAAAGTGATGGAGAAAATGCTAATAACATAGATTAAATTTAATACATTTTTGGTGAGCCAGCATACCTCAGCATATCTCTGTGTCTACTGGAGTACTGGCATATATGTGAGGCTTGTGTCACCAGCTGAATTAAAAGTTCTTGAAGAGAGGGACCATGTGTTATACTTTTTTATATTCCTGAAGTACCTAACATAGTGTGTTGCATATTATAGACCTTTAACAAACATGCTTTGATTCATGCTGTTACACACAAAGCCACTTGGAATAAAAAAGGAATTGCTTTAACATGATTCAATAGCAAAACAGTTTGCCTTGATGCAGAAAGTTAAACATAAATGATTCTTAAACCCAATGGGCCTGTCCTAGGTACCCCTAGCTTCTGGTAAATCAGTGTTACAGTTCTATAGAAACTATGTGCTTATATCTGATTTAGAACATCTTAGAAATGGTTTTCTTCTATAATTCAGAGCCCTGGCTTCTTCATGGAGTGAAGTTTTTTTAAGGAGGGAAGTTATTTTTTTTTAAGTGAACTTTATAGAAAACTACTTTCCAAGCAGACTGTTCTTAAAATATAATTTACACACATTAATTTCCTTCTAAAATATCATTAAAAATAAACACATTAGGAAACTGACCTCTTTTGAGAAATAGAACAGAAAAAAAAATATGTAGCGTCATGACCAATATACGCGTGAAAAATGCCTGCCAGAAATGGATTTATATTTTAGATAATCCACATAATTGGTTGACATTTTCACCGTGATTTAATAATTGCAGAATCATTGCTCCCTATATGGCCTTGGAAAAACCACTTACTCTCTCTCTCTCTCTATCTCTCTCTCTCTCTCAGGGTCAGTTTCTTTCTCTATAAAATGAGAGGACAGGATTAGGTGATCTCTAAAATCTCTTCCTGGCTGCTAGATAGCACAGTAGATAGAGCACTGGGCCTGGAGTCAGGAGGACCTGAGCTCAAATGTGCCCTCAGATACTTATTTGCTATGTGACCCTGGACAAGTCACTTAACCCAGTTTGCCTCAGTTTCCTCATCTGTAAAATGAGCTGGAAAAAGGCAAACCACTCTAGGATCTTTGCCAAGAAAACCTCAATGGGGTCATGAAGAGTTGGACACTACTGAACAAAAATAACAAACATCCTTTCCAGCTGTAAATCTATAATCTGATAATAACTTTATATGTTTAACTTCTGCTTTCCATTCTTCCTTCTTAATCAGGAGACCTAAAGTTGAAATCCAGCTGTACTTCCTACTCCCTGTGTGACCTTGGGGAATTACTTCTAGTCCCTGGATGACAATTTTCTCATCAGCAGATAAGGTAGTTGAACCAGATGACCTCTAAGATCTCCAGTTCTTGATCTATGACCTAAGGTCACAGAGAGGTACCAGGTTCCGACTTGGCAAAGCCTTCTGATAGTAGTTTTGTTTGGGGGTAAAAATAGCTGAGCACACACCACTCCTTCCGATTAGTAATCCTCCTTGTGTGTTTACCATATGTCTGAATGACAGAGGCTGCCCTCACTTTAAAAGCCTCAAGGAGAAGGACTGTATTTAATAGAAATGGCAGCACCAGCTAAATGAAGATATACATTCTCTCCTGCCTAGCCAGTGTGGAGATGAATAGACATTTTTAGATTCAAATAAAATGAGGTGGATCAACTTATGTTTTTGCTTGAAGAAATGAAGATACATGAAAATACATATTTATGAATCTACTTTAACAGCCCCAAGGTTACCAACTAGGGATGGGGCTCTTGTTCCTGATGCAAGTCAAAAAAAAAGACAAAGAAAACAAGTGAAGATTGATTGGAGAGAGTATCTATCAGGCAGTCAAGGACCCCTCGAATCCTGTCTTTACTGTTTCTTACCTTTACACTCAGCTTCTCTGGGACTTAGTTTCTTCATATTTAAAAAAGAGGGGCTTGGATTAAAAGACCCCTAAGGTCCCATCCAGGTTTATATCATTGAATCACAGAATTTCTGAGTGACTTCAGAGGATGCTAGTCCAATCTGATGAAAAATGCCATCAACAACAGGTCTACAGCAATTGGTGTCCTAGGTTTTACTTGAAGATGTCCAGTAAAGAGGCAGCACATTTCACTTTGGGGTGAAATCAAATGTTAGAAAGCATTTCTTTACCTCAGGTCTAAATTTGCCCAGTTTCTTCCAATTTCTATTACTCTGAGTATAGCTTTCTGGAGCTAAGCAGAACAAGATTCAACTCTTTTATCTTGACAGTTCTTCAGACACTTAAAGATAGCTATCATTTTCCCCTTCAGTCTTCCCCACAATACACACACACCTAAGTTAACCATTCCCAGTTCCTTTAAATGTTTAGCATGTGGCATGAACTTCAGGACTTTCACTATTCTTGACTGCCCATTTTTGGGTTTTTTTCCAGATTATCAAAGTCCTTCCTAAAATGCAGCCATCAGACTTAAACACAGCATTTTAATTATAGTCTGATCAGTATATCAGGAATATTGCTGTATCAGCAAGCACCCTAGCATGCCCAGGGTAGCTGCTAGCACAGGTTCTTAGATGTGCTTTTCTAGAGGAAAGCAACTCAAAATGGGTTAACAATATCACTTTAATCAATCAAATGTATATCATTTACCTAGTTCAGGGGGAAAAGTCAGCACCCTGAACTTCGGAGAATGCAAACACAAGTTATAAGCACAAGTTACAAGCAGACAAAGAAACAGATCAGCGGATAGGCTTCCAAACCATCTGACCATGACATCAGTTACCTATTCAGTTACCAGAGAGGGAAGCACCAACATCTGGGTTTTCAAAGCCAGGGTCTCAATGGCTTCCCAGAGTCTTGTCTGGCCAAATCACACAACTCTTCACAAAGTGAGCCCCAAACCAAAACCTCACATTAGGGTGTATATATAGCCTTCTTCTGGCCCGGAGGATGTCACAGCCCTCTTGACCCACTGCCCAATCACAAAGCTACAAGGCGCGGGCATTCCCGAAAAAGAAGCCTCCCACCACAGGCTCCATGTGACCACATTCAGCCTATTAGGGGGCAGAGTATACTTTCAAATCTGGGAAGGTTCTCAGAGTCATGTAGCCACTTTAGCAAAGGGCCTAGGGGCAGGGAAGATCTTTAGATTCCCGTAACAATTGCCTCCTTATTTCTGACCACTATCACCCTCTTAATATGGCCTAAAATAGTACCAGCCTGATTAGTTGCTAGAATCATTGCTCCCTACATGGCCTTGGAAAAACCACTTTCTCTCTCTCTCTCTCCCTCAGGGTCAGTTTCCTTCTCTATAAAATGAGAGGACAGGATTAGGTGTCTGATCATATGTCTTGGTTTCATGTCTTAATTTTTCCACTTAGTCTTTTTTAATATAGTATTTTATTTTCTCCCATTACATGTTAAAACAATTTTTAACATGTGGGTTTTTTTTAAGCTCTGAGTTCTAAATTCTATCCCTCCCTTCCCTCCCCTCCTACCTGAGATGGTATGCAATCAAATGTAGGTTATACATGAGAAATTATGTAAAACATTTCCATATTGGTCATTTTTTCTTTTCTTTTGTCTTGATTTGTTTGTTTACTTTTAGTTTACAAGATTCAGTTCCACAATCCCTGAGTTTCAAATTTTCTACCCCTTCTTCTCTTCCCCTCCCCCACCCCCATGGTAATATTCAATCAAGTATAGGATCTGGAAATACTTTCACATTAGACATTAGTGATGTTATATAGAAGGGTTGTAACAGACAGAATTAAAAATGGGCAAGAGTAAAGAAAACCAAACAAGAAAAAGAATGAGAGCAAGTAGTTTGCTTCAATCTGCATTCAAATTCTGTTTTTTCTAGTTCTTTCTCTCAATGTAGACATCTCTCTCTATCATGAGTCTTTTAGAGTTGTCTTATAACTGTGCATTGCTGAGAAGAGTCTGGACTATCAAAATTGGTTGTCACACATACATTGTGTCTGTAATTGTGTGCAAATTTCTCCTGCTTCTGCTCTTCTCACTCAGCATCAGTTTGTATAAGCCTCTCCAGGTAAATATGAAGTCTGTCTACTCCTCATTTCTTATAGCATGATAGTATTCCATTGCATTCATATACCACAACTTGGTTAGCCATTCCCCAATTGATGGGCCTCAATTTCCAATTCTTTGCCACCACAAAAAGAGCTGCTGTAAGTATTTTTGTACATATGGTTCTTCCTCCCACTTCTGTGATCTCTTTGGGATACAACCCTAGAAGTGGTATTGCTGGGTCAAAGGGTACACACTTATTTACACCCTTTGGGCATAGTTCCAGATTGCTTTCCAGAATGGCTGAATCAGTTCACAACTCCAACAATGCATTAGCGTTCCAATTTTTTCACATCTTCTCCAGCATTTGTCATTTTCCTGTTTTGTCATCTTAGCCAATCTGGCCAATGAGATGTGGTATCTCAGAGTTGTTTTGATTTGCATTTCTCTAATCAATAGTGATTTAGAGCATTTTTTCATATTCTTATAGATATCTTTAATTTATTCCTCTGAAAACTGCCTGGTCATATCCTTTAACCATTTATCAATTGGGGAATGACTTGTATTCTTATTAATTTGACTCATTTCTCTGTATATTTTAGAAATGAAGCCTTTATCAGAGACACTGGTTGTAAAAATTCTTTCCCAATTTTCTACTTCCCTCTTAATCTTGTTACATTGACTTTGTTTGTACAGAAGTTTTCAATTTAATGTAATCAAAATTATCCATTTCACATTTTATAGTGTTCTCTGATTCTTGTTTGGTCATAAAGTCTTCCCTTCTCCATAAATCTGACAGGTAAACTATTTCTTGCATTCGCAGATTGCTTATAGTATCAACCTTTATACCTAGATCATGCACCCATTTAGACTTGATTTTGGTATATGGTGTTAGATAATGGTCTACACCCAGTTTCAACCATTTGTTTCCAGTTTTCCCAGCAGTTTTTGTCAAATAGTGAGTTCTTGTCCCAAAAACTTGGGTCTTTGGGTTTATCAAAGAGTAGATTACTATAGTCATTGACTGCTGAGTCTTGTGTACCCAATCTACTCTATTCCTCAACCAGTACCAAATAGTTTTGATAACTGCTGCTTTATAATACAGATTACATATTGGTCATTTTGTAGAAGAAGATTTGATTTTAAGAAAGAAAAAAAGAAAGAAAAAAGAAAAAGGAAGGGAGGAAGGAAGGAAGGAAGGAAAGAAGAAAGAAAGGAAGGAAGGAAGGAAGGAAGGAAGGAAGGAAGGAAGGAAGGAAGGAAGGAAGGAAGGAAGGAAGGAAAAAGTGAAAATAGCATGCTTCAGTCTGTATTCAGATAACATCAGTTGTTTCTCTGGAGGTAGATAACATGCTTCATCATGAGTCTTTTAGGATTGTCTTGGATCATTGTTTTGCTGAGAATATCTAAGTCATTTACAATTCATCTTTGTACAATGTTGTTGTTACTGTGTGCAACATTCTCCTGGTTCTGGTCACTTCACTTTGCATCAATTCATGTTTTTCTGAAATCAGTTCAGGTTTTTCTGAAATTGTCCTGCTTGTCATTTCTTATAGAACAATAATATTCCAGCACAATCATATCCTACAACTTGTTTAGCCAATCTTCCACTTGTTCTTGTAACCCAAGTACGTTTCATCTATAAAATGTGGATGGGGGGGAAGAAGAGAGTTACTGATATGATTTCATTAAGTGAGGAACCCCTAGTAAGGAAATTCCCTTTATCAATACTAATTGACACCTAACCTGTACCTTATACTCCTAGAGAGCTGCCAGGGGCATTTAGAGATTAAATGATTTGCAGAGCAATGTGTGTCAGGGGCAAAACTTGAAGCCAGGTTTTTATGACTCTGAAACTATCTATCCACTGCATCATATTACTTCATAAAATATAATATTATGCTAATGTTATATTTTAATATTAATTATATAACACTCTAAATCAATCAATAATCAATAAGCATTTATTGTGTCTACTATGTACCAGGCACTATACTAAGCACTGAAGATGCAGAAAGAGGCAAAAGAAAGTTCCTGCTCTCAAATAGATAATACTATTAAAATTATATCATTGTCGGAAAGGGCCTGCAACACATAACATTGAGAGCTCTATTTAAACAGAATATTGTTATATAATTCATACAGTGAAATGAGGTTAAAATGAGCATCAAGATCGTCATCATCATCATGATCATTGAGAAAATAAAACAAACGAAACACAAAAAACCTGCTTGGGGGAAAGGAGGAGAGTCCATCTATTTTGCCTAATAGAAGGAGTGAATTTATTATGGACTATGTGACTAGGTGGAGGCAGGTAGGTGGCTTGGTGCATAGAGCCTTGGGCCTGGAGTCAGGAAGATCAGAGTTCAAATCTGGCCTGACTCTTACTAGCTGCATGACTTGGCCAGTGTGCAGGAAATGGCAAACCACTCCAGTATCTTTGCCAAGAAAACTCATGGACATTATTGGCATACCACAATCCATGAGGTCACAAAGAGGCAGATATGACTGAATGCCTGAACAATACGTGACTAGATACATGTGAGCCCCAGATCTTTAGTCACACCAGCCAAAGAAACCACTTCCTTCCCCTCCACTACCCACATCTTTGACTTATTATTAATCTACCAGGAGAACTCCCGTTCCATTTTCACTCCCTTCGCCTAAAGTTTAGGACGAGGACACTTGCTTTATTTCTCATGTCATTAGGGTGGATCAGACCCATTATAAAATATAGTTGGGTTGCCACAGTCCAAAAACATTAGTCTTTCTCCAATAAACCGTCTCTGCCCTAGGTATACTTGCCTCTCCTACCTAACATTTTTCTCTGAAACCTATCAGATAGCCTTCTGTGTTAGAAAATTTCATTTCTCATACAGTCTTGTTGATTGGCCCTTCTGAATGGTTAATTATAAAATATTGCTAATTGACTACAGGCCAGCTTCTGAAATCAGAGGTGAAAAACCATTCGAAGGTGAGAAACAAATGAGTGAGACTTTGCCTTTGCCTAGGGGAAAGAATAACCTGGATCTCTTCAGGACCTCCCAGTTGTCTCAATCTATGAAGTAAAGATGGCATATCACGTACCAAGTCATGGAAGGTCTCACAGGACCATGGAATATCCTTCCTCCTGCCTTGACCTGAAAACTGTTGTGCCCATGGCTATCTGGTGATGTCCTTGACTGCATCTCTTCCCTGTTCTTCTCTTCCTCACTTTGGATCAATCAGCTATTGCCATAGTTTGGAGATGGGAGCTGTCCTAGATTTGGAGGTGTCATCTGTTGCCCCAGTTTAGTGGATAGGTGTTTTCCTAATATCCATACTTGTAACCTTTCCCCTTCCCTCTATTCTTCTTCAGATTTGTCTAGTTAAACCACATGGTCTTCCCTTAAATATACTCAATAAAATAACCTATCACTTTCGGCATCAACAGACTCATTTCATACTTTTGTGAAGCCTTTTAACATTCTAGTAACAGCACAATAGAAAAATATTATATTTTAAGAATTAAAGCTGAGTAAAATTATGATTGCTTTTAAATTTCTAAGAGTTTTATGGTTCACTATAAGTAGAACCATCCAAACATGCCACAAAACAAAGTTACCATTTCTTATCCAGGATAATCCTCTGAGTGTGCAAAAAAGATGGATGAGTCAATCAAGTGACCTACTTTGCATCTTGCATGATATTTTTACAGTCTATTGATTTAGCAAGGCCATTAAATCTTTTTCACAGCTCTTCTATTGTGCTATTCTCAGTACTTAAGTTAAGATAGAAGTAGACCCAATTGTTTGGGGAATGGCACCACATACTGTAGTATATGAATGGAATGGAGTATCATTGTCTTGTAAGAAATGATGAATAACACGTTACTTGCCTTCTCAATAGATGGACACAAGGCTGGAGAGAGAGAATTTGAAACTCAAAGAAATGTTTTGAAATGAATGTAAAAAATTTTTTAAATGATAAATGTGAAGAATTTAAAAAGCAGAAGAGTTACATATATTGATGCCAAGTGAGGTAATCTGAACCAGGAAAACAATACATACAATGACTTTTGAACAAAAACACTGAAACAGAATGTCATGTAATTACAAGTGACTAAGTCTCACCCCTTCCCTCTCTTCTTTGCAGAAGTGGAGGACTATGGGTGTGGAACATTGACTATGTTGTCAGACTTGGTGGATGTATTGGTTAGTTTTGCTACATTGCCTTTTCCCCCCTCTGTCTTTTAAATTCCATAACAAAGGATGGCTCACTGTGTGACAAAACAAAAAGATATATTTAGAAATAATAGCGATGTAGCTATAAGGAATCAATACATTTTTTAAGGGAAACAATAATGGTATGGCATTGAGGAGGCAGGGTAAATGTATCTTTCTTGCCCAAATAAGGTGCAGATTCTTGAAGGGCAAGGATAGCTCTGTGCAATGCCTACCCAACCCTGAGATGCAAAAATCATATTACTTGAGGAAAACATTACTCTTATGATTCCTTTGGGCTATTGGATACTCATCAGTTGGTTGATTAGTCTGGGTAATATAAATAATTAACATTTTATAGTTTTATAAGCTTGAGAAAATGCCAGTATCATACATACATTATCTCATTTACTCCTCACAACACATTCTACAAGCTTGACTCTCCCCATTTTATAGGTGAGGAAACTAACATTCAGAAAGATTCCTCATATCAAATATTTACGCAGCTATTTAAGGTTTACAAAATGCTTTATATAGGTTGTGTTATTTTATCCTTAGAAGAAGCCTGTGAGGTAGATACTGTTACTGTCTTCATTTTTGTTGTTATTATTCAATCATCTTTGTCACGTCCAACTCTTTGTGACCCCATAGCAAAGAATCTGGAGTAGTTTGCCTCTTCCTTTTCCAGATCATTTTATAGATGAGGAAACTGAGGAAAAGAGTTAAGTGACTTGCCCAGGGTCACACAGCTAGTAAGTATCTGAGGCAGGTTTTTAACTCGTTTTCCTGAGCCATGTCTGACATTCTATCCAATGGGTCACCTAGCTATCCCTGTCCTTAATTTACAAATGAGGAAATTGAAACTGAAAGGGGTTAAGTGACTTGCCCAGGGTCACACAGCTCTTAACTGAGGCAGGATTCAAACTCAGTTCTTCTGACCCCAAGTCTACAACTTCATTCAGGGTGGTTGCACAGTATATGTAAAGGAGCAGGATTCAAACCCATGTCTTTCTTTACTTCAGATCCAAGACTCGATTCCACCACGAGAGATTTCTAGTTTGTTTATTCTGATGAGGTTCTGGCTATTTTCTTCTCTTTCATTTTTATGTGGATGTAACTGGTAAAGGAAAGGTTAGAACATAGACTGATTGGTCTTGGTGCCTACATTAATTCATGAAAAATACATAATCCTAAGAGGCAGTTAGGTGGCATGGTGGATTGAGTGCAAGACCTCAAGTCAGGAAAACTCATCTTCCTGAGTTCAAATCTGGCCTCTGATACGTATTACCTGTGTTACCTTGGGCAACTCACTTTACCCCATTTACCTCAGCTTCCTCATCTGTAAAATGAACTGGAGAAAGAAATAGCAAACTACTCGAGTATCTCTAGAAAGAAAACTCCAAATGACGTAACAAAGAGTCAGACATGACTAAAAAAATGACTAAACAAAGCATAATTCTTGCAAAGATAAGTTAACAATGTGGAAATGGAATCAACCATCAAAGATTTCCCAAATTTGCCATCCTGTATTTTGTTGCAGGGTCTGATCTCTCCTAACCACAGGCACAACTTCCACAAAGAATATGTTCCTCACATAGCCAGGATGCTTTAGCAACAGATGCATAGCATGGATCATAGAAAATGCAATTGGCCCTCCTCGCTTGGCCATCACTGTGTTTATTAGGAGCATCTGCTGCCATAATTAATCTCCCTAACTAAGGCAGAGTTCTTCAACTGGAAGAAAGCTGGTTCCTTTGCACTGTACAATAGAGCTTCATTAAATTGGCAAAAACTGAGGTAGAATTTGGAGATATTATGGGACAAATTAAACCAAATGAACTGAGGTAAGAACAGGCAATGTACATAGCCATTTTGAATTTCCTTGGAAACTGAAGGGAATAGCTAAGAACCTTGTAGTAACCACTTCTGAGGTAAATAGAGCCATTTAAGCAGCCACAGAAAGCTTTCCTTTGATCATTAAAGAGCCATTTTAAAAGGTCCAAATTGTAGTTGCTTGTATGGAGTCCAACTACCTGCTTGAATCAGAATACATTGGGACATAATGAAGAGATGGAAACAAATGAAAACAGAACAAGACCTTAATCTTGGAATCTTGATCTAAAGAGATTTCAGACTGTACAAAATAAAACTTTGGTTTCTTTTTCTGCTTCTATGTCTTTTGCACTGCTTCTGTTTTGTCTGGTAAGCAGGAAAAAAAGTAATGAAATTCAGGGAGGGAAGAGAAGTGTGAAAGATGCTGATGGTGCCCATGACACCTCCGGTTTGTTAATGACCCTGTTTCAGACAATATTAAGAGCCAAACATAAAAGATTAATAAAACCCAGATCTCTTCTTATTTTAACCCTTGGGAGGGGCAGCATGGTAAAGTATTTAGAAAATTGGGTTCACACATTCCAAATGAGTGATCCTGGACAATTAATTTAAACTATGAGGGGGCCATAGGTAACTCCTTAAAACTATCTTGAAGAATAGATCCCAGACTACATCAGTAGAAGGAATTCTCTCACTAAGAGTTCCTACAACAATGGAATCACAGGCCTGGTTCCATCTCATTTCATCCATGTTAATTGTGAAGCTAAGCATAGCTGTCACAATATCTTGGGGTGGAGAAGTAATCTCTTAAGTGGGTCCTTCATCTTGCCATTGCTCAGAAGCTGCCTGTGGGTACGAGTGTGGGTGAGGTTGAAGACAATTGAATTTTCCTCTTGTGTGGTTAATGAGGCCTAATCTTACCCCTTCTCCTAGTAAAATGTATAAGAAAAAAAGGTGGAATTTTCATCCTTCCAAGAGAATAGAGGATTTAACAGACTCCTGTTGAGTTCATGACCATTCAGGGTGGAGAGATGAACCAGGGAAGCACAGACACATCTGTGGACAGGTGAGCAACAGTTAGCACCTGTGGCAAGTCAAAGGCACACCTGCATAGAAATGGTCTTATTAGGAGCCACCTGAAAAAAAAAATCAGACAGAAGCAAAGAGAGACTGAGTCAGAGAGAAAAAATGAGAGAAAAATGTTAGTTTTGTTTTTTCCAGATTTTAGAGAGAACAGGATCAGGAAGGGGCTGCTTAACCACATCTAAGAGTATGAGGGGAGAGATCCTGACTCTGACACAAACCCCCAATCCCTGAAATGGGATTGAATTCTGGATATACAATGAAGAAATATAATGGCTTAAGCCTTAAGGGAAGCCCAAGAGATAGATTCAGAAAAAGAGAGGAACTACATTTAGTACAAATAGTCTCCAAAACAAGAATCACTTGGCCCCAAGGATTCAAAGTTTGGATGGGGAATAAAGCAAGAGATGAAAAATTAAATTAGTGCTCTGGAGGAAAAAATAGGGAAAATAAATAGCTTAAAACAGAAGGCATAGAACCTGACTGAATAGTGGATTCCCTGAAAAATAAAATAGAATAAATAGTTCTAAAATATTCAATGTGATAATAAAAATATTAGGATAAAGATAGAAAACCGAGAAATTAGAAGATCTTTTTACTTATTTACTATCAAAAACAACTGGCCTGGAAAAGAGGAGAAGAAGAGATGATTTAAGAATATTTGGTTTTCTTTTTTCCCACTGTTCACTCCATTGGTTTCAACCAGACTAATGTCCAATGTGAAAGTATTTGCAGATCCTATACTCCATTGCATGCCGCCATAGTGGGGGGGGGGGAGAGGGAGGGGAGAAAATTTGAAACCCAAGGGATTCTGCAACTGAGTCTTGTAAACTAAAAGTAAATAAACAAATCAATTTAATAAAATAAAATAAAATGAGCTGGAAAAAATAGGAATAATATACTTAGATTTCACATTTTAAAAAAAAGAATATTTGGGTTCCCTTTACTAAACAAAAAAAAACATGTATGTTATCTTCTTTAATGAAAAGAAAGAATACTCCTCAAATTGATTAGAAACAGAGGACAAAGTCAGAATAGAAAGGATCCACCAATAAGCTTCTGAAAGTAACCCCCTGCTCAAAACACTCAGATTGCAAACTTCCAAATCAAAGGGAAAAAATCCTGCATCTAAGGCAGAAAAATAAATTTTCAAGTACCAAGGAACCATAGTCAGGTTCACAGAAGACTATACTGGAACTTCTAAAAAGAAAGTCTTTAAATATGAAATATCCAAAAGGCAAAATTAAAAGGCTTAACTTCTCTTGAAAAATTGAATGTAATTCAACAGGGTAAAAAAAAATGGAGCTTCAGAGTGTATCAAGGGGCCTCAGTGCATCTTTTGTATGCTCTTTGCCATTAGAGTCACTGTTTAGGGATTAGTTCAGACAGGGGTTGGCAAATGACCCCTATACTCAATCTGACCCACCACCTGTTTTGATATGGTCCAAAAGCCAAGAACAAATTTTTTTGTATTTTTAAATGGTTAAAAAGAAGTCAAAAGAAGAAAAATATTTTATGACGTGTAAATTCTATGAAATTCAAATTTCAGTGTTCATAAAGTTTTACTGGCACCTGGCCACATTCATTCATTTATGCATTGTCTAGGGCTGCCTTTGGGCTACATTGACAGAGATGAGTAATTGTGAAAGAAACCAAAGGTGGTGTTCTCATCACTTTTCAGCACTGCTGTTCCAAGCACTACAAATCCCAGTGACATAGGGATAACTCAATAGCACTTGAGTGCCATGTGTAGCACTGCACCGCAACATTTTATCTTACTTTTGTTACCAGTGCATACTCATCATGTCAGACAAGAAAAGAGAAAAGTGGATTTTGAATTACAAGATTTTGTGGCATAGTGGAGTACAAGTTATTTTGTTATCAAATTAGATGGCAAAGTTTTGTGTTTATTATCAAATGATACTATATCTTTGTTAAAAGAATTGATATTACCAGACTAAGCATGTAGTCAAGTAATGAGCATTTATAAAACACCTACTATGTACCAGGCACTGTGCTAAGTGCTGGAAATATTAAATAAAGGTAAAAGACAGTCTCTGCCATCATAGAGTTCACAGTCTAATGGAAGAAACAACATGCAGCCAACTATGTACAAATAAGATATACAGAAGATAAATTAGAGAGAATCAGCAATGGGAAGGAGCTTTCATTAAGACTGAATTTGAAATTTGATTTGGCCACATCACACAACTGACTTATATTGAGCTTGCCATCCACTAAAACCCCAAGATCTTTTTCAGTCAAACCATCTTATACTTATGAAATTGTAAACTGCAATTGTAAAGTATTGTAATACTCTACATTTATCCCTAATGAATTTTGCCATATTAGATTCAGCTCAGTGCTCCAGCACATCAAAATCTCTTTGGATCCTGACACTATCCTTCACTGCATTAATTGTTTCTCCCAGCTTTGGGCCATTTGCAAATTTGATGAAAATATCAACCATGCTTTATCCAAGTAATTGATAAAAGCATTAAATGACACAGGGTCAACCAACAATTTCTAGTACATTATACTGAAAACCGACACTAACCATTGAACAAGCGCTGAATTTATCTAATTATATTGCCATCTCATAATAAATCTCTTCATCTTTCCCATAAAAATAATATCAAGTACTTTATCAAATGCTTTGGTAAAATTTAAGTATTTCTATAAGGGTTCCCCTATCTATCCATGTAGCACACCAGTCAAAAATAAAATGAGTTTTATGACTTGTTCATAATTCATG
This sequence comes from Pseudochirops cupreus, assembly GCA_028627135.1. Classification (NCBI taxonomy): domain Eukaryota; kingdom Metazoa; phylum Chordata; class Mammalia; order Diprotodontia; family Pseudocheiridae; genus Pseudochirops; species Pseudochirops cupreus. The sequence continues at coordinate 175,950,592 of CM053582.1, forward strand.
GCATGACTTGTTCATAATGCCATACTAGCTCTTTGTATGTTTTTTTCCTTTGAATTTTATGTATTTATAGTGAAGTAAATACAAAATAATATTATCATTTCTGTATATGTATATTTATATATGTATCATATGTATATGTATATTGTGTGTGTGGTTTGTCCTCTGTTCTCAAAGAGGACCATGACATCAGGGAGCTGATGACACGACTTGCAATTGACTTTAATTTGGGTAAGGGAGGGCTGGGCAAAGTCACCAGCCTCACTTTTTCCTCCAGCACCATCTGGGTCCAGTGGCCAGATATTGATCAGGATGACTGGAGACAGCCCAGGATATAGTGGGAGACCCTGGTCCTTTTAAGCTAAGGTCCTTCCAAGTGTTCACTTTGAGTAAAGCAGCATCCATTTAACAATTAGGCCTTTTTAAGAAGTCAATCAAGGGATGGCCCCTTTAGTAAAAAAAAAAAAAAAAAATTCAAACTGGTTGGGGAAGACCCTCGGGGTCGCTGGTCAAAAGAGAAATAGTTACTATTTATATTCACTCTGAGCCAGCGGGGCCAAAAAATAGCCAGAGAACTTCACATAAAATTGCTGATTTCTTCACTGTTTCGTTTACCTTCCTTTTCACATGTATAATAAATTTAACATATAAGTTTCAGTGCTGTCCTGCTTGTCTGTAATTCCTTCTGACCTACTTCCCAGTGTTTTTTTTTTCTGTGCATGTTTGAAAAATGTTTCTTTCTTCTCTTCTTCCTTTTTTTGGCTAAACTATCCCTATCTCGTCTCTCCTCGATTTCCTACCCCCCATATTGCAATAAACAAAACTTTCTAACAAATATGAATGGTCAAGTGAAACAATTTCCTTGATTTGCTGATTTGAAAATATATGTCATAGTCAATATTTTGATGCCATTGCCTCTTTTGCCATAAAGTAGGTGGAATGTTTCATTGAGCATCTGATTGATCGTCACCTTCACAATTTTAAGCCTTTCAAGGCTTTTTGACTTACTTTTATCATACAGATTCCTCTCCTGGTTTTGCTCACTTTGATCTAACTTATTTCATATAAATCTTCCCAAGTTTCTTTGAAACCATCCTTTTCATGATTTCTTACAGTGCAATAATATTCTATAATTTTTCCAGCCATTCTGCAAATGATTACCTAAACACTCCCATGGTTTCCAGTTCATTCATGCTGGTTTATTTTAATTACTGCCTCCCTTTCTACATGTTCAACAACCATCTCTTTCATAGAATTATGAAAATTGAATTGGAATAATTAATAATAATGAAATAATAATTAATATTGAAAATCAGGACATTTGCTTTTTCCCAATTTTATAGTGTCTCTCCAATTTGCCTTGGAGACAGACAGTATGGTTCAGCAACTGTCATTTCTTTCAGCACCTGAGAATGTAGTTCATCTGATTCAGGTTACTTGAATTCACTAAGAAAAACCAAGTATTCACTATCTCCTTACTTATCTTGTGTGCCAAATCTCCGTTAGCTATTTTTGTTTTGCCATTTCCAATGTAAAGGTCATTCTTGAAAAAGAAAACAGAAAAAACATTACAATTCCTAATCTTGCCCTTTCTCTGTTATCAGTTATCATCATCCCATCCTCTTCTCCTCCTTGCCCCACCTTGGAAAAACAGCCCTTTCCCCTGTCCTTAGCTTCCCTTACCAGTCTCTGCTCATTTTGAGCCTTAGCATTCTTTATATTACTTTTACAAGACCATAACATGCTCTTATATTCAGCCGACTTTACTTCCATTTTCTGCATCATTTAACCCTATCTACCTATACTGGTCTCTTCATCCAGATCCCATTTTCCCTGCTTTTTGCAATTATTTCCCTTTGTGTCTTCAAAATTGTATTTTTTTGTTATTTCCCATGCCTCCCAAGTTAACTTCCCCAGAAACATTTTAACCACTGGATCCTATAAGGGGTGACCTTAGAATCTAAATATCCCAACCTACTGGCAGCAGAAGTTTTGAATCCACAAGAGAACAAAGAAGATGGGAAGAATGGTATGTCAAACCTCTAAAATGTGGGTGGTGCTGATATGGGTGCAAGGCATTCCCAGGTCCTGAAGAAGATATTGTGAGAGTTGATCTAACCAGAGACTTCAGTAAAAGAGGAAAAGGGCAGAAAAGAAAACTTCCATGAGGTTTGAGGTCATATGGAACAGTATTACAATGCAAAAGAGAAATCCAGGGTGGGTTTTTGTGTTGTTGCTGTTGTTGTTGCTGCTGCTGCTGCGGTTTGGCTTAGATCTCCATCAGAGCTAGATGCAGTGAAGCCAAGATAAGGATGCTGTGGAAGTATTGACTGCAATTAGATAATTGACCTTAGAGAAGAGAAAATATGTGCAGAAGAAGTCAGCATTATTGAAATGAATGTCTTGGAAAAGCCGAGAAGGGTAGAGAGAAGAGGTCACCTGATTTATCACTACGAAGGTCACTTTGGAGACTTTTGAGAGATCAATTTCAATCTTTTCTTATTATCTAATTGTACTGTTTTTACACTTTTACCTTTCCTTTTATCCCCACCATTTAGCACAGTACCTGACACATAATATTTAATAATTGGTGGCTGATCAATTGATTCTATATGTTGCTTATTCATTCATCTTTTTAGAGAAAGAGGGGAGGTAGGTCTAGACCGGTGATTTCATCAGTGGAAGGAGCTCCCAGTTTGAATACTTCCTGCATCTATGCAAATCACCAACTTATCTGAAATTTAGTCTTACGGAGTTGTCTAAGGCACTGAGAGATAAAGTACTTGCCCATGTTTACAGAGCTAGAATACGGCACAGCTGAGGTATTCCTGACTCCAAGGCCAGTATGCATCAGCCCTAAAATGCCACCTTTGATTGAGTCTTCTAGCATATGATATTTTTGCTCATGACTAGTATTTTTACTTAATGAAGTAGCATATGTAGCTTTAACTCCCTTTGCCCTAAAACTTTAGATCATATCATTCTCTTGATTTCCAACAAAATCCTAGGATCAAAGACTTAGACCTCAAAGGTACCTTACAGATCACCTAGTGCAACCTTCTCAATTTGCAGATGAGGAAAATGAGCCCCAGAGCCATCAATCTCTCCCTCTCCACCAGTCCTTCCCATTGCCTACAATTACATTCGTTTCCCCAATTCTACAAAAGTCTTTTTTTTAACCCTTCTATCACCTCCAGCTATTGCACCAACTTTGTCCTCCCTTTCAATGCCTAACTTCTTGGAACTCAATGTCCCATCTTCCTCACTACCCACTCCCTCCTTAACTCTGTGCAACCTGACTTCTGTTTTTAACACTCTACTGAGCTTTCTTTCTCAAAGGCGTTTCCATCCAATGGTTTTTTTAGGATTCTCATCTCCCATAATCTTTCTCTGTTTTCCTGACCTTTTGACAAAGAAAGGCATTACTCCTCCTGGCTAGTTTTTCTTTCTTTGATTTCAGATGATTTTGATGATAATGGCTAACATTTATACAGCACTCGCTATTTACCATCACTCTGGATGTTGTGGTGATTAAAAAGGTTCAAGAGACATAATTTTGGGGTAATTTAACCATTCTATTAATAAGGTCAATACACTTATTAATAAAAGGATAGTCATCCATCCAAAGACAATCATGGTGGCAGGCTCATTGTTTATATACCCTTTGAAGAGCAGGTATTCCCCAAGGTAGGAATCAACCCTGATTCATTAACAATTAATGAAGGAATAAATAGTACAATGAGGGGCTGAGAGTGACATCGCAGTACCCTTGGACTGAGAGACTGTCTCTATGCCCAGACCACCCCCAGCCCTGGGCCATTCAGACAAAAGGGTCTGTCTCCACCCAAGCTTGGTTAAATGGAATTCACCTTAGACTA
>CM053582.1:175954966-175978976 GCA_028627135.1 Pseudochirops cupreus
TCAATGAGCCCTAGATCATATTTAGGACTTTTTGTAAAGGGTCCTTTCTACTTCTGTGCAATAGCCATTCAAAAATGTTCTCCTTGGCAAAGAGCACAATCATTTCATATCTCCCAATTCCCTGTTAAGTCAGTCACTTTTTCTTTAGTTGAAATGCCTGACTAGGAGGCCTTCAACTGTTCCTATAAAATACAACTTCATCTACCTATGTCAACAGTGGTGGGAAGAGTGTGTGATCTGGCATGAATGTCCCTAAGCGACTATGACCCATATCCAGTTTGGAAGAGCAGTCAGACTAAACTAGGTGTAAGTGGGTTCTAATTGGTTTTTTTTCCTGTGCTTCAAAATCCCTGTGAAAAAAAGAAAACAAGAAAGAACTATGATTATTTCCTGTCAGTAGCTTTAAACCTATTGGGAATGTAGTTGTCTTTCTGCATTAATATGAAATCCTTGCTTGAATAAATGAGCTCTTCATTTTAGAATGCTGTCTCTCTAGTTGAATGTATTTAAAATTCACATTTTTAAGTATAATTCCCTCACTCTTCCCTAAACTCCTTGTTATATAGTCAGCTCTGTAATTTTAGGGCCTGAATTTCTTGTGCACCCAACATCCAGTGAAAAGAGTTGTGAGAGGCAGGAAGACTTTTTTTTTTAACTACATTTGAGGTGGCAAGGTGGTGTAGTGAATGGAAGTAGCTAGGTGGTATAGTGAATAGAGCACTGGCCCTCGAGTCAGAAGGACCTGAGTTCAAATGTGTCCTCAGACACTTAATATAAGACTAGCCTTGGAATGTTGGACAAGTCACTTAACCCCAATTGCCCTGCATTCCCCCCTCTAAAAAGCAAAATAAAATAAAATAAAATATCTAAAAAAATACATTGACTTTCAGGAAAAACAGCCTATTCTAGATAACATTTCAACTAGGTAAATTTTTTCTTTGGTTCTTTCCTGTTTCCCTTTCTATGCTCCTCTCTTCTGCTTCATAATTGCCCTCATGCTGCCCTCCACATGCACACTTCAAACTATACTGCCCTTAGTTCTCCATGTTCATGCAATGTGGGGTCTATTTTTCTCTACCCCAGTTATACTGAAAAATCCCTTTGCCTCAATTTTTTGCCCCCAGAGAGTTGAAAAAAAGAAAACCTGTTTCAACTAATGCAGCTAAAGTTATGAGAATTACTTCCCTGGAGAATTTGCAGTCTAAAAATCAGAGTCTTATTAACCCAAATGAATCTTTAATTTGCTGAAATCTAGTCAATGTGACAAAATCAAGAGAAGATTTCAAGTAATGTGTAGCTGGTGTTTTTCCTTATGTTATTCAATCATAAACTCCAATTCCATCCTGCAAGGAAATACTAGATAGATCTTCCAGTGTACTCATGAAAATCTAGGGACCCCAAATCTGCTATCTCAAATGATAAGCCATTAACTAGCCTAGGAGGTATGCAATAAAGGGGAAAAGCCTTTTTTAAGATATTAAGTGTGTTGCACCACAAGGTTCAGGATTCAGTTCGGGTCAACATTTATTCAAGACTATAGCAAAAGCTCCCACCAATATGTCCCTATGCCAGACCATACCAACTGATACATGAATCCAAATTCAAATTCTATTTAATTAAAACAAAATAACAAGATAAGTAATAATAAATTAATTCAGTTAATAAATATTCCCAGCACCCATATGCAAATGATTCTACTTTTGGGTAAATACTAGTCAACATTCAATTTAATCCCTTTGTGTCCTCAACATTATAGGAGAGAGATATTATTACATTAAATTTATAACCAAGATGTTGAGACAGAGTCTGAAGCTATTTCTCTAATTAGTTTCCCCTTCAATCTTAGTTTGTCAGACCGCAGAGTGCTGACTTCCCAGCCCTGAGTCATCATGTTAATGCTACAACTCTTCCTTCCATCATGGTCCAGATAAGACATTGGAGTTGGGGACTAGGTCAGTACTGTTTGTTTTCTCTCCATATGGCTGTCTTTGCTTTTACCTTTTTCTTTCCTGCTCAGATTTTTTTTTTGGACTTTATTTTGTAAGATTCTTCCAAAACATGCTATACCTTTCTGAGTATTCTTACCCAGCAAGAATCTACATATGATGATATCACCATGCTACAAGCTCATGCCCAGCTTTTTGGAAAATACAGTGCAGATAATTTTTTCCAATGTATGACCCTTTCTCTCAGCCTCAAGTAATGTGGGAAAGAGGGTCAACAAACATATACTCCATATGAACAAAGTAGCATCTCTTTAGCTTACATAATTTTTAAAACATAGCCTCTCAAATATCACTCAGTTTTCATCACTGATCTCAAGCATGTCTCATTTAGACAGCCACTATATTTTCCAAACCAAAATCAGGATGAGTGGCCGAACAAAGGATATTGCTTTGGCAAGTCTCATCAAAAGCCATCTTACTTTAAATTGAGTGATATTGCCTGGAAAACCTGAGGTGCATGGTCCCTGTAACACCTTCCACAAAACACATACTCTCATGCAATTTTGTCGAACCTTAAAATAAGTGGTAGGTGCAAACCTTTTCATGTGAATATTTTCAATCCCATGGACTTGAAAATGACTATATTTTCTTGCTTCCAGTGGGAAAGAGAGAAAGTTGACAGCAAGAATAAATTAAATAACCACTAACACAATTCAAGTCCTACAAACCTAATGAAAGTCTTGTTAAGTTTTTGCCATATAGAAGCAGAAAATCATTGCACAAGAAAGGACGTTAGTGATTATCTAGCCAAACTCCTTCATTTTACAGATGAGGCAACAGAGGCCCAGAGCAGTTACATAACTTGCCCAAGGTAACAGAGGGAGTTAGTAGGAGAACCAAAACTAGAACTTCTCCTCTCCTGAATTCCAGTTGACTGTATTTTTCACTACACAAAGCATTTAGTTGGAATTCTATTTGAAAAGCAGACTTTGGCTCTCCGGGCTTCGACTGTGAATAATTTCAATCAGCCATACTTATCTGGATAATTATAATCAGCTGTTAGAAAACAAAGTTCTAATTGATTAACTAATTTTTACCCCCTTCTTCCTTACTTGGGACTAATGAGGCTGGTATTTCCATCTCACAGTCCTCTAACCATACAAATGACAAGGGCCCTCATTCCTGAGGAAAACAGCTCAGTTCTTGCCTGTTTCCCAAATGTCTGAGAATCAGGCTCCAGTCCCAATTTTGCCTCCAATTTTAGGTCATCCTTGAAATAGGACAACTGGTCTCTGCCTGGCCTTACTTCTGAAAACACAGCCAGCAACGCTGTCCAGGGTGGAGTGAAACGGAAGACTATCATTTCAGTTTTGGAGGGTAATGCTATAGTATTGCCATTTGAGATAATAGCAACAGCTCACATTTAATCAGCACTTTCAGGCTCCCCAAGGGCTTCCTTTCTGACAAACCTAAGGTGGGCAGTACAAGTATTATTAACCCCATTTTTTTTACCAGACCCAGAGATTGTAAGTATAAAGAGCTTAAGTGATATTTAAATGTAAGGAGCTCAAATGAGAAGATTTCTTCTTCCTGGGAGATCAATGCTTGCCTTGTCATTTCTAGTCTTAGAGAGTTGCCTGAGATGTTAAGAGACTTGCCCAGAGTCACATAGTCGGTGTGTATGAGAGACAGGACAAGGAAGGAAGGAAGGAAGGAAGGAAGGAAGGAAGGAAGCAAAGAGGGAGGGAGGAAGGAAGGAAGGGAAGGAAGGAGGGAGGGAGGAAGGAAGGAAGGAAGGAAGGAAGGAAGGAGGGAGGGAGGAAGAGAGGGAGGGAGAGAAGAATTAGGAAGGGAGGGAGAAAGGGAGGGAATAAAGGAGAGGGGAAGGAAAGGAGGAAGGGAGGGAAGAAAAGAGAAAGAAGGAAGGGAGGGAGAAAGGAAAGAAAGAAAGGAAAGGAAGGAAGCAATGAAGGAAGGAAGGAAGGAAGGACATTTATTAAGTGCTATGTAACAAAGAGTGTGCTATCTGCCATCTTCTTGTCCCCAAAACCAGTTCTCTATCCACTGTCACATTGCCTCTCCTTTTTTTACAGCTGAGAAAACTCAGGCTCGGGGATATGAATTGAATTGTCCTGAGTCACAGAGATGGTACATGTCAGAGGCAGGACTTGTACCCAAGTCTTCTTGACTCTGAGGCCAGCTCTCAGTACTAACACTGGAGTCAGAAAGACCTGAGTACAAGTCCTGCCTTTGACATGGACTACCTTTGTGACCTTGGCCAAGTCACATCACCTCTGAGCATCCCCAGGCAATTCTCAAAAATCACTAGGTAATGAAGAGTTTTCAGGAGTGCATTTCTAGGAAAAACAACAATTGTTAAATTTTAAGTGTGAACATTTACAGTTCAGAAATTGTAATCCCTACAAATCAATGTTTGATTTATTGCTTTGAGGGATTATCTTACTTTAAGAAAGTGATAATGATGCAGATTAAATTTAAGTGTTTGTGCATAACTATTTCCCCAGTGTCAGTTGTTAAACATCTACCAAGCCTACACTGAGGCAACTAGATGACTCAGTGGATACAGTACTGGGCCTGAAGTCAGGAAGACACAAGTTCGAATTTGGCTTCAGATTCTTATTAGCTGTGTGACCCTGGGCAAGTCACTTAATCCTGTTTGCCTCAGTTTCCTCATCTGTCAAATGAGCTGGAGAAGGAAAGGGCAAACCACTCCAATATTTTTGCCAAGAAAACCCCAAATGGGGTCATGAAGAGTCAAATAACTGAAGAGTCGAAAGAACAACAACCAAATAGCCCTTTCCTATGCTATGCTGTATAGTACCGTATATTATAAACATTATATGATCTGTAATATATAAGCTCAACCGGTCAGTAAAAGACTCAAGCTGCTCTTGCTGCTGCTCCTGTGGCTGCTCATGATGATGATGATGACAATGACAATGACAACTAGTATTTATATAGTCCTTTAAGGTTTACAAAGTGCTTTACACTCGTTCTCTCACTTGAGCCTCATAACACCCCTGGAATTGTTCCTGATCTGCCTCAGTGGACAAACTTCCACACTAGGAGGCCCCTACACCAATGAAATCACAGGTCTGGAGCAAAACCAAACACAATTCCACAGAGTCCCACTTAGAGAGGTCCATCCTGGGCTCCCATAGTTATGGTAGCTATCTTCTCTGAAACAACTGAAGCCATAGTGAAAGCCCACTTTTCAAAACTAGGATTGGCCCTGAAAATCCAGAACATGTGAGTGTGACATCCAGAGGAATAATGGGAAACAGGTCCATGGGATCCTATAATGAGCCCAAGATATGCAGGAATTCTATGGTGTGGTGGAAAGTGCTGGGCCTGGACTCTGAAGGTTCAAGTCTGAAGGCTATGGCTTACTTTGTGTGATATTGGGTGAGTGACTGAGCCTTCTTTGAACCAATTATAAAAGGGAAATAGTAGGACCTTCCTGCCCCATAACAGGACTTTGTGTGGATCAAATGGGATAATATATATATATAATACTAGACATTGGTTATTCCCTACCAGTTTGTACTTCAAACCCAAGACCTGGAAGATGAAACTTGAGAAGCCAGCTAAATATTGCCCTGCATGGTTTGGGGGCAATGTGCTTTACTACAGCCATCTGGAGAGTGAAATCCTTTTAAGCCACACATCTTTATCAGCAAGGGGGTGTATATTTTCTTCCCAACCAAAGTGAGTTACTTCATTAATATTTGAACCCTGAAAGCTCCTGTTGTGCCATTTCCATAATTCTCTCCTTTATTCAGCATTTTCCAGGTGAATCGTTTCTATTCCATTTGGGCTTCCATTACAGAAGTTTTGAAGAATCCCTTTCAGGCTTCCATTGTTTAGCATGCAAGTGATTTAATTATTTATTCGATAAAATCACTGGGGCCCTTTCATGAACCTATGCTTTTCTCTTGCTGGTTTAGTAGATGAAAAAAAAAAGTTATGTCCCTGTCTCACTCTCTTAAAAGAACCTTCTGCTGCAATTCTCTCATCAATGTTCTGTCACATTTTTTCATATAAAATGCCTGTTCTTCAAGTAGATAAGATCTCTATCAAGTGCATCTCATGCTGCTCTGAATAAGGGCTTTTGCAAGGACTTGGATTATTTTACATGTAATGCAATTACTTCTCTTTTTTGCAAGTCTGGCTGAATTCACGAATCTAGAGCAACCCCCAACATAAAATGCAGGCTGTATTTCTAAAAGATACAGATCCACCACAGAAGCAATCTCAAATCCTACTTCCCTGAAAAATCTTACAGCCGTAGTCTTTTGTGTTTGTTTTCATAGCCTGCTAAGAGAATGGTAGCAGCAATCTGTTTTCTGTTGTTTCCGCTTTAAAAACACAGACCTGAAAACTAGATGACTTGAAAAACTGAAGCTATAAATCAGTGGCTTATATTTTCTCCTCCAGTTGCACTAGACAGAGGTAATTTTGCAGTTGTCTTCCTAAAAGAATAGTCCTGTGGTTTTTGCAAACAGTCTTTGCAGTTACAGAAAGGTCAGTCCTACCATATCGTACCACCAGTATAATCAAGGCATTCTGAACTCTCCTGATTTCACTTCTTTGCCCATTTATAAGGAGTTAAAGCACTGGGTCTGTTGGCACATACCTGTATAATCCTTGCTACCAGGGTGGCTGAGGACAGCTTGTCTCTTGAGCTCTGAAGTTCTAAGTTGCAGAGGGCTAAGCTGATCAGGTGTCCATATTGAGTTTAGCATTAATATGGCAAACCTCTGAGAATTGCAAGACACCAGTTTACATAAGAAGGGGGAACCTAGCTCAGGTGAAAAAAAAATACAGTCCATCCAAGCTCCTGTGCTGATCAGAATAGGACTAGGTGATCATAGGAGTTATTGTTCAGTCATTTTTCATTTGTGACAGACTCTTCATGACCCCATTTGGGATTTTCTTGGCAAATAGACTGGAATGGTTTGCCATTTCCTTCTCCAGCTCATTTATAGATATGGCTGTTGAGGAAAACAGGATTAAGTTACTTGCCCAGGGTCACACAAATAATTAGTATCTGAGGCCAGATTTGAATGGAAGAAGATGAGCCTTCCTGATTCCAAACCCACTGCTCTATCCACTGTACCACCTAGCTGCCCAATCACATGAGCAGCCCCTACATTTCCAACCTGGATAAGATAGGGAAAACCAGTATATAAAAAAAATCAAAAGTTACTTGAACCAGTGGCACCCTGGTAGCAAGGATTATACAGGTATGTGCCAACAGACCCAGTGCTTTAACTCCTTATAAATGGGCAAAGAAGTGAAATCAGGAGAGTTCAGAATGCCTTGATTATACTGGTGGTACGATATGGTAGGACTGACCTTTCTGTAACTGCAAAGACTGTTTGCAAAAACCACAGGACTATTCTTTTAGGAAGACAACTGCAAAATTACCTCTGTCTAGTGCAACTGGAGCCTTTCATTGATTGTGGAAGTAGACTGTGGGTACATAGGCAGCATCAGAAATATAAAGTGACTACCAGATAGTTCCGCTACTATATACCCATGCAACCTTGGGCAAGTCACCTAATCTATTTATTCCTTGTTTTGCTATTCTGTAAAGTAAAAAGATTGAACTAGTTGATATCTTAAATAACTTTCAGCCCTAAAATTCTATGGCAACCTAGAAGAAGTAGTAGAGTCCAGTTTTGATCTCATGTTCCTTGTAATAAAGCCTTCCAGAAAGGTCATTTACTGGCTCAGGTTTTCTCGATCATTCAATTCCATTCAATATGTATTATGCCCTAATTAGGGCACTGAGATGCAGCCTTGCTTTACATTTAAAAAGCCATCCTCAGGTTCAGGCAGATGTGGATTCAAGTCCTGAAGTCCCAATTCTGCTACCTATTGACTATGTAACCTGGCAAGGAAGAGAAGAAATAAACATTTATTGAGTGTCTATTCTGTGCCAGGAACTGTGCTGAGCACTTTGCAAATATCTCGTTTAATCTTCACAACTCTGTGATGCAGGTGCTATTAAGGAAAATGAGGCAGACAGAGGTTAAGTGACTTGCCCAGAGTCACTCTGCTAGAAAGTTTCTGGGACTAGATTTGAACTCAGGTCTTCATGATTCCAGGCCTGGAATTCTATCTACCTAGTTGTCTCAACCCTGAGTAAATCACTTAAGGGGCAGCTAGCTGACACAGTGGAGAGAGAGCCAAGCTTGGAGTCAGGAAGACTCATCTTCTTGAATTCAAATCTGACCTCAAACACTTACTGGCTGTGTGACCCTGGACAAACCACTTAACCCTGTTTGCCTCAGTTTCCCCATCTATAAAATGAACTGGAGAAGGAAATAGCAAAACACTCCAGAATCTTTGCTAAGAAAACCCAAAATGGGGTCAGGAAGAATTGTATCAGACTAAAAATGACTGAACAACAACAGCAAAGTCACTTAACCTCTAAGTGCCACCAGGAAACTCTTTAGTCACATGAAGGATCTAAGACCTTTGATAGTATGTGTATTTCATGGTGTGGAGACTCCTTCCACCAAATACGTGTAGTTTCCGTGTAGTTTCCAACCAGACTATGACCTGACAAATAGGTTCTAGAAACTTGCCTGAGGCACAATGATTTGAAATGATTAACATCGGAGGCAGCTTTGAACCCAAGTTTTCCTGAGTCCAGGTAGAGAACTCTAGCTACTACACCCTGCTGTTCCTCAGATAACGATAATACAAGTCAAAATTGAATAAGTTCAAGTAAAAAAAATGAGATATTGACAGGGAGAAAACTCCTAGCTGATGACTTCAGGCAGGAAGTGGCACCTTCAAAGAAGGGAAGGAAAAGAAAGAATTTGAATATGTTGAAGAGGAAAGGGTCCATTTTGAACAAACTGGAGATGAAGACAAAGAAGTTTGAAGTTTCAGTCCTAATCAAAAGGCAACTCACAGTTGAAATCAGTGTGCCATGCACACAAAGCATTCTATTAAATACTATGGGGGATCCCAAGGAAGAGAGCTTAGATTCTCCTATATGCTTTAACTCAGCTAGGACTTCTCACATAGCCTAATTTTAATAAGCTTGCTTCTTAGAGACCCAAAATCACTAGGTAAATAATGACTGCCTTTATACTTCACTAAGATAAGGAAAATAAACCTCTGAGTGAAGATTCCTATATACAAACATTGCAGCCAGCATCTGTCCCTATATGAGGGACTGTGGACTCAATATTTGCTTCTATTTTCCCATGAGTCAAGCAGGTCAACAAGCATTTATTAAACACCTACTAAATGCCAGGCACTGTGCTAAGAGGTGGGGATGCAAAGAAAAGCAAAAAAGTACCTGTCCTTACAGAAGTTACATTCTAATGAGGAAGAAAACATGTAAACAGTTATGTGCAAACATGTATACAGGACAGATTGAAGATGATCAGAGGGAATGCATTAGTATCAAGGGTATCCCATTAATAGAAAAAAAAGGTTTCCTGTAGGAGGCAGTATTTTAGCTGGGATTTGAAGGAAATCAGGAGACACAGATGAGAAAGGAGAGAATTCCAGGCATGGAGAGCAGCCAGTGAAAATGCAACGAGCTCTAGCCTCTAGCTTAGCATCTAAGCCTGCAGTGGAATAATTCGGGCAAGAGTCTCATACCACATGGAAGCCAGCGTGTCAGTTTTTCTGAACCCACAGAATCTCCCAGTGAGCCAATGGTGATTGAATCCAGAAGCAGTCTACTAAAACTCAACCATACACAAGCCAATAGTTCCAAAACTGGGTCAAGAATTTACAGACCTCAGACCAGGAGGAAAGTAAATAGACTTTTCCTCAGATTATACCACTTTAAGAGCACTGAAAACTTGCAGGCACTCAGCTTGAGCTGTGAAAACAGTGGAAAGTTTAAGAGGAAAGAAGCTCAAACCAGATATCCTTCCCTCATCCCAAAAACGTGCAGAATCCAGCACTAACATAAAGGCCAAAGTCAAAAAGGAAGCTAAAAGAATGAGCAAAAGATAATAATAACAACAAAAAGAATCTAACCATAGTTATGGTGACGACAGGAGAGCTCAATATACAAAAGCAGAAGAGAGAAACTTGAAAATATCTACTAGCAAAGCCTCAAATTAAAATGTTAATTGGAAACAAGGCCAACAAGAATTCCTAAAAGATTTAATGAAATCTTTTTTTTAAATTAAAAAAATTAGAACTATGGAAGAAAAATATTGCAAGAGAATTAACAGTTTGGTTTAAAGATAAGATACAAAGCCTTATTGAAGAAAACAATTCCTTGAAAATTAGAATTGGTCAGACAAAAGCTAATGATTCCATGAGAAAGCAAGAAATGGTAAATCAAATTCAAAATAATGAAAAATAGAAGAAAATGTGAAATATCTCATAGGAAAAACAACTCAGGGGGCAGAGCCAACATGGCAGAGTAGAAGCAGGAAATTCTTTGAGCTCCCACTACAGCCACCTCCAATACCTGTAAAATATGACTCTAAACAAATTTTAGAGCTACAGAACCCACAAAGTGACAGAGACTGAACACAGTCCCATGTGAACCGTGCGATCTGAAACCTGAGATGGCCCCAACCAGCCACACAGACCAGCCAGAATAGACTTTAGGAGAGTAAATCACTGGCAGCAGGGTGGTTTCCAGACTTCTCAACCCATAAACACCAAAGAAAAAGTAAAAGGTCAGTGGGGAACTCTATTGGAACTGGGTGAAGGAAGAGTGCAATCTGTTCCCTGCCCCCCAGGGTGAGACAGGGCAGAGGTACAGTGGCTACTGTGCTGCTATGTTGCTGCCTCCAGAGCTCCTGGCCTGCAGATTGTAGGGGGACCTAGCACCCATTCAGAGGGTAAACTTTCTTGCTTTGACCTGCTTGGATCTGAGTTGCTGTCTTGGGCAGTGGTCCTGGGGTGTGAAATGCCAGTATACCAAAGCTTATGGTGGCTATAGAGAGGGCACCCTCTTCAGATTTCTGACCATGTTTGTGAAAACTCCAGCAATTTGGGACACAACTCTCTCCACTCTGAAAGCAGAGTTCTACCTTGGCAAAGAGCTCAAAAGTCAAATAATTGGCTGGCAAGATGAACAAGCAGAAGAAGCACAAACAGACCATAGAATCCTTTCTGGAGGACAAAAAGGATCAAAACATGGAACCAGAAGAAGACAACAAAGTCAAAACTCCTACATCAAAAGCTTCCAAGAAAAATATGAATTAGTTACAGGCCATGGAGGAGCTCAAGAAGAATTTTGAAAATCAAGTAAGAGAAGTAGAGGAAAAATTGGGAAGAGAAATGAGAATGATGCAAGAAAATCATGAAAAGGGAGTGAACAGACTGCTAAAGGAGACCCCAAAAATACTGAAGAAACCAACACCTTAAAAAATAGACTAACTCAAATGTCAAAAGAAGACCAAAAAGCCAGTGAGAAGAATGCCCTTAAAAGCCTAATTGCCCAGATGGAAAAGAAATTTCAAAAACTTACTAAAGAGAATAATTCCTTCAAAATTAGATTGGAGCAAATGGAAGCTAATGACTTTATGAGAAATCAAGATACTATAAAACAGATCCAAACAAATGAAAGAATAGAAGGCAGTATAAAATATCTCATTGGAAAAACCTGGAAAATTGATCCAAGAGAGATAATTTAAAAATTATTGGACTACCTGAAAGCCATGATCAAAAAAAGAACCAAGAAATCATCCTTCAAGAAATTCTCAAGGAAAATTGCCTGGATATTCTTCAACCAGAGGGTAAAATAGAAATTGAAAGAATTCACCAATCACCTCTTGAAAAAGATCCCCAACAGAAATCCCCTAGGAATATTATAGCCAGATTCCAGAGCTCCCAGGTCAAGGAGAAAATATTACAAGCTGTCAAGAGAAACAATTTTGAGTATTGTGGAAACACAATCAGGATAACACAAGATCTAGCAGCTTCTACATTAAGGGATCAAAGGTATTGGAATATGATATTCCAGAGGTCAAAGGAACTAGGATTCAAAGTGAGAATCACCTACTCAGCAAAACTGAGTATAATGCTTCAGGGGGGAAAATGGTCATTCAATGAAATAGAGGACTTTCAAGCATTCTTGATGAAAAAACCAGAGCTGAAAAGAAAATTTGACTTTCAACTACAAGAAGCAAGAGAAGCATGAGAAAGTAAACAGGAAAAAGAAATCATAAGGAACTTATTAAAAGTTGAACCATTTACATTCCTACATGAAAAAATTATAATTGTAACTCATAAGGCTTTTCTCAGTATGAGGATAGCTGAAGAGAATATATGTGTGTGTGTATGTATATATGTGTGTGTATGTGTGTTTGCATGCGGCTATATGTGTGTATAAATGCATATGTGAGTGTGTGTATATGTGTGTACATGTATACATAGACAGAGGGCACAGGATCAGTTGAATAGGAAGGGATGATATCTAAAAATTAAATTAAGAGGTAAGAGAGGAATATAATAAGAGAAGGAGAAATAGAATAGGGTAAATTATCTCACATAAAAGGAGCAAGAGAAAACTTACAATAGAGGGGAAGAACAGGAAGATGAAAGGAATGGGTCAACCTTATTCTCATTGAATTTGGCTTAAGGAGGAAATAACATACACACTCTATTGGGTATTTTACCCTACTGGAAAGTATGGGGGAAGTGGATAAGAGAGGGGATGATAGAAGGGAGGGCAGATTGGGAAGGGAGGGCAGTTAGAAGCACACACTTCTGAAAAGGGACAGGGTCAAAGTGCAAAATAGAATAAGTGGGGGGGGCAGGATATGATGGAGGGAAATATACTTAGTCTTTCACAATATATCTACTATGGAAATGTTTTGCGTAACTGCACATGTACAACCTATATTGAATAGCTTATCTTCCCAGTGGGAGTGGGTGAGGAGGGAAGAAGGGAAAGAATCTGAAAATCAAAGTTTTAAAAACAAATGTTAAAAAATAGTTTTTTACATGCAACTGGGAAATAAGATATACAGACACTGGGGTACTGAAATCCATCTTGCCCTACTAGAAAGAGGGGGATGGGGGAGGATATAAGAGAGAGCAGATTGGGGAAAAGGACATTCAGTAGGCTCACTCTTTTGGGGTGGAGGGTAGGCAAAAGATGAGGAGAAAATTTGTAACTCAAAATTTTGTGGAAATGAATGTTGAAAACCAAAAATGAACAAATATAAAAATACAAAAAGAAAAAGAAAAACTATTCAACCAAAAAACAGATTGAGGAGAAATAATTGAAGAATCATTGGACTACCTGAAAATGATGAACAACAACAACAAAAGAGCCTAGACATCATATTTCAAGAAACCATAAAATAGAATTGCCCAGGTATCTTAGAACCAGAGGGCAAAGTCAAAATTGAAAGAATCCACTGGTCACCTCCTGAAAAAATTAACAAAATGAAAAATCCTAAAAATATTATCATCAAAATCCAAAGCTCCCAGATCAAGGTAAAAAAAAAAAAACACATTACAACCATTTGTAATGGTAATGTAATTTGAATTTGAAGATCCCTTTGTATTGGCAAAGGCAACAAGTACTTGGCATTTATTAATTAAACAAGCTTCTGTTAAACAAACAGAAGTTATGAATCCCTGTTGCTGCTGTAACAGGAGGGGATTGGCTGAAACCAAAAGCTAATGCTGTCCATATATAAGGAAAGACCCTGGCCAGGAAAGTCAGATCTTCTTGGAGCGAGCTCCATGGAGGCAGAAGCTGCTGCCACCAGGGAGGCTGAAGAGGAAACCCCCCTCCCCCAGGCTAGAGAGAATGATTTTGATTTTGAAAACCTGGATGGAGTGATTTTGATTCTGAGAACCAGCTGAAACTTCTGCTGAGTCTGAGGGCCAGCTGAAGCTACTGAGGATGTCTGAGAGCCACTCAGAGCTGAGGGCCAGCAAGAGCTGCTGAGGCTGTTGAAGATTTCCAAGGGCCAGTCAGAGCTGCCAAAACACTGAGGAAGCATGACTGTGATGCTGGTACTTTGCATGAACCTGTTGTTGGTGGCTTTGTTAATAAGCCTTATCTTCCCAGGAACAGAAACTGTGAAAGATTTGAGATGGACTGGACACTGTGAGTTCCATTGTGGAGCAAGAACTGCACAGAGAGCTGGACAAGGACCTGGGAGCTGTCTGGCTTTGAACCAAAGTGACTGGTGAATCCAGGTAGGATCTGGGACCATGGAAGGGGATCCAGGGAATCTGAGAGACTACCCTGAGTCAAGCTAAAAGAAGACTTTACTTGGATACTGTGTACTGACTGAGAAATTGTAATTTACTAGTGACCTAGGGGTAGAGGGTCTCTATATTTTCTGATGATTGAATAGTGAATAATGAAGGGTGATTGAATGATTGATTCACTAAACGATTGTACTTAGTAATTGTTGACTGAATAAGTGACTGATTTGTAACTTAAGTGTACCCCATGAGTGGAGAACTTTGACTATTGTACTTTGTGTCCCTTGAGGAGGCAAACCTCCTTAAGGATGATTGAATGATTGAGATGATTGAATGCTTGAGTTACTAAATGATTGTTCTTTGTTGAAAACTTTGTGACCACCATAGTGAAGACTATGTGGCCATCTTAGTGATAAGTTGTTTGAATGCTGTATTTTGATTTCTGTGATAAGCTGTAATATTGTGAATGCTGTTCATTGATTTACTGTGAATGTTTTGCTCTGATTTGTTATTGAATAAATAGAGTGTTCATTATACTGTATAATCAGAACCTTAAAAGCTGTTCACAGCAGCATTCTTCTGGAAAGCTGCTCATGCTTGGCTTTACACCTTTCAGAAAGAAGGAATACAATGACCTTAAAGTCACAGGCAAGTTTCACAAGATTTAGTACCTATCACCACAAAAGAATGGAGGGATTGAACTATGATATTCCAAAAGGCTTACAACCCATCCAGAAAAACTGAGTAAAATCCTACAGGAGAAAGATGGATTTGTAGTGAAATAGAGAACTTTCAAGCATTCTTTTTTAAAAATTAATTTATTTTTAGTTTTCAACATTCATTTCCACAAGATTTTGAGTTCCAAATTTTCTCCTCCCTCACCCCAAAACAGCATGTGTTCTTATTACCCCTTCCCCTAGTCTGCCTGCCCTTCTATGGCCCCCCTTCTCTTATCCCCTTCCCTTCTATTTTCCCATAGGCCAAGATAGATTTCTATACCCCATTGCCTAGATATCTTATTTCCCAGTTCCATGTAAAAACAATTTTTAACATTCATTTTTAAAACTTGGATTTCCACATTCTCTCTCTTCTTCCCTCCCTACCCACCCCCACTGAGAAGGCAAGCAATTTGATTTAGGTTATACGTGTGTAGTCATGTAAAATACTTCCATAATAGTCGTGTGAAAAATTAACTATATTTCTCTCCATCCTATCCCACCCTCCATTTGTTCTATTCTCTCCTTTGACCTTGTCCCTCCTCAAAAGTGTTTGCTTCTGATTATCCCTTCTCTCCACTTACCCTCCCTTCTATCATCTCCCCCCTCTTATCCTCTTTCCCCTTACTTTCCTGTGGGGTAAGAGAGATTTCCACACCCAATTGAGTGTATATGTTATTCCCTCTTTAAGCCAAATCTGGTGAAAGAAAGGTTCACTCATTCCCTCTCACCTCCCCTCTCTTCCACTCCACTGTAAAAGTTTTTTCTTGCCTCTTTTATGTGAGATAATTTATTCCATTCTATCTCTCCCTTTCTCCTTCTACCAGTACATTCCTCTCTCTCACCCCTTAATTTTATTTTTAAATGTCATTCATACTCAATTTACCCTGTGCCCTCTGTAAATATGTATACATATTATATATATGCTTTTATATGTATATATATGCATATATATGCTTATATGTATAGGTATATACATATATGTGTGTATAGATATAGATATAGATATAGATATAGATATAGATATAGATATAGATAGATATTCCTTCCAACTACCCTAACAGGGAGAAAGGTCTCATGAATTATGACTATCATCTTTCCATGTAGGAATATAAACAATCCAACTTTAATAAGTCCCTTATGATTTCTCTTTACTGTTTATCTTTTCATGCTTCTCTTGAGTCTTGTATTTGAAAGACAGACTTTTTATTCAGCTCAGGCCTTTTCATCAAGAATGCTAAAAAGTCCTCTATTTCATTGAACGTCCATTTTTTTCCCCTGAAGGATTATACACAATTTTATTGGGTAGGGGATTCTTGGTTTTAATCTTAGCTCCTTTGACCTCAGGAATATCATATTCCAAAACCTCTGATCTCTTAAGGCAGAAGCTACTAAATCTTGTGTTATCCTGACTGTGTTTCTACAATACTGTTGACCTCACTCCTTTCTCACCCAGATCCCGACAGACCTTTTCTACTGACCTTTTAAGGTGTCTTTGGGTTGAGAAGCTTGGAAACTGCCACAGCTGCCAGTGATTCATTCCATGAGGCCTGTTCCAGGTTAGCTAGAGGGCCCTGTCCATGCAGGCGTGGCCAGCATTGGTCTGCACTCCTCTCCCTACCCTGTGCAATAGACCTTTCTTGTCAGGTTATCTTGGGCTAGAAATGTTTCACTCTGTCATTTTGTGGGTTCTGCCACTCTAGAATTTGTTTCAAGACATTTTAACAGGTATTTGGAGGGGTTTGTGGGAGATCTCAAGCAAGTCCCTGTTTTCATTTTGCCCTCTTGGCTCAGCCCCCTACTTTCAAGATTCTTGATGAAAAGTCCAGAATTGAATGAAAATTTGGCATACAAATTTGGGACTCAAGAGAAGCATTTAAAAAGCAAGATGAGTAAGAAATCATAAGGGACTAAATAAGGTTAAGCTGTTTATATTCTAATATGGGGAGAGGACACATGAACTCAATCAGCACTTCATCACCGTCAGTGCTCTTAGAGGGAATCTAATTAGAGAGAGGGTCTAGGCATGATTCTTTATGTTTAGATGATTTCAAAAGAATAATGGAAGAATAAAGAAGAGGAATACACTGAGAGAAGTGGGAGGAGAGAAGAAGAAGAGAGAAAGTCATCTCACATAAGTGAAGGGCACCAACAAGAGTTTATGCAAAGGGGCAGGGGTCAGGCAACACTTGTATGGAAGTCTTATTTGAACTCAGTAAAGGAGAAATGAATACATATACACACAGTTGAGTATAGACATTCCTCTTACCCAAGAGGAAAGTAGAAGGGAAAGTAGAGAAAAAGTAGATTAAGCAAAATGGTCTTTAAAGAGGGGACAGGAGGGGAAAAAAAAGAAAACATAAGGAAATAGGATGGAATCAAGTATACAGTTAGCAATGATAACTATGAATGTGAATGGGGTGAACTTGCTCAGAAAATTGAAGAGGATACCAGATATATTTTTATAAATACAAAACTTCCAAGGTCAATGATTTTATGTAAGTGGGCACACTCTCCATTGATAAAGATACTATCTCTAAAGCTTAGTGGATGGTTCTTGAGATTTTATGTGAACAAATATTGAGTCACTTTTTATTTACAAAGAAGGTTAAAAGTTTTCAAATCACTGTACATGCTCTCCAAACTTATCTAGAGAGCAAGCATGTAGTCTGTCACTCAATGGAACTATTCAAAGCTTTTCTAGCTTGGTTTCTTTTGCATTGCCTTAGCAAATCTGGGGTTATCTCCATGTTATGATGAGTTATCTGTGAAGAACAATACCCAAGAATGCAAGCTAAATGCACAAAACAGATATGAAACAAAGTATGCTGAGATGGAATCAATCAATAAACAATTATTAAGCATCTACTATGAGCCAGTCACTGTGCTAGCCACCAAGGTTACTGAGACAAAAACTAAACAACTCCTGTCCTCAAAGACCTTACATTTTATTGGGTGTCACAACATTTATGCACATACATATAAAGAATTATTTGACCATGAGACCAAGAGAAAGCTAGGTGGCACAGTGGAGAGAGGGTTATGCTTGGATTCAAGAATACTCACATTCAAATCCAGCATAGGAGAACTTATTAGCTCGTGTGACTCTGGGCAAGTCATTTAACCTCTCTTTGATTTAGTTTCTGCAACTTTCAAATGGGAATAATAAAAGCACCTAACTCTTAGGGTTGTTATGAGGATCAAATGAGGTTGTATTTGCATAGAACTTAACACAGTGCCTGGTACATAGAAATCACTTTGTAAATGCTTCTATCCATCCATGAAAGCTAGGAAACAATGAAAAAGACAAACTGGCCCTCAGCCTAGTGCTGCTTCTTGCTGTTTCTTCTTCAGCACTGGCGGCAGAGTAGTGGAACTGGGGATGATAGCTACCAAGTTTCATAATTTTAGAGTGCTTGTAATATTAATTTACCTGTTGTATTCTAAAAACAATGTTTGTGGGAAGGCTAGGTGGCACAGTGAATAGAGTACCAGCCCCAGAGTCAGGAGGACCTGGGTTCAAATCTGACTTCAGACACTGAACACTGACTAGCTGTGTGACTTTGGGCAAGTCACTTAACCTCAATTGCCCTGCCTTCCCCCCCTCCAAAAAGCAAGAACAAAAAAAATTAAAACAATAAGTTGGTGACACACTACTGGAAAAATAGCTGAAGGAAGTTATGGGTAAATGGAAGGATAGTTAACAGACATTCCCTGGAGAGGCAAATAAAGGTAGAGCTGGTTTATTATTTATAAGTAATTAGTTTTATTAACTAAGTTAATTAATTATAAGTGAGTTAGTTTATTAATTATAAGTAATTATAATTATTATACTTAATTATAAGTAGCACTTTTACAGCAGCTTAAAGTATGCAAAGTGCTTTACATGTTTTATCTCATTTGATCCCCACAACAACCTGTGAAGTAGGTGGTATCATTATTCCCATTTTACAAATGAGAAAACTAAGGCTGAAAAAGATTAAGTGACTTGCCCAGCATTGCAGAGCTTATAATCTTGTCTGAGACAGGATTCAGACTCAGGTCTTCCTGACTTGAGTCCAGTACTCTATCCACTGGACCATTTAGTTGCCTATCATATATCCAAAGTCAATTCCATAACACAGCTGTCCAAAAACGGATTAGACAGTGAAAGGTGGTGAGTTTCGCTCTCCTTGGAAATCTGTTGCGTTTGTTATCCTTGAAATTCTTTTCTTGTGTGGTTTGGACCAGAGGGCTACCAAGGTACCTACCAAATCTTAAATTGATTATTCTGTGATGAAATATCATTTCATAGTGGATTTAGTCATCTCATATTACAGTGTTCTCCTGATAAATTTTCAAAAATATTGCCACAAAAATAATTGCATCTTATATAACCAACATATGTTGCAGAAGTAGAAAAGGAAGATAAATTTTTGGAAGGACCTAGCAAAATACTTCAATTAAATCAACATACGCTTTGATACTCAATAATCAGCATGAAAAGGTGAGCCTACATAAAAATGGAAATCAAAAAAAGTAAGAAAAATCTGGTTCAGGAATGATAAATGAGAGAGGCCTTCAACTTGTATGTTATGTATAAGCTTTATAACTATATATCATGAATAAATTTTTCCAATAAGAGAAATGGGAAGCACTGGGAATAGCGTGTATTAAATAACATCACACACACACACACACACACACACACACACACACACACACATACACACAGAAAAATGGATTATATTTTAAAGAGTGGAAATGGAATTACTGAATTACTGATGTGTGAGTTGTCCATGAATTGTCCATGCACAGTCAGACCACTAACTTATCTGAATAAAGATAAAAAACCACTACAAAACTAGAAGAAAGAATAAGAATGGGGAAAATATGTAGTGTGCAATCAAAACAACTCCAACCTTAATTATTTAAATAAGTTATTGGCACCAAAACAATAGGAAATGGATGAAGGAAATGATATAACGATTGATTATACCAATTTCTTGAAAACTTTTAACCTTTTCTTGAAAAAAAAATGCCATGTTGAGTAGACTAAAAGTAACTAAAAAGTATCTTAGTCAGCACACATTGGACTCACACAACAAGGAGATATGGCAGCCAAAACCAAACAAAAAAAAACATTTCGGTATATAATTTGAATTGTTTGTAAAATCTTACAGGGACGAATGGTAGAAGATTGTAAGTATATTGTTGCATAAAATATAGAGAAATAATGAAAGGAAAACAAGTCCAAAAAACACTTGGCAAGGGACGCAATTAAGCAAAATCATCCCAAAGGCAATTAGGAAACTGACTGAAAGGAGATAATTCCAAATAACAATGGAAAATGTTTTTATGCAGAGATATTTTTGATAAACTCTTTTCTCCATCAAGGCCAGGGGAATCACAATCCCAGACATGCTTCCTGAGGAAGTGAAAGCAGCTTTGATGTAAACAAAGATGGCCAAAGAAAGATGACTAAGACCAAATGTGACAAAAGAGGTCTATGTTGGAGATGACAGATTTTTAAGACTTTAAGGGACTGATTCTCAAGGTATTTGAAGGAGAGGAAGATACCAGAAAGCATGGGTTAGGAGGGTAGGAAGGAATCAGGCCTTATTTTAAGAAAGTCAACCGAGAGAACATCCATCTATAACTTCTAGTCTCTATGTCTACTTTCCCATTTGTAAAAGAAAAAATAAAAAAATTTATGAAGATTAAGGATGCATTGAGGGTTTCCTTGCTAAAGGTATTAGAAGGAAACCATCAGGTTTTCAAAAGTGATATTCCCTAATAGTAACATCTATGCCATAACATAATTGATTAAGAAACCTAGAAAATAAAAAATTCCTCTGTGTTTATTATTTGTTGGCTATAAAAACGTTTGATTTAGGAGGCCAAAACACTTCCATAAAGGCAATCCTTCAATAAGATTTCTTACGTGCATGTGTCAAAATTATGTATGATTGCTTCAAAGATACAACAGAGGTAAACTTCTTTAATAATCTCTGATCAGTAATATTAAGCAAGGAATAAATAAGATACTCACCGATGTTGTTTGCCATTAGCATGAGAGATGTCCAATGCAGAATCTAAATGGATAAGGGATTCCCTGTAGAAAGCGAAATCTTCGAGAGACCCCTATATATAAGGGACATTTTGCTGATTGCATCAAACACTGGAATATTGAAGAGTCTCATAAGATCTATACTTATTATTTTCTCTATTTCTAGGAAAAACAAAGCAGATCAAGAATATCTGTTGTCCAGACAATGAGGGTAGACTACCTATAGAGCCTGTCCACATACGTGTTTGTGTGTGTGTGTGTGTGTGTGTGTGTGTGTGTGTGTGTGTGTGTGAGGGAGAGAGAGACAGAGAGAGAGAGAGAATGTATATATACAAACCTATATATTATCCACCTATATTGTATACATGTAGATATGTATATACATGGGTGTACTTATATCTATATACACACATACATACAAACACACATGCATCTATATGCATGTGTCCTATATTCAGGTGTGCTGGAGCAAGCTCAAATTGGCCTGTGAAAACCAATTATTAAATTTTCAGTGTAGCATTTACAACTCTGAAATTGTCAAATACTCCAAATCAGGGCTTGATTTATTGTTTTCTTGATTGTCAGCTTAGGAAAATGATGGAGAAAATAATAATGCAATTAATTCTAAAAGTGTGTCGTGCATATATTTTTTTTCAGAGTGCCAGCTGTAAAACAATTACCAGCACTCTTGTGTATATATACATACACATATACGTAAGTGTATGCATGTACATGAACGTGTACATATACATATACATGTGCAAGAGTGTGTGTGTGTATGTGTGTGTGTAATAGACAAACTTTCCATTGAAAAATTAGTTGGAACCAGAATGAGCAAGAAGAGAGTTGGCTAAGTTCTTTCAAGAAATGACACAACTCTTTTAGGGACCCCAAGCTTCTTCTGGAAAAAAAGCATTCCATCTTTTAAACACAATATTCTTCCAGTGAGAAGCAGTGTTTCATATTAAGTAAAGGGCTAGCCTTGGCATCAGGAAAACCTGAGCTGAATTCCTGATTGTGACACAAATAAGTTATGCAAGTTAGTCCTTTCACCACTCAGTGCCTCCAGAAAACTCTTTAAACTCATAAGTGACAGATGACTTGTCAGTTAGCATTGGACAATGAATTTAGTACAGTTTGCTAAGGATTTATTAAATGCTTACTATATGACACTGTATAAAAAGACAAAAAAAAAGAATAGTTCCTGCCATCAAATAGCTTGTTTTCTGTGTGAGAGAAGGACAATGCACATAAATAAGTACGTATAAAATAAATAAGTAATGAGAAAGTAATTGGGAGTTGGGGGAATGTGGGGGAGGCTATAAGGAAGCACCTTATATAGGAGGTAGTACTTGAGCTGAGCCACAATGGGAACTAGGGAATCCCAAGAGGCAGAGGTGAGGGGCTGGGGCTGGAATATTCCAGGCCTGGCAAACATCTGATCTGTAGATAAGTGCAGAGGTAAGAACTAGAATGTTTTATATAGAAAATAGCAATTAAGTCAATTTGGACAAAGCTTAAAGTGTGAAAGGAGGAAAAATATGAATCCGTGGAATTTGTATAACTTTTCGCCAGCCACCTTTAAGTGCCAGCTACCACAAGTGTTTGACCTAAGATTAATAAATGTGAAGCCAAATTCCAAGTATTAAAAAGTCATATTACAAATGGATATCTCTAAACAACTGCGAGTCTGTTTCTGTGATTATGACCAGTTGGGATATTTAACACTCCTGGTTCCTGAGTGGAATTTCAGAAATACATTAAATACATTAAAACCAAAAACAGATGGTAGGAGAGGTTTCCTGACTGATCTCCTAGGCGGAAGGAAAAACACAGCCATTCAAGTGACCAAAAAAAGATTATCATCATGTGCATCAACTTGAGCTCTCAATGAATGAAAAATGTCGGTGCTGGTTAAATTTGGAGTTTCTCTTACATTGAGCAGGGAAGCTAGAATGCCACCTGAAGCTTTGGCAAAGGCTGTATGGCTTCTTAGCAGGTTCCCATTATATTTTTACCTATTCCTATAGCTATTGGGAAATATTAAACCACTCCAGTATCTTTGATAAGAAAACACCACATGGAGTCACAAAGAGTCAGACAAGACTGAGTTACCAAACAAGAGATTCCTTCTTTGCCCAATATCTCCAGAAAATGCAAGGGTAAGAAGAAATACAACCCAGGCGACTGGGGTCCTTTACAATTCTTTGTATTCAAAGTTCATCTCTATGTTTATATTGAGATGATATGTAAAAATAAAATTTAATAAACACCAGCCATCCACCCCATCCCACTCCACATAAAAATAGTGGGATTCCTTATATTTGCCAGTTATGGCAAAAGATTTAAAACAAAAAAACAGTTAAAACGTAGAGCAAAGGAATTTTTCTATCAGCTACTTATCCAATAAATCAACCCCTCCTTTAATATCTTCTAGAGTTGTGTGTACATAGGTGATGGATATAGCAATCAATAACTAAGCCTTTATCAGTCTGCTATCAACTCTGGGTGTTATCTACACCCGGAGCTATATAGCCAGGGCCAGTCTCTTCCTTGAACTTCAGTCGTTGATAACAAATGCCTAATGGACATTTCGAACTACACATTCTATAAACCTCTTAAATATATGTCTGAAACTGAACTCATCTTCTTTTTCCCTAAACCTCTCCCTCTTCCAAACTTCCTTATATCTGTCAAAAGCACCACTGTCCTTCCAGTGTCACCGATTCATAATTTTGGCATTATCCTGAACACCTCACTCTCCCTTCATTCCATATACCCAAACAGTTGCCAAATCTTGCCATTTACACTTTCATGATTTCTTTCCCATCTGACCCCTTCTCTCCACTCACACAGCTGCCACATTATTTCAGGCTCTCCATGCTTCTCATCTAAACTATTGCCTCAAGTTTCTCCCTACTCCAGTCTTGGCTACACATTTGTGCCTTTTCTGTTTTCCACTCGTAACACTCCATTTCATAATGCACTCACTCATTACTTCATCTCATAAACTCCCTCGCTATACCCTTTAAGACACAGCTCAGATACCATCTTTTATATAAAACTTTCCTAATCTCTCCAACTACTAGTTCCCTCCCTCCCAAATT
>CM053582.1:175979476-176000702 GCA_028627135.1 Pseudochirops cupreus
ACACAGTTCCATGCTGCCTCTGGTGGTTTCCCTGAGAGATTATTGTTGAGTCATTTTTCAGTTGTGACTGACTCTTTGTGACCCCATTTAGGGTTTTCTTGGCAAAGCATTGGAGTGGTTTGCCATTTTCCTCTCCAGCTCATTCTACAGAAGAAGATACTGAGACAAACAGGCTTAAGTGACTTGCCTTGGGTCACACAGCTAGTAAGTGTCTGAGGCCAGATTTGAACTCAGGAAGATTTGTCTTCCTGACTCCAGGCCCAGCACTCCATCCACTGCTCAACCTAGCTGAGAGATTTCTAGTGTCCAAGATCAACATAAACTTGTTCTTTTCCAGTTTAAAACTCGGAGAGTGTAATGTGCTAGAACACCATTTTGCCTGTTATCTCTTTGTGAGTCAGGCTTTAAAAGATGATAAATATTTGTCTGAGATGTGCAGCAGAGCCATATGTGTATTTGCATAATGGCACTCCAGGTGATGAGCTGCATGGTAATGACTTGCAACTTCATAAAGCTGAATTTGAGCAGCACACTTAGGACCAAACACAGCAGACTGGGAGTCTTGACGACATCTCCTCGTCGCCTTAAGTAGCTTTAAGGAAGAAGGAAGAAATAAATTGTGGCATGAGGTAGTGGCAAGCACATTCCTAACACAGAGCAGAGGCAAAATAACATCTAAAGACTTGAGGACATTGATCAATGCAGAAATCTCTAATGATTCCCTAGAGCTGCTGGTGGAGCTTTTCCCTTGCCTCAGAAAGAAGACAGACTATTTGTAGGTGTAGGACGAGATATGCATTACAGAGAAGGCCAATGTGTTGGTTTTCCTCGCTTGATTATGTTTATTGGTTATGAGAGGGCTCTATTGGTGAGATGAGGGGAACTATTATAAAGTAACAGAGGCATAAAGAAGAAAACAGCATGAATGAAACATTCAAAAAGAATAGATAGCTTCAAGGTCAGGAACAAGCTTTAACTTTACAGGGAATTTTTAAGTGTCGCCAAAAGACATTACCAAAATGCCACTGGGTGGTGCAGTAGATAAAGTGCCTGGCCTAAAGTCAGGAAGATGCATCTCCCTGAGTTCAGATCTGAACTTCAGACACTTACTCACTGTGTGACCCTAGGCAAGTCACTTAACCCTGTTTGTCTCGGTTCCTCCTCTGTAAAATGAGGTGGAAATGGCAAACTGCTCTAGTATCTTTGCCAATAAAACCCCAAATGGGGTCAAAAAGAGTTAGATATGAAATGACTGAACAATAAAACAAGAAACCATAATTCAGTGTTTTAACTAACTCAGGTAAGCTCAGCCTTTCAGTCAAGTGAAGCAGAGAGATAACAGTTAATAATTCCCTACTGATTGCAAAAAAAGTTGTTGTATGTCAAGCCCTATATGTTCCCACAAAAAAACACCCATTTTTAGGCAAAATTCCCTCAGTTTGTGGAATCATGGGACACTAGAATTGGCAAATACCTTCTAGAACAGTGGTTCTCAACCTTCCTAATGCCACGACCCTTTAATATTTGTATGTGGGCGTATCTGCATGTGGGTGGACCCACCTGGAGACAGATAGAGGAGCCGTGTCTCGGTTCCTAAGACCCCTCTGTGAAAGGGTCATTCAATCCCCAAAGGGGTCGCGACCCACAGGTTGAGAACTGCTGTTCTAGAATATCTTGTCCAATCATAAGTCCTTTCAAGACTCAGCTCTCCTAGACAAAAACTATCCTGGTCTGCTCCATTGAGGGTTCTTCGCTATCACGGGTTACTTTGTATTGATTTTCTAACACCTTTTCTCCTTACTTATCTGTGTACCTGTGGTTTTCCCCTTGTGAGATGTAAGTTTCTTGAGAACAAGGCCTGTTTCACCTCTTCTTTGTATTCCCAGCACATGATGTGATGCCTGGCTCAACACAGGACAGCCAGGAGTCCCAGCTTCTCCATGAAGCCTTGATGTAGAGGAGCTGTATATGCACACCATCAACTATCAATTAAGCAAAAATTTATTGAATTTTATTTGTTTGATTTATTTATTTGTGCAAAGTCCTGTGCCACATGCTTCTAGAATTGGGGTTTTTAACCTGGGGTTCATGGATCCCCATAGATGGGAAAAAAAGTATATCTTTATTTTCATAAACCTTTGGTTTCTTTTGTAATCCTGTGTATTTTGTTGTATGCATTTAACAACATGACTCAACAAGGGTCTACAGGATTCATCAGATTGCTAAGGATGTTAATGACGCAAAAAAAGCTTGAGAACCCCATTCTAGAGGTATCAAGAAGAGAAAAGCTTGTATATTGATGGAACTGAAAAACCAGTTAAGGAACCAAGGTAGGAATTTGTAAAGTCAAATTTAGGGTTTTCTCTGTACCAATTACTATGCTACATTCTGGATCTACAAAGAAAGGTGAAACCATGGTCTTTGCCCTCAAGGTGTTCATGTTCTAATAGGGCAGATGAGATGCAAAAATAAAAAATGTACATAGTAAATGTATACAATATAAATGAAAGGTAGTCTCAGAAGGAAGACACTTGAGTGCGATGGGGGGAATCAGGAAAAGTATCCTAGAAAGTTCAATTTGTGCTGAGTCTTAAAGGAGGCAGAGGAGATAGTACAAAGGCACAGAATTGGGAGATGGAGCATTATGTGGGAAGAACAGTGTAGTCCAACACTGCACAATAGCACATAATTGTTTTCTGAGTCTAGAAGGGGACTCACACTTTCCCTCTCAAGAGGCCCCTTGTTCTGGACCCCTCCCCACATACAAATGGACCTGGTTCAGTCTTGGGGGGAACATAGACCTTTTGAAAGATGGGTAAGGTTCTATTTCTCTTGTTTAGCTGAACCCTGTTTTAGTTATCATGTGCTGATTTCTGGTAGGATTAAGGAAGGCAACCCATTCCTCTCCCAACTCTTAAATCTTAAAATTTTATGAAAATCTTAAGGGAAAATGAGTTAGTTACTTGGGAACATGCTCTGCAGAAAGCTAAGAGAGGGGTCAGGGAGAGGAATCACTCCTTTCAGAGTCTATGAACTAGGCTATTTTCTTGCTTCAATAGCCTATTTTGTCTGATGTAGTTTTGATTTAGTGGTCAGTGCCTCATTCCCTGGGGGTGTGTGTGTGGGTATGGGGACCAACTCCTTCCCCCTTTGCTGTATCATTATAAAGTACCCAGTCCATCAGTACTGAATGACTACATCTGGCCTTCTGGAAGCAGCCAAGGCATAGCTCAGCACTCCTTGAGATAGCCACTGCTACAATTATAATAAATGCTTGAGTAATTACAAAATGAATGGTATTGATCACTGCTAGGGAGTTTAGAGGAGGAAGAGGACACTGGGCTGGCTGCCCTGAACAGGGAAATGTTCCACAAAAGAGAAAGATTTGTTGGGCTAGGATTTGGATAGGTAAAGAGAAGGGCAGGTTTTTGTAGCAAAAGGCATGGTGTGAGCCAAGGTTAGAAAGCAGGAAAGCTGGGTGGAGTCTACAGACAATGACAGACCAATTTGACTTAGCAGTCTAGGTGACAATTTAATGACAAGCAAAGTAGTACTTTGAGGTTTGTTTCAGCTATTCAAGTGCCTTTGAGCCTCACCTTTGATTGTGTCAAGTCTTTGTTGGAAACAGTACACATTGTGTTGCCCTTAATAGGCCTAAGGGAGTTTGGAGACCTTCCATGCCCTTAATAGGCCTAATGTTACCACACAGAGCTTATGGTGGGAGAAGCTTTCCAAAAAAGTAGAACAGGAAGGGTGGAACAAGAGGAGTAAAGTAGATAAAAACTCTGGCATGAGCTGTGACCAATCAGAACCGAGAGGGAGAATGTTTGTGATGACCAGCACCCTGTCTGTTGTTCTGTCTGTGTTGATGTTACTTTGTCAGAATGAAACATTCTGTCTGTTGAAAGAGGACTTTACCAGAATCCCTAAAAGAGGACTTTACTGATGTTTACAGAAGTCCTGGGACTTTGCTGTTGATTTATGCTTGATTTCTCAGACAGAAGCTTTGTCTGTTGGTTTGTGTTACTTTGTCACACAGAAAATGAATTGAGATGATGGTGCTGGCAATATGTGTAAATATTTTTGTAGCTCTGTTAAGCCTAATGTGTGTAAATATTGTTGTAGCTCTGTTAAGCTTTGTCATCCTAGAAACAGAAACTGTGAAGGGCTTGGAGTGTAATAGTCCCTGTGGGCTGAGATACAGAACCTGAGCAGAGAGCTGCCCATGTGTGAATCCAGACAAGAGCTGGGAGCATGGAAGGAGTCATGGGGTTTGGAAGTCAGCCTTGAGTTAAGATGAAAGAAGACTTTACTTGGGTACTCAGTGCTGACTGATGATATTATAACTTACTGTGACCGAGGGGTGGATAGTGTTTATACTTTCTTCTTCCCCTTAAGGATGATTGGCTTAGGGATGATTGGAAGCCAGCTTGGAGTCAAGTTGGAAGAAGACTTGACTTGGGTACTTTATATTGATTGAGGAGATTGTGACTTACTGAATGATATGTTATGTTTAAGACTTTGTGACCTCCTTAGTAATAAGTTGTTATATTATTTTGTTGTGAATGTTGTGCTATAGTTTCTTGAATGTTTAGCTTTAGTTTATTGCTGAATAAATAGAAAGTTCACTATACTATGTGATTAGATCCTTAAAGTTATTCACAGCAGTAGTCCTCAAAAGAGCTACTTGTGATTGGCTGTACAGGTAGCCAAAAAGCTAAAGCAGTCATGTTCCAGTAAGAAAAGCAAATAACTTCCAGAATAAGGAAGTGATAGTTCCATTGTGCTCTGCTCTCATCAGACCTCAACTGGAGTATTTTGTTCAATTCTGAGTGCTGCTTTTTAAGGAGGACATTGATAAACTGGAGTATCCAGAAAAGAGCAATCAGGATGATGAAGGGTCTTGGGTTCACATAAGAAGAGAACTGGGTGAAAGAATTGTTGTTGTTAGGCTGTAAAAGAGAAAACTCAGGAGGAAATAGGATTGCTTGTTTCAAGTATTTGAAGGATAGTCACAAGGATAGACATTAAACATCTTCTATTTGACTCTCAAAGAAAGAACCAGGACCAACAGGTGGAAGGTACAAAGAAGCAAGTTTGGGCTTGATGAAGAAAAATCTTGCTGACACTTAAAGCTGTCCAAAAGTGAAATGGGCAGACCCTGGAGGTATTTGTTTCCATGTACATGGAGGTTTTGAAGCAAAGGATGGATGACCACTGTTTAATATGTTATAATGGAGAGCTGGGGGTATGGATTGGTTTACATAGCTGCTGAGATCCTTTCCAACATTAAAAAACCATAAGTAGAGAATTTATTTAGACTAGTGGGAAGTAAAGCTAGGAAAGTGGGTATGGGCCAGATTGTGGAATGGTCCTGACTGTCAGGCTTGGGAGTTTGAACATTATCCAGCAGGGCATTCATCTGTTCTTTTCTTTTGAGAAAGGAGATTCTAGCAGTAGTCATTCGACTTCCTGATTTATTCTTCTAACACTCATTTTCTTCAGAATCGTCAAAGGCTTATTAACTAAAACATATTCCCCCCCACCCCAAGATTCTTTTATGATCTGAGAGGCAGGAAGAACTAGGCTAAGCAGATGCAGTTATGTCTAAATCACTAGCAGAGTTTTATGTATTAGAAATGTCATGTGAAGGCTGTGTCTAAGGACCAGGGACTGAGCTTTGGGACTTTCAGTTTAGTGATCCTTGACCCACTTTCTATAGCACCCCCAAACCACAAAGGATAGAAACAGAAAGCTCTCTAACAAGCATCAGTCTTCCATTTGCTGGGGTCTAGACAAGAATGGCAAATGTAATGAATTTTTTAAAAAAGATAACACCATGGAAACAGCATAGAGCCTATCCTAAAGTGATCAAATTAATCCTCTTTTAATGATTGAAAACACTATGTATGCAAGATGCAAACTAACTTCAAAACCAAATCAATTAATTCTACCCTCAACAAATAGAACTGCAGGATCATGAGAAGAAAATAAAAGAAAGAGGACCTAGAAAGTAAGAGGACCTAGGATTTAATTCCGGTTCTGCTGCTTACTTTGTGTGCCCCTGGTCAAATCATTTAACCTCGCTGGGCTTCAGTTTCCTCCCCTAAAAAAGTGAAGTGGTTAGATTTGATGATCCTTATAGTTCCTTCCTTCCATAAATCTGATTTCAGTTCTTACTCTGGGTAGAGGACAATGCTAGGCACTAAAGAAGACATAAAGAGAAAAAGGATATGGTCTGCAATTCCAGAGGTCTTGTGATGGAACATGCTGCCTACCCCAAATACAGAGGGGACAGATTCATAGAGCAGATTGAGACGTATTTTTTTTGGATAAGCTGATGTGGGAATTTGTTTTACTTGACTATACATGTTCGTAATGGGGTTTTTGTTTTCCTTTTTTTGGATGGGGGGAAAGTGTGAGGGAGAGAAGGTGGATCTTCATTTAAAAATACATTTTTATGTTTTTTATTAAGGATATGATTCTTTCCTTAAGAAGCTTACAGTTTACAGTGTAGAATAGGATTTTATCATCTAGTAGAAGTTCCCGCTATTTCAAACTCCCACGATTTGAAATGGACAATATCTTATTTTATAGAAGTATACAGATGGCAACTGGCAATCAGACTCCTATTTCATGGAGTGTAACAATCCGTAATGGTCATTTCTGTATGTTATACCACATTGGGCTACCTCTTCCTATAATTTCCATTCACAGTTTGATGTCCAGTGGGTCAGCTATCCCAGGTTCAGGATAATCTGTGGGTTAAAATTCCTGAAACTATAGCTCATAAATCCCCACTAGTGGCTTTACTTCTTAGTACTCAGTCAGTTGATAGAATTAATTCAGAGCAAAGGGTTTTACTGAAATAGTATGACAGTAACAACAAAACACTCCTCCTTGTAAGCTCTGGGCATATTCTCCCACATACACACAAAGTATTAGTGAGAAAAATTGATATAGACATATTAATATCAACATATCTATCTTTATCCATGGCTATATCATTTGTGTTTCTAACTATCTAGATAGGATGAGAAGGAGAAAGAGAGAGAGAAATCTAGCCAGTAAATCCCAAGTTAACTGGGCAGCTTTTGGCCATCGAAATTTACCTCCCTTTGGAGAGGAGAAGGAAAGGGAGAAGATGAGCTGAGTTACACCCAACTGGTTGGGTCCCCATTCAGGCAGCTTGAGACTACTCACAGGTTGTGTTTGTCCTGTTGACTTGATGTTGTGGTTTGGGCGTAGATTAGATACGGATAGATAAATACATGGATGCATGGATGGAATGTTGAGAGCCTACCATCTGCCAGGTACTGTGTTAAAAGCTGGGAATATAAATATCAACAAGCACAGGCCCTACCCTCCAGAAGCTTATGCTCTAATAAGGGAAGACAGCAGATAAAGAGGAATTGATAGGAGTGGGGGGCAGACTGCTGGTGAGGAGATGAATCAGTTAGATGAGTAACCTGAGCTGAGAGTGAAATGAGCACAGCTGGGGCACCTCAAGAAGTAAGAGCCCAGGTTAGAGGAACTCATCAAAAGAGAAGGTCTCAGGGCTGGGGCATCTCGAAGGCAGATGACTCTTCAGTTTGATTATTTTGCAGGCTTGGTTCTTTTTATTTTAAACTCTTAGTCCTCCACTTTCACACCAAGAAAGTGAGTAGGTGGAGAAAGGCAGGGATATAAATCCACTGTCTCTGAGAGTTTGCTGACTACTTCATATGGAAACAGAGCCTTCAACAGTCTAACACCCTCCTATGGTACACAGGGGACTTTCAAACACTCTTCCAAGTTATAGAATGGACCTCACAAAGTCTAAAAGGACCTTTACCAAGCCAAAAAGTAGCTTTGGACCACAAGGCAACCATTGAATTTGGAACAGTGGAAAAGGCCTCGGGCTTGGAATGAGGAGATCTCAGTATAAGCTCTAAAGTTTACTAGCTGTGCAAGTATGACTAAATTATTTTTATCTCTCTGGGCATCAATTTTTCTCCCTATGAAATGGGAATAATGATGCTTCCTTTAACTTTCCTCATAGGTTCCTTCTGAGTAAAATATTCTATTGATCTTTAATGCACTTTATTATAGGACACTGTAGTTAGGTTGCCCAATGAATAGAACATGAGTCTGGAGTCAGTAAGACTCATCTCCCTGAGTTAAAATCTGGTCTCAGAACTTGCTAGCTGTATTACCCTGACCAAGTCACTTAACTCCATTTGCCTAAGTTTCCCTATCTATAAAATACGCTGGAAAAAGAAATGGCATATTACTCCAGTATCTTTGCCAAAAAACCCAGATGCGGCCACAAAGAGTTGGAGATGCCTGAAATGACTTGAACAACAACAACAAAGTGACCTTTGGCCTACCTAGAGGCAGCTGGATTGCCCAGAGGATAGAGCATGAGCCTGGAGTCAGGAACACCTCTGTTCAAATTTGACCTCAGGCACTCTCTGTGTGACCTTGCCTGGACAGAGTCACTTATTCTCTGTTTGCCTTGGTTGGTTTCCTCATCTGTAGAATAGGGATGATAATAGCACCTATACCCCCCTACCCCCACCCTGTTGTGAGGATCAAATTAGATAATAATTGTAAAGTGCTTAGCACAGTGCCTGGCACATGGGAAGTACTACATAGATGTACATTATTTATTATTATTATCATTATTTTTGCCTGTTCTGGGACTTCCTCCACCCTTGTCTTGGTCAGGCTGATTTGGCCCTGGGCCCTGGGCATGCCTGTAAGTAAGGTAGATTTTAGTGTGTGAGGT
The DNA here is from genome assembly GCA_028627135.1 of Pseudochirops cupreus. Lineage (NCBI taxonomy): Eukaryota > Metazoa > Chordata > Mammalia > Diprotodontia > Pseudocheiridae > Pseudochirops > Pseudochirops cupreus. The sequence goes on from CM053582.1 coordinate 175,988,247, forward strand.
AGATTTTTGTTATTCTTTCTTACAGTTTAGTTTCCCAGGATCCATGGCCATAACAATCTCTGTTTCCTAGGTTCATGGTTCAAAACATCTCCACTACACTTGAGCAGTGTTACATAAGGATAAATAATACAAACATTTGTGCTTAAATTGTAAATGTCCACGGTGACTGCACAGTGAGATACAACAGTGAGATAATGTGAACTTCTGAGACGATTGCTGGCAATATACCTTCTTTGTCTGTTGCCCTGTTAAGTAGGTGGGTACTGGTTAGTGAGTGTGGAACTCTTAGGGCTGAATGCACAAGCTGGAATGATATGTGAGCCTTGATCAGCCCCTATCAGGGCTTGAGGGGAATATGTATTTGCCTCAACTGGTTCCCATTGAGGCTTGTGGGGGTTTAGGGGAATGCACAAGCTGCCCCTGTCTCAGTTGACCCCATTGAGACATAGGGGTAGTTGTTCCCCTTTTCCCCCTTCTTGTTGGCCCCTGTAAGGAGGGTGATTAGGGAATGTTATAGGAATTGGTGCTCTCATTATCAGCAAACTCCCTCCTGAGAAGAAGAGACTAAAGTAAGATTGTTAACTCCTCCAAAGCTGTCTTCTTGTCCTTCTTGTCTGATCAAATCAAGAGTGAACCTGTGCAGCAGCCCTCCTGTGTGTTTACCTGTCTTACAATGCTTAGCCACTGGGCTAAGGATTGGGAAAAAAAGTGATCACCCCGACTCCATTTTAAGTACTGAGGTAAGATTCTCATATGGTCAAATATCTGGTACTACTATCTATCAGAGGACTACCAACCTGGTATAAGACTCCTCAAGTTTATAAACCTGGGACAAAGGGTCTAAAACTCCCAGTAACCATATATAACTTCCCAAGATTCATCTTAAGGTATATAGAAAGCCAGGGCTGGGAGTGTACATACTGTGTCCCAACAGGAGGAACCCCCTGTTGTCCTAACACTTAGACTAAGACTAGGAGCTTGCCCTGAATCTTGTGCCCTTTGTTTCCCTTCCTTACCCTTCTTAAGTAGTGCCACCGGGGTAGGACAGACTACCAAAAGTAGAAGTTTCATACCACAACTCATATCAACCTTGCCCAGAAAGCAAGGGAGAACATGAATAATAATATTAATAGTTAATAAATATGGCTTTTAAAGGTTTGCAAAGAATTAGGAGAGAAAGGAATAGTTTGCCTGTCAGATCTATGGAGAGGGGAGGAATTTATGACCAAAAAAGAAAAAGAGAACGTTATGAAATACAAAATGGATGATTTTGATTACATTAAATTAAAAAGGTTTTGCACAAACAAAGCCAATGCAACCAAGATTAGAAGGAAGCAGAAATCTGGGAAACAATTTTTATAGCCAGTATCTCTAATAAAGGCCTCTAAAATATGTAGAGAACAGGGTCAAATTTATAAGAATACAAGTCATTCCTTAACTGATAAATGGTCAAAAGATATGAACAGGCAGTTTTCAAATAAAGAAATTAAAGCTATCTATAGTCATATGAAAAAATGCTCTAAATCACTATTAATTAGGGAAATGCACATTAAAACAACTCTGAGATACCACATCACACCTATCAGAGTAGCCAACATGAGGAAACAGGAAAATGATACATGCTGGAGATGATGTGGGAAAATTGGAACACTAATGTATTGTTGCTGGAGTTGTAAACTGATCTAACCATTCAGAAGAGCAATTTGGAACTATGCCCTAAGGACTATAAAGCTGTCCATACCCTTTGATCCAGCAATACCAATACTAGGTCTGTATCCTAAAGAGATCATAAAAAAGGAGAAAGAACTCACATATATTAAAATATTTATAGCAGCTCTTTTTGTGGTGGCAAAAAATTAGAAATTGAGGGGATGTCCAACATGGGGAATGACAGAACAAGTTGTGGTATATGAATGTAGAGTATTGTTTCATAAGAAAGGATAAGGTGGATTTCAGAAGAACCTAGAAAGACTTGCATGAACAGATGCTGAGTGAAATGAACAGAACCAGGAGAACATTGTACACAGTAACAGCAACACTGTGTGATGACTGACTTTGTTAGACTTAGTTCTTCTCAGGAATGCAATGATCTAAGACAATTTCAAAACATTCATGATGTAAAATGCTATCTTCATCCAGAGAAAAGAACTATGCAGTCGGAAAGCAGATTGAAACATATTGTTTTTTCTTTTTTTGTTTTTTGTTATTTCTTTCTAATGGTTTTCCCTTTTGTTCTGATTTCTTTCACAACATGACTAATGTGGAAATACGTTAATATGACTGTACATACATAGCTTATATCAGATTGCATGCCATTTTAGGAAAAGGAGAGAGAAAGGGGGGAGGAATCTTATAAAAGTAAATGTTGAAAATTAAAAATAAATGAATAAATATTTTTTAAAAAAAGTTTATAAATTACTCACTGTGCATTATCTTATTTGATCTTAACAATAGCCCAAAAAGGTAGTATTGTTATAAACATTTTATATCTGAGGAAACTGAGGCTTGGATATGACAGGGAACTTGCTCAGTCAGTCACACAGCTGTAATTTCGGAGAGATTAAAACTCAAGTCTCTCTAGTCTTTACTCCTCCATTGTATACATGAGGAAACTGAGTTCTAGAGAGAGGAAATGGCAAGCATATGATCACACAACCAAGAAACCTTAAAGGACTCAAGCCTATGTCTACTGATGGTGAGTCCAGTGATCCTTCCACTATTCAGCACTGTCCCCCAAGTGCCTGGCACCTAGTAGACACTCAATAAATGCTAGATGATAAACTGTTAAAAGGCAAATTCTGGTACCTCATCCTACTGATTTCTAGACTTTGGGGTCTAGTCAGCAAACATACAACTTTCTCTTGATTTTGGGGGGGTCTTATAAGGTACTTCTGCTTCACCAAATGAATGGGCATCATGAAAGTTAATTGTAAAAAAATCCATCCCTCCATTGCCAAATTATACGAAGGCATTAATGATTATGCCATGATATAACTTAAGTAAAAATAAAATGTTTTATATCTACCAGTGCTTAGCACTAGCTGGCACATTGAAGTAATTTAATAACAACTTATTAAAGATCATCACCTACTTATTTACAGAGCTCAAGTATTATAATGATTATAGGGGTTCATGTATAACTTTTAAGTTCATGAGGAAAAAAACTGTATCTCTAGAATTCACATAAGGTTCCTAAAGCCAAATGATGTATGGTTACAATGTTCATAAAACCCCAAAGGATCAGCTTCAGGCATTGCTGCGCTATTGTCTTTCTACTGTAACTATGGACAGGCCCTATGGTAGAAAAAGTACTGAATTTGAAGGCAGAAGACCTGAATTCATGTCCTGACTCTGTAATTTGATATCATTGTGACTTTAGGGAAACAATTCAATTAATATTACCTTGACAGGCCTAGGTGAGGAGGTATCCCTAGGACTTCATTTCCCATAATGCTTGTAGCTGGGGGGGTATTAGTCATTTGAAAAACTCTCTAAACTACATTTCTGAAAAGATTCTATAATTGATCCCCAGGGATATAGTCAGATTGGTAGGAAGTATTTTGAAGACCTTTAAACTGGAAAGGTAGGGCTCTCAGAGCTGTGGGAGAATAATCAGGGATGGTTAGGCAAGCATTATAATGTTGGTCTTGGGAAGTGAGGGGAAGAAGATCCATGTAGGGGAGTATTGCCCTGGTAGCACCAAACCCAGAGTCCTTATTGGAATCCTGATAACCCCAGTACATATGCAAGAGATCTCGGTAGATCTCTAGCCCATCCCAAGGCTTCAGCAGTTCTCTAGCCTGCCCTAACAATCTTCTGCAAAGTTCTATGAAAGAGACGATTTAAAAACCTAAATGTATACTACTGGAGCTAGGAGTTAGGAAGCAATAGGTCTCTTTCTTGCTGTCCCAGATTGGAGAGAAGTGGGGATTATGTTATCATACCCCTGGAACTTGCAAGGAGTTTCATATATATGTATAGAGGCAGAAAATTATTCTACTGCTTTATTCCCTCCTGTTATTTCATCCACCTATAGGTCTTAACTAAATGCTTTTCTAATTTTATTAGTGAAGCTTGTATAGTCTGGAAATAGAGTGTTTTAGTGGTGAAGGCAGTGAGCATGATTTTCATAACAACCCCAAATAGCTATAGTGAACTTCATAAAAGAAGCAAGGGGCTCTACAGAGTTCTTGATGTGTTTGGGTGCCTAAGTATTAGATATTAAATGCCTGCTATGGGCGTGCAATATGCTCTGCCAGGCACTGGGGGAACCATGCGCTGCTCTACTCAGTTGCTGATTAACTGGAATGCATCCAGAGAAAGGTGACTAGCATGGCTAGAGAATGGAATCTAAACCATGTTATTGAGATACAGCTGCAGGAATGGGATGGGGCTGTTTAACTGAAAAAGGAATGACTTGGGGGTGGGGGCATGATTAGTATCTTCAGATATTTGAAGCGCAACATGGAGGAGAGATGAGACTTGTTCTATTGGATTCCAGAGGGAAAAATTAGGAAAGGCTAAAAACTGTAGGAAGGTAAATTTTGCCTCATTTTTTGGGAAAATAGCATTTTATCTTTTCCAATTCCATGTAAAAATAGTTTTCAACATTCACTTTTGATAAGATTTTGGGTTCCAAATTTTTCTTCCTCCCTCCTGCCTCTCCCTCCCCAAGATGGCAAGCAATCTGATATAGGTTATACATGTTGCAATCATGTTAAACATATTTCCATGTTAGTCATGTTGTAAAAGAAAAAATAAAACAAAAAGGAAAAACCACACAAAAAAGTAAAAATAGTCTGCTTTAATCTGCATTTTAGACTCCATAGTTGTTTCTCTGGATGTGAACCTTCTCCCTCCTGAGTCTTTTGGAATTGTCTTGGATCATTGTGCTGCTGAGAAGAGCTAAGTCTATCATTGTTGATCATCACACAATGTTGCTATTAGTGTGTACAATTTTCTCCTTGTTCTGTTCACCTCACTCAGCACCAGTTCATGGATGTCTACGTTTTTCTGAAATTCACCTGTTCATCGTTTCTTGTGGCACAATAGTATTCCATTACATTCATATGCCACACCGTGTTCAGCCATTCTCCCATCAATGGGCTTTCCCTGAATTTCCAATTCTTTACCATCACAAAAAGTTTTTAGTTCACTTTAAAGAAAAATTTCCTAAGAAAAGAACTGTCCCAAATTTAAATGTGTAATGTTTGCCAACAATGAAATGCTTCAAGGGATAACTGCATAGTCATGCAGGGGTGTGTGGAAGCCAGCCTGAATCAGCTTTTAAAAATCAATCGTTAAATTCTAAAATTGTAGTGTAAGTATTTGTACCTGAGAAATCAGCAAATGCTACAAATCAGGAATGATTGATTTTTTTAATTGTCTAAATTTAAGTGATGGAGAAAATTTTGATAATTCAGATGAACTTAAAAGTATGCTACATGTACTTATGCCACTCTCCTTCCCCTAAGAACTGGTTGTTAAATATTTACCAGTCACTTCTGTCTATTAGGTGTGGTTTACAAAGGGCTTATGTTTCAGGTAGGGATTGGACTTCAGAATTTCAGATGTCCTTTAACTCTAAGATTCTATGATGTCTACAGAGAAATAAAAACTAATAAGATATTGTCCCTGCCCTGAAAGCCTGAGAGTTTGTAATGTATTAGAGAAGAGAGGATATATGTCCAAGGAATTGTATTTTATACAATATCAACTAAAGGGATAAAGTGCTAGGCAAGGTTGAGGAAGCAAAATCATTCAATGATAGAATTTGTGAGCTAGAAGGAATAGAACCCTGTGTTGCCATAGGAATGAGATGCTATTCCAGAAATCAGCTAGTGATGATTTGAAATTAGAACTTCTGGGACTATTTAGTGAAGATTTCTGGCAAAATGAGTCCAGAAGGAATTCCAGTCAATAATTCATGAGTTCCTGGCCAGAGAATCTCAGACCATACTTGGGAAGGAGTTCTAGTGCTTTGTTCCCCCACTTGTTAGAGGAAACCACCTTGAACTGAGAGACATGGACAGTGAGATACCTCCTCCACCCCATTCCTCTGTGGCAGGGCCTGGGAACAATTCCCATCAAGGGCCCCATTTCTCCAAAATTTGTCTCTCCATCTTTTTCCACCAAGGGGAGAAAGCTAAAAGTAGGAGCTGAGTTCTGCTTCTGCAAATAGGCAGTGAAATTTAACCCCATCTTGTGCTTTCTGTTCTTACATTTGCTAAAATTTATTCATCCTTATAAAAAGAAAAAAGGCAAGCCACTACTGATCTTTGCTTCCCTGGTGCTTAGCACAGTGTGTGGCACATAGTACTTGCTTAATATACATTTGCTGCCTGAATTGTTGCATGGATGATGTGAATAGCAAACAAAGAGGGTTGGGTAAATGTGCGCATCTGTGGAGAGGGAGAAGGAAAGGGGGAGGGGGAAGAGAGAGGGGAAGAGCGAGAGAGGAGAGGGAGAAGGGGAAAGGAGAGAGAGAGAGGAAGGGAGAGAGAGAGAGAGAAAAAGAGAGAGAGGGAAAAAGAGAGAGAGAGACAGAGAGAGAGAGAGAGAGACAGAGAGAGAGAGAGAGAGAGAGAGAGAGAGAGAGAGAAAGAGGGAGGGAAGGGGGGAGGGAGAGATTCCACTTCATCCTTAGGTACCTAGAAGGCAGACATGGACATGGTGACCTCCTTCTGGGGAACGACAAACACTTCAGAGGCAATTTGCAGTAGTATTCTCCAGCCTTCCCAAATTGATAAGAAAAATACATTTTAGACAAGGAATGATTCATAACCTAAAGTTTATGAAGTGCCCGTAGATAAAAAAGAGATAAGCTCTTTGAGGATAAGCCAAAGATCTAAGAAGAGGGGTTTCATTACCATGTATAGATCTCTTTCCATCCTTTACTAGGGAAATGGTGATGGATTCTCATCTCCCACTTTTATTAAAGGCAATAATATGTAAAGGGATAACTAACCTCACATCCTCCTCCATACATGTAGGTAAAGATTTAATGAAAGATACTCCCACAATCTGTTCACTTCACTTATATTTATTATACATACATCAAAGATCATCTAATCTGACCTTTTAATTTTACAGATGAAGAGACTGAGACCAAGAGAAGTGGAGGGATCTTCCGAAGGCAAAACAATTAATACAAAGCAATGATAGGATTTGAACTCAGGTCTTCTCTGACTCCAGATCTAATACCTTTTATGTCATACCCCCCTGTTTTGATTGGTAGTGAAAGTCAAAGTGTCCTATCTATAAAATGGAGATAATAACTGTCTTGCTTACCTCATGAGGTTTCTGTATTAAATGACTAAATTCAGTGGTTTCTTGCAGAATTCAGAGGTTACAGGATTTTATCTCTTCTGCTTTGTTACAGATCCTTAATTCTCCTTATCTTCAACAGTAAGGAAAAAAATCTGCTCTTTGAGGTCAACAAAAAGAGTAGAGAGGGAACCTATGGGATCTCTCCTTTTGATTGCCTTTGCTTTTTCCTTTCATGTCCTTGGCTCTACTCCTTCTCATGGTAGTGAAAAGAATTAGCTGAAAGGGGAAAAACAGGAAAATAAATGTAACTCTGAGAAGTGATGACATTTATTGGGTACAGCCTGTATACAGGATATCTTGACAGGACAGGGAGTTACACAGGCATTGGAAGAAAGACATAGTCCCTGCTCTTGAAGAACTCACATCTCTGTGATCATTTGAACCTGACCCAAATGCTTTCTGTCACTTTGGCTTATGTCTGTGTAACTGTCAGAATTTTCCTTGTAGAGTCCCCCCAAAGATACAAGGTTAGTATCCTACCCTCGCTGTGTACTACATCAGACAGAGGATGCAGGCCTTTCTGCTTAGGAGAGACAGATCCCCTCCACCACTACCTAATGCCATGCCCTGTGGTCTTCTTCATGGTTTCATCTCTTGATTTTTTCATTTTGGTTTTCTCAGTTCATACAGCATGTCACAGAATCCCAGAATCTCAGGGACTTCAAAGGCCCTCTGGTTCAACCATATACCTTACTGAGAATCCTCTCCATGACATCCTACAACAAATGACCATCTTCCCCTCTGCTGGAACTCTAGTGAAGCGACTCTGCTGGCTCCAGGGGTCACCCATTCCACCTTTGCATAGCTCAGATTGCTAGGAAGTGTTATTACTTAAACTGAGAATAAATCTTGCTTCTTCAATTGCCACCCATGCTCCAAGTATTGCCCTCCGGGGTCAAGTAGAAAAAGTCCAATTTCTGTTCCAGATGAGGACTCTTCAAATACACAGGAATCCTATCTTGTCTGAGTTTTCTGTTCTCTAGGCTAACCGTCCTCAACTGATCTTCACATAGTTTGGTTTCAAAGGCCTTTGCTATTCTGATGGTTCTGACCTAGATATCTTATCAATACCTTTATTAGTAATAATATAAAAATAATGACAGATAGCATTTATTTAGGGATTTGAAGTTTGTAAAGTGCCTTATAAATGTTGTCTTATTTTATCCTCACAACAAGCTTGTGGAATAGGTGCTATTATTACTCCTGTTTTACGTATGAGGAAACTGAGGCAGACCAAAGTTCAGTGACTTCTCCAGGGTCACACAGGTAGAAAGTGTCCAAAACTAGATTTAAATTCAGGTCTTCCTAAATCTAGGTCCAATGCTGTATTCAATGCACCACCTACCTTCCTAAAACATGGTGCCCACAAATAAGTAATCGATTCTAGATGTGTAGAGGGCATCCACCTTATAGAGAATCTTGGTCTGTTTGCTTGGTGTCCTTCTCCATCAAATCCTCTGGTACTTTCTACTCCTGCCTCTTACGTTTCAGTCTCCTTCCCCTGCATTTCCCTTTCTCCATCCTGAGACTTCAGGCCAGCTTTTCTCAAGAAACCTGACCCAAGGGCATCTTCTGCTGTAACTGCTGGCCTCTACTCTTGACTCTTTCCTAACTTTATCCAGGCTTTAACATGAATGACAGAGGCCTTGTGAGGGCAGGGCCAAGGTCTTCAGTGAAGTTCCATACAGTATCCTGCTCAAGAGGACACTAAATAAATCATTTTATACTTTTACTCCTAAAGAACAAGACGGTGGCATGGGGGAATTCTCAGGTTCTGATTTTCTTGTCATTTGGGGGGATTTTATGGAAAACACGAAGGTCATTCTTCCTGTCTGTGCCTCATCAAATAGCAACAGAAAGCCAAGTAGCAGGGCTGCCATACCAACACGTACATTTTTAGCTTTGCCTCTCAAGTAATCCTGGACAAAACAAGCAGAGGCACCGTCTACAATGATACAGGTGGCACAGCTGGAATATGGTGTTGCTTGCTGATCTAGTAATTGATGGATAACAGGAGATGTCTGAGCAGGGATGTTAAATTACTTTCACTGTGGGAATAGATTGCATTGCCACCACTGTCGCTCTATTTATTTAAACCACATAATCATTGTTGCCATTTTCAGTGCCCTTGGGAATTCGATGTGTTTCTATTTATCCAGTATGGAATGCACAGACCACACAACAGATTCAAGTCTAATCAAGGACCCAGGGTGCTATGGGCAAGAAAGTCAACCCAGAGATGAAATGTAAGGGAAGGGGTGCTATTCTCAAACATTACAGATTTGCTAATCAATTTGATTACAAAATCACAGAAAATATTCTCACAAGAAAGATCTACCTGTATCCAAGTAGAGAACCATTAATTTACTCATCCCAGCACCCTGTGAGCTAGTTTATACCTAAATATGAAGGCTCTTCATTTCAATATCCCCAGGAATGTTGAACCAGATGGTTTCTAACCTGTCAGGAACTGCCAATATGTAGGATAGTCCAGCCTGGGGTCCCATACACATTGTATATGAAATTTCTACATTCCTTGGGATGACAAAAAAAAAAGTTTCCTCTGAGCTGAGTGAACTCTGGGGTGGGGTAAGTATTGGTAAATAACACCCTCTTGACCAGAGTGCTATAAAAAAGCCCCTTTCTCTTCTCCCAAATGAAGATTCCTCAGGCTTATACTGCTTTGTTTGGAGGTGGGGGGGTGGGAAGGTGGGAGAAAGAACAACCTTCTGGGGAGAAAAATATTCAGCTTGGGACATTTTTATTTCCATTTTCTAGTAAAGCACAGATGTGTATTTTTCCCCAGAGACTATATTATAATAGAATTTCCTTGTGGATGCTCTTCAGGCACCCAGAAGTCTGTGGAAATAGGACTTACTTTCCTTTTAGCAAGGTCTTTGTGATTTTCACTCATCTCCCCAGAGCACTAAAGTGGCATCTCTCCTCCAAGTCTTTCTACCTTTTTTGGCAGGAAGCATGTACTTTCTACCTACTCTAACATTTTGGCATAGTCAGGCTCTGTTTAAGTCCTTTCTCTACTTTAATGACTAAATCCCCACCTTTCCTTATAGAAAGGAAAAAAAATGCTTGAAGTATTTCTCTCTGAAATACTTCTAACTTGTCAAGAACCGCCACTACATAGGATGGTTCAGCCTTGGGTTCAATATATATTGCATATGTAATTCCTACATCCTTTGAGATGAAAAAAAAAAAAACCCAACGATTTCTCTGAGCACAATGAGCTCAGACCTAAAGGAATTATTAGTAGATGTCAACATTTTTTTTTAAAGGGAATTTTACATTCCAGCATGGTGTAGTAGAAAGGACACTTGATTTGGAGAACCTGTATTTGGGTTCAAATGATGAACTCGATGATTGCAGAAAGACATGGGTAGACTTGCACAAAATGAGGAGGAACAAAATGAGCAGAACCGAGAACGTTACATAGAGCAACAGCAACATTAAGAACAACTTTGAGTGACTGTCATTTTAACTATCATAAAATACCCAGATTCAATACAAAGAACCTAAGAAGGAAGTTGTTATCTACATCCAGAGAAAGAACTGATAAATAGAAGTATATATTGAATGATTTTATATGCATACATATATAAACATAGATATATTTCTGTAATGATAGCCATCTCTAGGGCTGGGCATGGGCAAAAGGAAAAAGAAAGTTATATAACTTTATTATATATTTAAAAGGAATAGCAAGTGGAAGATTTGCAGTTAATGTGCAGTCATCTTTTTTTATTCTGCGGTACTGTGTTATGGAAGTACTTATTTTCTTTCTTAAGTTCAGAATAAAATAAAATTAAAACAAACAAAAAATTCCTACCTCTCACACTTGCTAGATCTTGGCTCTGCTATGCTTAGCGAGTCACATAATCTGTCTGCCACCATTTTATATGTAAAGGGGGGACAAATACATCTACCTTCCAGGACTAATTATAGGATAAAATAAGATATTTGTAATATATGTTGAAAATCTTAAAATACTGTATGTCTATTATTATTATTATTTTTATAATTACCTTTCCAGTCTTTTTATACTTTGCTCTCCATCTCCTCACTCTGAATTTTCATTAGCCATCCCCTATGTCCAGAATTTTCTCCCTCCTTATCTTATATCAAATTCCTAAAGCACTTAGCACAGTACCTGGCACATAGTAGGTGCTATCGAAATGCTATTATTATTATTTCTATCATCTAGCCTCCCTGTCTTCCTTCACATTCCAGCTAAAATCCCACCTTCCACAGGAAGCCTTTCTTGGTTCTCCTTTACTATTAATGCCTTCTCTCTATTGAGTTCCTTTTGCTCATCCTGTATATGTCTTGTTTATACATAGTTGTTCCTACGCTATTGACCCCATTAGACTGTGCCCTTCTTAAGAGCAGGGACTGTCTTTGATCTTTTTTCCTTCTTTGTAGCCCCTGTGCTTAGCTCAGTGCCTGGCATGTAATTAGGTGCTTTACAGTAGTAAGCAGCTAGGTGCTGTTGTACAAAGAGTGCTTTACCTGGAGTCTAGGAGGACCTGACTTCAAATCCTACCTTAGATACTAGCTGTGTGACCCTCAGCAAGTCACTTAAATTAATAATAACTGGCAAATCACTGCCATCTCTTATTTTAAAAAGTCAATCAACAAGCATTGTCTAAGCATCATTAATTGAGAAATGACTAAAAAAATCATTGTATTGGAATATTACCTCATCCTGATATAAAGAATGCAAAGAATACAGAGACATGTGAGAAGACTTGTATGAGCTATTTAGTACAGAATAAGGAAAAGAATATATACTATGACAATAACATTGTTACTGGAAAGAACAACAATAATAACAAAACCGAAACACAGAGTAATTAAAGTAATCAACTTTCATCCCATAGAATAAATACCACACACACACACACACACACATATACACACATATACACACACACACACATATACACACATACACAGACATACACAGACATACACACAGACATACACACACACATACACACACATAACACACACATACACACACATACACACACATACACACACATACACACACACATACACACACACATACACACATACACACATACACACACATACACACACATACACACATAC
>CM053582.1:176001202-176034120 GCA_028627135.1 Pseudochirops cupreus
AGTTCACAGCTCCACTAACAATGCATTAGTGTTCCAATTTTTCTACATCCTCTCCAGCATTTGTCATTTTCCTGTTTTGTCATCTTAGCCAATCTGACTGGTGAGATGTGGTACCTCAGAGCTGTTTTGATTTGCATTTCTCGAATCAATAGTGATTTAGAGCATTTTCTTGTATGCTTCTAGATGTCTTTAATTTCTACCTCTGAAAATTGCCTGCTCATGTCCTTTAACCATTTATCAATTGAGGAATGACTTGTATTCTTATAGATTTAACTAAATTCCCTGTATTTTTTAGAAATGAGGCCTTTATCAGAGACACTGGTTGTAAAAATTCTTTCCCAATTTCCCACTTCCCTCTTAATCTTGGTTACATTGTCTTTGTTTGTACAGAAACTTTTCAATTTAGTGTAATCAAGATTATCCATTTTGCGTTTTATAATGCTTGCTAACTTTCCTTTGGTCATAAAGTCTTCCCTGCTCCATAAATCTGACAGGTAAACTATTCCTTGCTTCCGCAGATTACTTACAGTATCAGCCTTTATACCTAGCTTGTCATTTGACAAATTTTTAATGAATTTTTAATAAACTTTACTTTTCTTTGGCTGAGAAGACTTGAGTCGAATTCATTCAGCAGAACCTGGCATGTTGGTATTTTGGGGTCTCCAGAGCAATCCTAACCCTCTTTTTGGGTAACCTCTTCACTAAGACACATTTCAACAAGGGGCAGTTCAGTTTTCATTTTTATAAGATTAGTTAAAGGGTATTTAGAATCCATTCCAAGGATGCCCAGAAGCAGAGAAAGGAACAAAGAAGTGTGGCCCTGCAAAAAAATCTGAAGCTGGTCCAGGGACACTGAAAAAGGAGGAGATGAAGACTTAGCAATGAGGAACCAAGAAGAAATGTCAAACACCAAGGAATCACTTTCAGAGGGGTTTAGAATGCAGACTTTGTTATTGCCTGAGAAGGTCATTTTGCATAGCCAACATTTCCTTGGCTGTAATTTCAACCTTTGCTCCCCAATATCCCTTCCCCCCCCTCCCAATTTGCTCTCTGGCAGTAGTGGAGCCATGATAGATTAAATAAATGTAGTCACTTAAGGAAATTATCATCTATGAGAGGAAATAAGTTATAGGAACAAATAGACATAATTCAAGACAGAATAAGATGAGCACAACACGAACTGTGAACAAGAGTTCATTGGAGGAAGAAATCACTCTCAGGTGAGGATATTAGGGAAAGTCTAATAGAGGTGTGACATTTTGGTTGGTCGTTGAAGAGTGAGTAGAATTTAAATGGGAAGATGTGTGTGTGTATAAGTTGGGTATTATTCCAGGCTCTAGGAAGAGCAAAGTACTCAGCTTATGCAGCAGGGTCCAAAGGCTAATAGTCCTTAAGGGACTGGCTAGTGGAAGTCCTTTTTCTAGGCTCATATAAGCAAATGTTCAAAGGAGGATGGTCTGTTACAGAAGGCTGCCTGGTATGTCTACTTACTGTATTTTTCTTTTATCTAAAAAAAATTTGATGAGTCTGCTCAGAGACAGTAGTTGCTTTGTGAATCCCTGAAAGGTGATCATGCATATTAAAGTTCAACAAAGGTCATGCACATTATGCCACCTGCTCATCTCAAAAGGGAATTAGGCCTTCACTTGTTCTCTTCCATTCCCTGTCATTTCATAGACAGCTAACTCTTGTTTCTACATTTGGCTCCATCTGAGTTACTGACAGTTTTTGCACCAGGAGATCAGATGTCTGCATTCCTTTGGAAAATAGTTCTGGGGCCACATTTTAATCTAAAGCAGGCAAAGGCATAACTACTCCTCAAATGCACCTTTGCATTCAGATCTTAGAAATGTACAATGTCTAGGGAGTTGATGGAAGTGGGAAAGTTCCCTCATCAAAGCAGTGAGCCTTTGTTTGGAACTTTTTATCTCATTGATTGGGGTAGCTATGTGGTGCAGTGGATAGAGTGCTGGACCTGGAGTCAGAAAGACAAGTTCAAATCTGGCCTTAGATACTTACTGATGAGGTTACCATAAAAATATTGAGATAAGGGTAGGAATGCTTGAGACCCCAAAATACCAACACGTGGGTCCTGCCAAATGAATTCGACTCAAGTCTTTTGTCAGCCAAAAAAAGTTAAGTTTATTAAAAGTTTGCATGTATTGGACACAGAGCAATTCTGTGCTAGAAAATTCTATGATGCTCTCACACCACATGGAGGCAAGATGCGGTTTTATATACAGAAAGGTTGTGGGGAGGAATCCTGGGATGGTCTAGAGGAGGAATTTGGGGAGGGTCTTCAGGAGGAGTCAAATGAGGTCAGACTCCAGTAATGAGTTTGGGGAGGATCTTCAGGAGGAGTTAATGAGGTCAGGCTTCAGTAAATGAGTAAAGTTGCTGAAGGTTACCTGGAAATGACAGACAATGGTGGGCTAGGCCAGTTCTAGGATGTAACAGTTGATTCAGGTATAGATATTTTGATAGGCTCAAGGGTAGGAAGTAGATAGACAATGGAGGGCCAAGCTAGTAACAGAGACTTGGGCCCAGTTATAATGAAAGGCTTATGGCCTCAGGCAAATGTCTCATCAAATGGGAAGATTCAACCAGAGTTCAAGGGAGTCCCCAGAGCCTGTATCTTATCATTACTAGATCTGTGATCCCAGGCAAGTCCTTTAACCCTGTTTGCCTCAGTTTCCTCATCTGTAAAATGAGTCACAGAAGGAAATGGCAGACCACTCCAGTATCTTTGAAAATAAAACCCCAAATGAGGTCCAGACACAACTGAACAGCAACAGTCTCATTATCAATGAATAATCAATATTGATTAAACCCCGACTGTGTGTCAGGTACCGTTCTAGACCCATATAATACAAATACAAAAGTGAGATCCTTAAGAAGCTTATAATCTACTGAAATTGGAGTGGAGAGTGATTCTCATTCCCAGATAAGCAAATATGGGCTACACACAAAATTATTTGGGGGAACCAGGAAAGGCATTTTGAAAGGCCTAGAATCTGAAATGAGCTCTCTAGGGAGCAAGAGGTTCAAAGAGGCAGAAGAGAGGAAACATTCTAGTTATAAGGGATAACCTGTATATGAGAAATAATAAGTATGCCAGTTTGGCTCCAGCCTGGAATACATGTGGTCTAGAGTAACATGCATTTGGTTTGGAAAGACTGACAGGAGCTAGAATGTGAAGGGTTTTAAATGATAAAGGAGTGTGTATTTTATCCTAAAGATAAGAGTGAGTCCTGGAACTTCTTGAGCTGGGAGTAGCATGATAAGATTATGGATAAACTGCTTGTTTTGGTTCCTGTGGATCTCCTAGGAATGGATTGGTTGACTTGACTCCTGTGAGTCTGGATTCATCTATTTGTCCTGACCTATAACAAAAGAGGTTAGTGTCAAGACTGGCCATTTGGCTCTTTTTTACATTTTTTTTTGTTGGAGGATAAACCAGAAAGCAGCAGAGGTGAGTACTAGCAGGGATGGGAAGTAGGGGAGTGTGCTACTAATGGTTGCCTTGAGGTGGAGGTGCATAAAATTTTTTGTGATCTTACCCACAAGGTGCAAGAGACCTTCTGTACCCCAAGTTTGGGGACTCAGCTTTCTATAGATTGTAAGGGAATTATTGGGCAGCTCTCTCCTTGGAGTTGCCTCTCTAGGAACCCCAAGTCTGACAGTTTAGGGATCTACCTTTTTAGTGAGAGAAGGGGAGATTCCAGGCCGTGTTTCCTTCTTGGGGAGAAGAGGAATGCACCCATGACCTTTATAGCTGGAGGGGCAACTAGGAACTGACAGGATTTGAACCACAGAGTCACTCTAAGAATCTAAAAGATTTCATAGGGTGCTGGTTTGAAAGGTAGGACTCAATGGAAGAGGAAGATTTATCGATTATTTATGGGTTACTGTGATCCCTTTATGTGGTCTTTTTTACATTTTCTTTGGAGTAAAATAAGCATTGCCTTGTCTTCAATAAGCAATGTTACCTGGAGTGATTATATAGGAGTTGGGAATGATTTTATACATGTAATGGAGACTCAGACTATAACAATTTGGGGGCTATAAGTATCCAGAGATTTCCTAGAGACATCTCTGAGTGGAGGGAAAAACAAGCCTGAGAGAATGATTTTCTGGTGCTACTACTCATTTTGAATCAAGTACATATAAGTGGAGATCTTAAGAAGCTGGGCTATGGATTATAAAAAATGTAGTGTGGAAAAGAAATCTAGACCAGCCCCTTCATTTTATAAATAAGGAAACTGAATCACCAACAGATGAATTAATTGATCAAATGAATGACAAGAGGCCAAATCCATCCTGGATTTTCTGACTTTGAGTCTATTACTCAGAATAATTAAAGAAAAGCTGGAGACCCCAGGGGCCATTTCTAAGGATGGCTAAAAGGTGGGTACTGCCTGAAGTACATTTGTGGCATTCAAGTTGTCTCCAGCATCTCCAGTCTCCCTAGTCTGTGATCTTTTTCCTCTCCTCTGCTTCTACCTGTACCTTAGATCCCTACTCACAATAGCTCCCCAACCCTTCCTCTCCCAGTCCCAACCTTTCTAAGAACCCAAGTGCTAGGAAAGCCTACATCATAAATTCATTCATACCAAAGAAACAGTGACCTTTCCCTGAGGTATTTGCATTTTAAAAGAAGACCTGCAGGGTGAAGGAAATAATACTTAAAGGAAGGAAAGAATCCCAGAATGATCTGTACAATATTACCACTAGCAGGGATTGTAGAAATAGTCTCATTTTATAGATGAGGAAACCAGAGAGGTGAAAGGATTTACCCAACGTTACCCAGCTGGTAAGTAACCTACTTCATGTTGGAATCACAGGCCCCAGCACTATCCTTATGTGGAGAGACTAGGAAAACCTTGCAAAATGTAGTTTCAGGAGTTTTAGAAAGAACTCAAGATTGGGGGCCTTGATTCGTGATATAAACTACTGCTTCAATAGAGATCTCATTTTCTTTCCTGTAAGTCTAAATTTATCATATATCCCCCTTTTTTTTTAACTGTCCTTAAATAATTTCATTCCAAATCCCACCTTTCTTTCTTCTCCTTTGTCTTTACATTTCAGGTAAGGTATTTATGAATTCTCACGCCTCATTCTCAAGATAGATAAGAACAAAGCATTAGCCCAAAGGGACCTTTCATTAGTTAAAAAAAAAAAATCTGACATTTTGTCTAATGGAAACTTACTGATGAGGAATATGTAATTACTCCCACTTTTAAGCTTCTACCCCTTCTCAAGAAATTATTTTTAAAATAGGAATTTCATCAGCATTGCTAGTCACATTTACAGGGACATTTTACTTTTCACCCACATTTCCTAAAGGACAAGAAAGCTCCAAACTCCTGGGAACTTCTCAAACTTCCTTTTCTAAACTTTAATTGATAGCCCAGAATTTTTAGCTTTGATGTCATCTCCAGGTTTCCTCTAAGGGTAATAATTCATCTTAATGAACTCTAATTGCTACATTAATCCAGTTCATTATCCATGCGGATTGCCATTTACAGCTCTTTTAAAATCTTTCCATCTGACTCTGTGTACACAGTATGCAAACAGAGGCAGCTGCTGAATTTGCTCACAACATCACAGGTTGGGATGTGCCATCTATCGGGTGGTGCCAAATTAATTAGAGCAGATTAAACTGTTAGATTCTGTGATTGACAGAGCTGGCATTGGAGGGGAGGTTGGGAGCTTTTCCTTTCTTTTCATATTTAAAGAATATCAGTTGTCTTAGGGATAGTCCTATTAAAATTTACTGGATTTCTTTTTTTGATCTGATATACATCAATTACTATAAAGTCATGCTTTTTTTTTTTAAAGATTTTTTTTAAACCCATTGCTACTTTTAAAAAAAAACATTGTCTACATTTCTTCTTCCTCTTCTGGAATCATCTTTCATAGCCAAGAATTTTAAAAATAAGAGATTAAAGAAAAAGTTTAGCAAAAGCAACCAATATTTTTTTTCTTCTTAATAGTATTTTTTGTAATATGCAAAGACAACTTTTAGCATTCATTTTTACAAAATTTTGAGTTCCAAATTTTTCTCCCCTCTTCCTAAAATGGTAAGCAATTTGATATAGATGCAATTATGTAAAATATATTTCCATATTAGTCATAATTGTGAAAGAAAAAACAGACCCCAAATGGAAAAAAAACAACTGGAAAATAGTATGCTTCAATCTGCATTCAGAGTCCATCAGTTCTCTCTCTAGATTTGGATAACATTTTCCATCAAGAGTCCTTTGTAATTGTCTGAGATCATTGTATTGCTGAGAAGAGCTAAGCCATTCATAGTTGATATTCAAACAATGTTGCTGTTACTGCGTCCAGTATTCTCCTGGTTCTGCTCATTTCACTTTGCATCAGTTCACATAAGTCTTTTCAGGCAACCAATACTTTGGAAAAAACCTGACATCATATACAATATTCCACAACTCTGAAGCACACTTTTGCAAACAAATGGAGAGAGGCATCTTCTCATATCTTTCCTCTGAGGCCTAATTTAGTCTTTATAATTTTACAAGAACATATTTCAGTTGTTTCGTGGTAGTTACTCTTTCCACTTACATTGCTGTAGTCATTGTATATGTATATTTTCCCTTAGTCTGCTTTTTTCATTTTTCATCAGTTCATTGTGTCCTTCCATACTTCTCTATATTGGTCATCTGTATTGCTTCTTACAGAACAGTTATCCATTCCATTCAACAGTTTCTTTAACCATTCCCCAAAGGATGGATGTCTACTTTCCAGCATCCTCCACTCACCACCCCCCCCACCTCAGTTCTTTGCCACTACAAAAAGTGCTTGAGATGTATCTATATCTGTCTATATCTATCTATCTATCTATCTGTCTGTCTGTCTATCTATCTATCTATCTATCTATCTATCTGTCCAGACTTTTAGTCAGTGACTTCCTTGGGGCATGTGCCTAATAATGGAATCTCTGGGTCAAAGGGTATGGGCATTTTCTTCACTTTATTAGAATAATTCCAAATTACCTTCCAGAGTTTACACAGCTACACCAAAAATGTATTAGTGTTCTAGTTGTTTCACAACTCTTCCACCATCAAATATCCCCATCTTTTGTTAGCTTTGCCAGTTTGTTGAATATAAGGTGAAAACAGGTACAATTCCACCCTTTAAATTTGATTGGATATATAATTTTAATATAATATAATATGGATATTATATCATTGGATATGGATATTATATAACTTCTCCCTCATACCTTACAGCTTAATTATATTGAAACAATGGTAAAATGAAAAGCAGACTGGGTTTGTTATCTGGAGGACTAGGGTTTAAATCTTGCCTCTAACACTTAATAGCTGTGTGATCCAAGGTAACTCACATCACATGTTTGAGAATCAGTTTTAGAAAATGATACTTATTGAATTGGATTGTCAAAGTTAACCTGAATGATATGAGAGTTCCAAGGATGGAAGAATTACTTTCAACTTGGTACATCAGGGAAGGTTTAATGAAGTAGGTGGCACATGAACTGGGTCTCAGAAAAAGAGGATCCAGAGTAATAAAGGTTGAAGAGGCAAATCATTGCAAAGAAACAGAGCTAGAAGTTAAGGGCAAGATGGGGGAACAGGGAGTGATCCAGTCTGGCCAAAATTTTTGTTTACTCCAGTGTGATTTCATTAGTGTGGACATCTCTCAATATGGAACCCCCTTCTACCAATACAGAGAGGCCACTTTCTGTAATTATAGTCATAGGAAGTGACTTGAGGCACCACAGGTTAAGAGACTTATTTATGGTCACTCATACGATGAGTCAGAGCTAAGATTTCAGTATAGATCTTCCTAACTCCAATGCCAAAGATACTTTGGAGATAGAAATGATCTGTTGAAGATTCCATTCACTATACACATACACTATGCATATATATGTATACACACATATATGTATATTCATATATGCACATGTGTCTGTATACATATACACACCTATCATATATACATATGTATATATGTGTGTGTATATATATGTATATGTATATGTATATGTATATATATATATATATATATGTATATATATATAGTAAGAGGGGAAGCTCTTAGAAGAAGAAAGGAAATAAGTATTTATGAAGTACTAGGCACCATGCTAAGCACTTTATAAATATTATTTCATTTGATCCTTACAACAACTCTGAAATTAAAGTGCCATTATTATTCCCACTTTATAATTGAGGAAACTGAGGAAAACAGAGGTTTAAAAGATTTGCTCAGGATCACACAGCTAAGATGTATTTGAAATCTGATTGGACTTAGATTTTCCTGGCTCTAGGCTTAGAAAGATCTCAGAGACCCTTTCAGAATCTCTCTCTTGGCTTGGCTCTGTGTTCCCTCTTCTGTGAAGCTTTTAATGATTCCCTGGTTATTAGCACTCTCTTTCTCTTCAATTATTCCTATATAATTGTCTCATCTTTCCTTTATCCCCTTTATTTCTTATTCTGATTAATTTATCTTTGTTTATGTTATTCCCACCAACGTGTTGTTGTTCAGTCATTCAGTCAAGAACACAAGGCCTTTGAGAGTAGAGACTGTTTCATTATTGTCCTTATACTCAATGCCTGGAAGAATAGATTGTATATAATTGGTACCTAAGACACTTACTGGGTATCATGTGAGCAAGCCTCTTAACCTCTCTGACCTTTAGATTAGGAATCTGTAAAATGGGACGAAGAATGCTTGTATATCTAGTTTAAAAAGTTGTGGTGAAAAAAGTACTTTGAAACCTTAAAGTTCTTATAATTAAGAATAAACCTATAGCAGTATTCAGTATTAAGCAGGAAGAAATTATGGGTTATTTTTATTCTCATAATATGCCTAATTCTCATCTTCTTCAATGGATTCAGATGGAAATGGTTCTGAGACACGTTGCTATCCTAATATTATTTCTTTTATATTTGGTATTGTATGGACTACTACACAAGTGGATTAAGGCTGAGTGCCTAGGTGGCACAATGGATAGGGAGTTTTTGCCTAGATTCAGGGATATTCATCTTCTTGAGCTCAAATCAGGCCTCAGACACTTACTGACTGTGTGACCCTGGGCAGGTCACTTAACCTTGCTTATCTTAGTTTCCTCATGTGTAAAATAACTGGAAAAGTATCTTTGCCAAGAAAACCCTAAATAGGATCGTGAAGTGTCAGACATGACTTAAAAATGACTGAACAACAACACAAATACAGGCTACAAAGAAATAGCTGTTTTTAATGGAAATGCCTTGCAACATACCCTCATGCCAACTGCCTCCCCCCCTTTCTTTTTTTGACTTTTCAACATCTATTTTTGAATCAGGAAGATGATTGAATTCATACAATGTACTTCCTCCAACTTGCTCAAAATACTGAACTGCTCGTTAAGGCTGATACTTCTAACTTGTAAAAGGCTCAGAAATAGTTCCTCTTAAAAACTGAGAAATGAATTAACTCTTTCAGGGCACCATTTCTGGTATTCTAGTAACCTAAAAAAAAAAATGATGGCCATCTCAGGATGACTATCATAGCATTTTCCTGGAGCTAGAAGGGGTTTAGAGATCACAAAGTCCATACTGGTACTTTGACAGAAAAGGAAACTGAGAAGCTAAAAGAAGTTAGGACAGAGTGAGAAGTTAAACCCTATATTCTCCTTCCACCACTCAGATTTCTTTCACTTGGCAGGCTATCTACTTAACTGAGTCTCTTCATCTGATAGTTCAAAATATTAAGAAGAAAAAAGTGCCTACATTTAAAAAAGAGCTCTGGTAGGCAGGATAACGGGGTCATGATAAAATACAGTACAGACTCCCTGGAACTCATTTGTTGACGATTCACAGAGGACTTCTTGATCTGTCAGGTTTAATGAATAGCGGATAGTGCTTCAGGCCTGGAACAAGGAAGATCTGAGTTCAAATCCAGCCTTAGACACTTATTAGCTGTGTGACCCTTAGCAAGTCACTTAATGCATGTTTGCCTGTATCTCCTCATCTGTAAGAGAGGAATGATAATATAATCTATTTAGGAGGTTTCTTGTGAAGATCAAATGAGATAATAATTGTAAAGCATTTAGCACAGGGCCTAGCACATGGAAGGTGCTATGTAAATGTTAGCTGTTGTCATTGTTTAGCAGTTCCTGGCTCTGGAAAAGAAGTTTAGGACTAAGTTCAATGCCCTTCTCATGAGGCAGGCAGCATCAAGGCCATTGAAAGTTTGGAGGCTATTGGTTGAATTTGGGACTACACGTGTCATCATGCTCAACTCTGTTTTTAGACAAGAAATACCATGTGCACAACCACAATTTCTACTGATCATATTACTTAATTTTTCTTCTGTTAACAATAAAATCATAGAATATAATTTATCCCATGGTCTAAAATTGAAGCTATACTCACATGGAACAGGTTTTATTTCTAACTCTGTTTCAAAGAGCTTTCTGCAGAAACCTCTTTTTTTTTAAACTTTTTTTTTCCTTATTTAAGTTTTTCCTGGAAGCCATTTGGAATTTAGCTCCACTCCCTTAACTCCCTGACATATCCCTTTTTCATGGTATTAAAATGGTCACTGGAAAGATAGGTCAACTAGTTTTAGATTTTGTGGATTTATTTATTGGGTCTCAGTGCTTTTGCCAGAGTACCAGTTCTATGTCTAGGAGATGTTTAACTCAATCAAGATAGCTTTGGGCCACTGAAATATAAAGTAGCTTGGAAGTAACTAGCCTGTGTATTATTATAATTAATAATAAATCCCCTAGATTATTCAATTTTAACTGAGAAGGTATTAGAATCTTCATTTTACAATTGGAAATTGAGGTATAAGGTGGTTAAGTTACTTGTCCAAGGTCACATAGTCAAACATCCAAGCAAAACTTGGAAGCTTCCAAGGCAAAACCCCTATGTACAGCTTTAGCTTTAGCTCAGTTACAAAATTTGTGCCTCTTCAATGAGTGACAATACTGTTAAGAGCATGAAAAGATGCTAGTAACTAGGTACATGAAAAATATCTATTACCCTTCTTTTATATTGGTAACTTTAGCATGAAAAAGTTAGTATTTTTTCCTTGAACAATTTTTGAGAGTGTACATTCAAATTTATTTTCGCATGCTTGGTACTAGATTCCATACCTTCTTCAGTGATCACAATGTCGCTAGTGAGTAACTTGCCCTACTCAAATTAATTTTCACACCTAATAACTCTCAGTCTGGAAACTCCTGCTCAGACTAATTGCTCCCATAAATCTCTTTAGAGAAGTGTAAAATTCTCATTACTTAAATGATAAAACAACTAATCTTTGCTCCTTGTCTCCTCAAGATAATAAGATTGCCAAGACTGCTTCAGTTGGATGAAGTTTTGAGGTAATTAATTATTCTCCTGAAGAACAAAGCCACTAACAAGCTGGATAGGTTTGTTTAGGATCTGCTGGAGAGCATAAGGCCCTGAAGACTAGAACAAGGTGGATCCAGTCTTTCCAATGGGAAAGAGATGAGTAATAATCAAAGATGGGTCAGTTTAACTTTACTGGGAAATCAGTGACTCAAATGTTTCATCAAATAATTTATTTGATGCCACCAAAAAGAGCAATTTCATGGATGGTGGGGAAGCAATAGAGATAATCTATCACAATGTCAATAAAGCATTTTCTTTTGCTCCCCATATCATCATCTCCAAGAGTTTGGGTAGATCTAGGCTAGACTAGACCCCTGCTTGCTAGGTACCCATGTGACTGACTGGAGGGGTTATCAGCATTCAGGGTGGTGAGTAGCATCCCACAGTGGGTTAGGGACCAGCTGTGAGAGGTTTAATATTTTTATCATTGATTAAGATAAAGCAATGAAAAGTAAGAAATTCAATTTGTACATGACATCCTATCAAGTGGGGCTGCTCAAACTTTGGAGAATAGAAATAGAACGCAAAGTGAATTTGGTAGATTGGGAAAATAGTAGGCACTCGGTAAACATTTGTTGAATTTAAGTGAACAAGGGCTACGCAGAGCACATAGGGACCAAATAGAAATAACATGGGTACAACAGGAGAAAAGGCTGGTTTAGCCTTTAGAAAATACATAGAAAATAGAAGATATACAGAACTACATCGAAAATAAAACAGAAGGAAAAAGTAATGAGTTTAAGCTACCTTTGTTCTCTTTTTTTAATGGCACTTGAAAGGCTGCATTTACATATGCTCTCATTTGGATCCTCATAACAACATGAGGCTTAGTGAATAGAAACTGTCCTCGAAACTGGGAAGCCTTGGGTTCAAATCCCTCCAAGGAGACGTGATTGTTCAGTTGTTTCATTTTCGTACATCTCTTTGTGACCCTATTTGGAGTTTTCTTAGCAAAGATACTGGACTGCTTTCCCTGTTCCCTCTCCAACACATTTTATAGTTGAGGGAACTGAGGCAAATAAGGTTAAGTGACTTGTGCAGGGTCACACAGCTAGTAAGTGTCTGATCCAATGCTGCTGGTCTCCTGGCTCTTCCACAAACCATCCTCTCTGTTTCTTGGCTCCGGGCATCCTCTCTGACTATTTCTCTCATGCCTGGAATTCTCTCCCTCCTCTACTCCAACTACTGAGCTCCTTGGCTTGCTTTATGTCCCAACTAAAATCCTGCCTCCTGCAGGAAGCCTTCCCCAACCCCTCTTAATTTCACTGCCTTTCCTCTGTTAATTATTTCCTGTCTATAGCTTGCTTTGTGTGTTTTTGTTTGCATGTTGTCTTTCCCATTAGATTGTAAGCTCCTTGAGGTCAAAGCCTAGCTTTTGCTTCTTTTTGTATCCCCAGTACTTAGCATAGTAGATGCTTAATAAATGTTTATTGAATTGAAATAAAAGAGGTAAACTATTTCAACAATACACATGACAATATTTCAAATAATTTTACAGGGACAATGTTTACCAAATTTCTCTTTGTACCCCTCCCCCCCACAATTTCCATTGACTCTGCCTCTGTTTATTAGTGTTCCCTCCCCTTAGTTAATTACCAGCCTCTTGAACATGCTCTAAATATCATTTAGTCATTAATTAAGAAAAATATCAGAACTGGATTTAACACACATAGTTGAGGTTCCCCAGAGCTACGTTAGATGGGAAGACAGGTGTAGGACTTGATTAATGAATCCTGTGAAGTTGTCATATTCAAATTCAGACTGTTAAAAGTTACAAAATGTGACCACAAGATTTATTATTTGGGCCCACTCGTGCAGGAGAAGAGCAGCTAGGTGGCACAGTGGGTAGAGCCCTGGGTTTGGAATCAGCAAGACTCATCTTCGTGAGTTCAAATCTGGCCTCAGATTCTTACTAGCTGTGTGACCCTGTGCAAGTCACTTAACCTTGTTTGCCTCAATTCCTTATCTGTAACATGAGCTGGAGAAATGGCAAACTGCTCTAGTATCTTTGCCAAGAAAACACCAAATGGGGTCATGAAGAGTCAAACAGGACTGAAATGACTGAATAATAACAATAAAGTGCAACACAAAGCACACTGAATTTTAAATCAGAGTTCAAATCCTAGCTCTTCCAATACCATATGTATCACCTTGGGCAAGTCATTTAACCTTTAGGGCAGTTCTTTTGGAGAAAAATAAGTTGATTCCATTAAATAACTTCCAAGTTCTCTTCTAGCTTTAAATAAATGATCCTGCTATCCTAAGCATTTTACTTCTCAAATAACTTCTTGTGAAAGTAAAACCCAGCTGCAATGGAGAGGAGATTCCATTTTTTTTAGACCCACTATAGATTTTGTGTTCGTTTCGTAACTGTTTATTTCATTTTTTCATTCTTGTTTTTGCATAACCACTCAAACAATTATGATAATATTTGGATACCCAAAGGCCCAAGTGATAGAACCAAAAGACAAAGTAATGCTCCTCCCTATTCATAGGATTCAAATATATTGAGTCACTTGCAGAATATTGCAGAGACCACCACTGAACCCTAAAACAACATGATATTTATATGCCGTACTGTAAATACCACTGTACTTACATGCTTTAAATTTACTGCAGTTAATGGTTAGTTAGTCTGCTTGTTGTTGAAGGTAATTTACAGACATGCTTTTGGTCTACACGGGAAATGCATAAAAGGCGATGGAAAGTGTGTTGGAATCATTGGATCACTGCTCTAGAGCTGAAGGGACCTTAAAGACCATCAGGTCTAACCTCCTTCATTTGTAGATGAAGGAACTGAGACTTTGGAAGATTAAGTGACTTGCCCAAGATCACCAAGAATGGTAAATGTAAGAGGAGATATTTGAATCCAAGGTTCTTTCATTGAAGAGTCAGAGGAAGAAAGAGTTGAGATTCGAGAGAGTCCCTGCCAGTTGTCTATGTTTTCTCTTATAAATTACAGAGGGATAAAGAGATCTAGTCAGTTTATTTTTGCAGTTAATAAAAGTCAAAGGACTTGGAAAGGACTTTCTCTAGTTTTCCTCAGGGACCAAGAATATATATTATGTCCATGATCACACTATTTTGTAGCTTATTTCTTCAATAAATAAATATATAAGCACATACTTTTCAAACATGCAGGGGGTCCGGGTACTAAAAATTTGCACGCTTCAAGTCCTCCACTGCTAAACCTGAGCTCGGACACATCAGGGAACGTGAGCCATCCTGATGTTTTTTGGCCTGTTCCTCAAAGTCAATGTGAAAAAGAACTTGAAAAATATTATTACATCTCCATGAGTGTATCATTTCATAACCTACCTTTTCCTTTTTAAGGTTGAAAGGGAACTGAAACTCCAGCAGATCACAGCCCCAGCAGGGTTTTCAACTCTTTTCTCTGAAAGGCACAGATAATATCTATTGTGGTGCTTGGAGCAATCATTAACCATGGTTGGCTCCAAATTCCAGCAATGCAAAGCGCTGAGATCAGCTCATTGACCCAATCTGCCTGGCTCACATGTTTCACAACTTTTCACATAAAACAGAGCTACTGGCACTCTCCAGGGGACAAGTGCCGTGTCCTGATTCTAGCTGCTTTTTTGAATCTGTTTGTAGAAAGGAATGTTTGATAGGTTCCCAGCATTCTCTATCTCCTTGGTGTACAGAATCAGAGCTTTGGACTGAACATTTTAGTTCCAGGCACTAAAGTTCTATTCATTTTTTCCTTCAAACCTGAATAAGCCCCAAAGTAGTATAAGATCTGGGCATGTGACTCTTGTTGACATCCCAAAAGAAAATCCTTGAAATGATTTCTTGCAAGCCTATGACTCCCTTAAAGGTTTGGAGCCCAGAACATTACCTTTAAGTCCCATAAAGCATGATTTTGTTTTCTCACTTGCTTTTTAAAGTCTCTAATGGATACCTAGATAGCTGTACATGTCTGCTTTTGCCAAGGGGGTGAGTATCTGAAGAACAACTTCTGAGTTGTCATCCAAGGAGAGCTTTCACTTTCTGCCAACCACTTCCTTTCAGGCAGCTTTGTAGAAGGAGCAAAGAAGGAAATAATGACATGTATACATAAAACAATAAATTACAATCTGTGCAGAAAGCTAATTTGCTAATCTGACATACAGTGAGGGTAATCTGTTTTGATCCTAGTGAAGCATATTATGTGATGTCTCACAAGATCTTATTTGCAAAATTAATTTAAATTGTCTTGGAGAGATGAGCTGACTGAAGAACTGTAAACAAGCAGAACAATGAACAGTGAGCAGGGGTGACGTTCAGTCAGACTGAATAGGGGGCCATCATCCTGGCACAGTGGTGCTCTCAGGGACTGACATCATTATTCAAGGCTGTGAATTGTCATTAGCTTATTCACAATGGCAGCATTTTGCAAAGATTGTTAAGATAAGAAATTGGCATAGAGGCCAATAGCTAGTAAAAACAGAGAGGAGGGAAGGTTTTATGGTTTACCTTACACTCCAACCTACCTTCCTAGGCTGATCGTACATTACTCTTTATCATACACTTCACATCCCAGGCAAATGGGGCTAATGACTGTTTGCTGGTTATGCTATCCCATCTCCTGCCTCAATGTTTTTGCAAGAGTTGTCCTTCACTAACTTTGATAGACTGGAGTCCTCTCAGCAATGCAAGGTTATAAGACAACCCCAAGGGACTCATGATAGAGAGGGCTATCCATATCCAGAGAAAGACATACAGTGTCTGAATGCAGATTGAAGCAAATGACTTGCTCATTCTCTTTTTTGTTTTGTTTTGTTTTGTTCCTTCTTTCTCATTGTTCATTCCATTGGTTATAATTCTTCTCTACAACTTGACTAATGTTTAGTGTGAAGGTATTTGTGGAACCTATACTGGATTGCTTGTCCTGGGTGGGGGGGGTAGGAGAGAGGAGGGGAAGGAAAGGGAGGGGAAGAAAATTTGGAACTCAAGGAATTGTGGAACTGTATGTTATAAACTAAAAGTAAATAAATAAAGAGAATTTTCCTTCATACCTAGAATGCTTTTCTTTCTAATACGTACTTCCTATAGTCCTATGAAGCTCCCTTCAAAACTCAGCTCAAGCTTTATATGGTTCCCTAAGTTATTAGCTTTCCTTCATGACAAACTTACCCTGTTCAATATTCTACATATATTTTCTTATTTATTCATCTATAAATTTGTTGTTTTCTCTTAGTAGAATAAAAACTTCTTGAGAGCAGGGACTGTTTGTGCCCCCCCCCCTCCCGCTTTGTATCCCTAATGCCTGGCATAGTGCCTGGTATAGAGTGGGCATTTAATAGATGCATATTGAATTGTCATCATCATCAAACACGTATTGATCACTTTCTAAGTGCCAGGTTCTGTTCTAAGCACTGGGAATACAAAGAAAGGCAAAAACTCAGTGTCTGCCCTCAAAGAAACACATTTTCTAATATGGGAGAGAACATGCACAAAACTTGTAAATATAAAATGTATGGAGTGAAAGTGGAGGGTCTTCTCAGAGGGAAGACAGTGGATGTGGATAGGAGTGAATTTAAGAGTGAGGAATGGTAAAGGCCTCCTGAAGCAGATGGGATCTGAGATGAGCTTTGAAGGAAGCCAGGAGTTAGAGGTGAGGAGGGAGAACATTTCAGTGATGGCACATAACCAACACAAGGGCACAGATTCCAGAGATGGAGTGTCATGCAAAAGGAACAATGAGAAAGCCAGAGCATTGTAGGAGGTGAGCAAAGGGAAGAGAATAAATGTTAAATGTTAGGATCACAAAGGAAATTAGTGGCAAAGTGAAACAGAAGCTTCTGGACTTATACCTTAACCCTTATGGTCTCCCAAAGATAAGACACTCCTTCCCTGCAATAGGGCTAGAACGATCCCCTTTTAATTCATAGTTATACCTTGGAGAGGGGAGCAACAATAAGGTAAACAGTATAGCCTCAGAACAGAGAGGATCTGAAGACTTGTAGATTATATGTTATGCTTCAGTTCTCCAATGGAAATGTGAGCTCTGTGAGAAAAGATACCTTTCTGGTAGTGAGATTCTTTTGGCTGATTCCTCTGATTGTGAAATGGGCCTTTAGTGAGGCTTTTTCTCTTGGTATCTTTGTTATTTTTTGGTATTTCTCTCATCACTAGCTTTCTGACCTCTCATCCTTTGTTGGTGAGCAGACTTCGAGGTTGGGCTGCAAGACTGCCTTAGCTTCCTCACATTAAGGGATATAAGGTTTGCCAGACTTAGTTCTTGGCCTCGGTGTGATCCCCTGAGTTATTAGCCTTCTTTCACAATGGACTTACCCTGTTCGATATGGTTCTGCCTCTGTATGGGTTTCAGTCCTGTTCTTAAGGCCTGATGAAGCTGCTCTTGTTGGTACCATATCTAAGTCTCCCCTTGGGAGACTTTCCTTCAGGAGGTTGAGCAGGATCAGCATCTGTCATTTCTTTTTGTGAGATGAAAGGAGGACAGGAGTATTCTGACAGGGTTGCTGTAGCCTTGGAGAGTTCCTACCCTAAGCCAGGCCCAATCAAAAGTCCACTTAATGCCTTTTCCACTTCCCTTCTTTCTTTCATGTAGCTAGGCAAAGTCAGTTTCTGAAGTTGCTTGCAGGATGGTGGTAGTGAACATGGGTGGAGTATTCCAATAGAGTAATTGGTTGGGGGAATACCCTTGGGCTGAGTCTACACAAGCTTGTGAATGTGCTTGTACCTCTATTGTGGGTGAATGGAGACTGGTGAAGTAGAGACACTTGAATCAGTGTTCTATTAAGTATTAGAGTTCTCTGGCCATAATTCATGAAGGTTTTTATGTTGTAGATATTTTATCTTCTTTAGATTTAGTTGAGATGATTCTATACATGATGTATAATTGAAAATGTTTCATGCTAATGACTAATCCATCATCTTTCTAGTGACATCCTGTGAATTTCATTGATTTAGGTATTCCCTTTCTGGACACAGTTCGTGACCTATCCATCCGTTCTCCTTCTGTGTGGTTCTCATCCATGTTGTTCCATAAATACATGCAACGAGTTGGGGATGCCCACCAGTGGGGCATTCTGGCTGGCTGTTGATTTTTTCTTGCTCTTGACATGTGACTAGTACATCTCTTTTTCTAATTATTTATTTCTTCAATTATATTTCTTATTTGTTGCTATTCAGTTTTTTAAAGTCATGTTTGACTCCTTGTAACCCAGTTTTGGGGTTTTCATAGCAAAGATTTTGGAATAGTCTGTCATTTTCTTCTCCAGATCATTTTTACAGATGAGAAACTGAGACAAGCAGAGTCAAGTGACATGCTCAGGGTCACACAGCTAGTAAAGGTCTGAGGCTGTATTTGAACTCATGAGGATAAGTTTTTCTAATTCCAAGCCTGGTATTCTAGCCACTGTGCCACCTAAATGCCCAATGTTCTTTATACTTAACACTTCTTTACATTATGTTGGAGCCTACAACAGAGTTTCTATCTCTCCAATGGAATACTGAAGACCTTGAATTTACAAAGATGAAGGAGGGATGATTGGTTGAAGATATTGGTTATGTTTATCGTGGAGAAAATAATATGATAAAATATGATAACTATCTCCAAATATTAGAAGGTTTGACACATAAAAGAATAATTTGACTCACTTCACTTGGCCCCAGACACAGAACTAAGAACAATAGGTAAAGTGATGTGGATTTTGGTATAAGTAACATGTACTCAATAACTACACCCATCCAAAACTTCAGGAGAAAAGAGTTACCCATTGGGGCAGCTAGGTGGCACAGTAAATAGAGCACCAGTCCTGGAGGCAGGAGAACTTGAGTTCCACTCCAGTCTCAGACACTTAACACTTACTAGCTGTGTGACCTTGGGCAAGTCATTTAACCCCAATTGCCCTGCTTTCCCTCCTCCAAAAAAAAAAAAAGACAAAAAAAAGACCCATCGCTGGAGGTCTTTGAGTGTTGGTTGGATAGGTAACTCCTCCTGTGGAATTGTATGGCAAAAGTGTTCAGGTAAGTGTTGAACTAGGTAACTTTTGAGTTTCCTTACAACTTGGGTAGTTTGTGATCTGATCATGCTCATACCCTAGCAGAAGGAGCATAGCTGCTATGATTCTGGTTTGTGATGCACCTGACACCAAGCATTGTTGCTATATTTGACTGGATTTCTGCACCTGCTTTCTGACATCCAGATACCTCCTTCCTTGGGGCTAGCTAGATTCTTATTCTCAATGCCTGGAGTTCCTCGATAATAACTGGACCATTTGCTGGAACTCTGCAAACTCTCATCTCTGCCAGCTGCTTACCCATCTAGACTGCTGTGAAATTGCTTCCTCTTTGAACTTTTGCTCTCTATTTACACTTGCTCTTCACTAGTCATCTAGTTGCTGAGGCCTTTGTCACATGACTGCTTCTCTGGACATTTGCTGTTCGCTGACCCGTCGAAGTGGAAGACTGACTGTGCCTTCTTACGCAGTTAATCCTGTGTTTCTTGATGCATAGTCTGTGTCCTGAATTCAACACCAGATTTGCTTAATGGTTCTTGAATTCTGACTATCCATTTTTTCCCCTCAGGCTGACTTCCTGGGTATGTTTCTTTGCCTTCTAGAATCTTCTGTTCTCAGATGCCTGATGTTAAAGTTATTCCTCCTGGCCATTCAGTCTCATCCAAACGAGAAAGTCCTTATCATACCCTACAGGTCTGCTTGAACTTGTGGTCCTAGTCTTTCCTTATTTGCTTGATCCATTCTTGAAATCTTTATTCTTCATCTGTAAGATGGAGATAATAACACCTGTACTGTTTCCCTCACAGGATTGTTGTGAGGACTGAGACAGATTTTGGATGTGAAGTGCTAAAGCATGATACAAGGTATCCCAAAAGTCTTGTTTCAGTTTTAAGTTTTAGTAGCCTATACTTAAAGTTGCAATAAGACTTTTGGGACATCCTGTATAATTATCAGCTACTATTCGGTCACATACACTAAGAAATCAATACATCCTTTAGGATTTGTCTCTCATATTCTTCCATGCATTTCACACCTTGTATTATGAGGTACTTAGGAGTTTCATACACATTAAAGAACTGTGAGCTACAATGACAATAATGATGGGGCAGATGATAGTGGTGATTGATGGTGATGGCAGTGATGATGCCTCTGGAATCTTCGGAAATTTATAGCAATTTTTACCTCTTATTTTTCCAGCAATGTAAAATTGTGACCATCTTCTCTTGGCCTATTTGCTAATATTCCTCTGATTCCTATAGATGCCACAAATACATTCAAACTACCCCCAAGATAGGTATCTTTTTGCTTATAAATGTCCACAGTGGGAGCTAAAGCCACATTTCTCTTGCATTTTGTCGCTTCATCTGTGTGGAGGATCAAATGGAAGGCTGAGCAATTGGTCAGGCTGCTGGAAGGACAGCCCATCAAAGTCAATTGGGATACCACAGTAGCAAGCCTGAACCTTGCTATTTGCCTGTCTCAATTACTGTGAGACCATCCGGTTAACTGCTCAGCAATCAGCTGTCTTGACAGCCAGAAAAGCCAAATCACTGCCTAAATGGTTAACTTAAACATCTGCAGGCACAGAGATAAAGTCTGTGTCAGACGTTTCCTCCTTGGTCATCATCAACACATGTTTACTGAACATCTATCATGTGCCAAGCACATGTGTGTTGTAGGAGAAAATAAGAAAAAAAAAGAAAAAAAAATATGTGTTAGGTGGTAAAGCATATGGTTTCTGTCCTCAAAGAGGGAGAGAGGCATGACTAGAGAGCTGGGAAGATTTGGTTTCAGATACTACCCCAAATGTTTTCTAGATCTGTGACCATGAGTGAGACCCTTAGTCTCTTGGATCCTTGGTTTCTTTATCTGTAAAATGGGGTTAATAATACCTTTGGCATTCATAGGAAAGACTGTCATGAGGGTAAAAGAGGATAATGTATGTAAAATGCTTTACATACCTCAAAGTGCTATTTACATGTGAGTTATTTATTATGCTCAGATTTATACTCAGATATATAGACACTGGTAGAACATTCCTTTGTCATGTTTACTTTTATAATAATTGTTTCAGTTTTCAGTAACTATTATATAAACTAATGAAAAGATGAGATACTCTGAATGAGATCAAACTTGAAGGAAAAATGTTTTTATGGATTTTTTTCTTTCATATCTCTTCTGAATTATCGTGTATAGTTTTTTTTGTCCAAATCTTTGTGTTTTTTGGTGTAGAAACCTCATAGTGAGAGAATTCCTTCTGCCAATGTGTATCTGAAACCTCCTCTATATCTTAAAGTCCTAGTGGTTTTGCTGGGCCACTCACAGGTTAAAGGACTGAAATATGCTCATACCACCATGAAATGCCAGCAGTGGGGGCTTGAATTCAGGTCTTCTTGATTCCAAGACCGACTGTCTAATTGCCATACCAGCTGTCTCTCAGATGCAATTGGATTCACAAATAATTGATCACATCCTTTAAGCCCTTTAGGCTACTTGCTTAATATAGGTCTGGCTTGAAAGTCCAGAGGGTGGCAATTCACTACATCACTCTTTTGAATAGTACCTTTCTATCCTCAAAGAGCTAAAGGATTGAATTGAAACACATTAAGATTTCTATTTCTTCTGTTTCTTCAATTTTTAAAGAAACCTTATTACAGTCAAGACCTTTATGACAGAATTAAGGCCTGGCCTAAAGCTTTGCAAAAAGCATGGCATCTACCTAAGGCGATGTTGAATTAAAATATCAGAGGTTACATATTTCTGTTTCACCATAAACCTTATGTGATCCATGGACTCCTTTTCTTATTATGTGAATTTATGCCTGGCATTTACAAGCTATTTTATGGATTGACGTCTACAGATTACAGCTCAGCTCCCATCTGCATTTTAATTTTTTATTGCAGGATTGTGGCATTGGGGAGGAACAGGCACAAATAACTGTCTTCCCAAGGAATTAGCTATACAATGAATTAGCAACCGCATACATTGATTGATCAGCAGGCATTTGTTGGTCACTTACTGACTGTGTGACCATAGGCAAGCCACTAACCACTATTATATGTCTTAGTTTGCTCATCAGTAAAATGGGGATATTAATTGTACATACCTTCCTTTTGTTGTTGTGATTATAAAATGAGATGATGTGTGCAACCTTAGAGTGTAGGGCAGCTATGTGATGCAGCAGATAGAGTGTTGGGCCTGGAGTCAGGAAGACCCCAAATGGGGTCATGAAGACTCAGACACAACTGAACAACAGCAGCAAAGTTTAAAACAGTATATAAATGCTAATATTGTTATTACCACAATTACCACGACTACCATGTTCTAGGCCCTGTGCTGGGTACCAAAAAGGTTCTGAAGAACAAATTAAAGACTTTGGTTACTTTAGTGAAGCAGTCTTTTTGGGAGTGGGCTGCTAAATACTATTAAATTTAGCACTACTATTAGTATTATCCGTCCATAGACATTTTGTAAACATTTACTACATCAGGCACTGTGCTAAGTACTAAAGATACCAAAAAAAAAAGCAAAAAAGAAGCTTAGATTCTGAAGAGGGGAACTATGTATATATATATATATATATATATACATACACACATATATGTGCATATGTATGTATACATATGTATATATGTATGCATTTATACATATATATGTATGTATGTATGCATGTATACATATGTATGTATGTGTATATATATGTATATGAATGAGATTGTCGTTTGTTTCAGTCCTGTCTGACTCTTTGTGACCCCATTCAGGTTTTTCTTGGCAAAGATACTGGTGTGGTTTGCCATTTCCTTCTCCAACTCATATTACAGATGAGGAAACTGGGGCAAACAGGATTCAGTGACTTGCCCAGGGTCACACAACTAGTAACTCTCCGAGATTTGAACTCAGGAAGATGAGTTCTCCTGACTCCAGGCATGGTACTCTATCCACTGTGCCACCTAGCTGCCCCATATAAATCAGAATATCCAAAATAAATACTAACTTGAGGCAAGACCAGCTTAAAGCAAATAACACTAACAGCTGGGGAAGCCAGGAAAGACCTCCCAGGAAAGGAAGCACTTGATCTGAGTCTTGACAATAGTATTAGATCCTGATCTCTTCTGGCTCCTCATAGTCCCCAGTATGGGACAAAACTCTGCCCTCTTCCACTCTGATGTGCTTTTGGGGTGTGTGTGTGTGTGTGTGTGTGTGTGTGTGTGTGTGTGTTTGGTAATGAACCCAACTGTCCTCAGAGAATCACAGAATCAGAATTACAGAGCAAGGAAGAACCTTGAAGGCCAATCACTCCAATGCACATTTGAACAAGAATCCTACGAACACTAGATTATTGCTAGCCCCAGCTGACAGAAGTGACTCCATTTTTTGACCACTGTGTGATCTTTCTGCATACAGGGCAGTGGTTATATACTCAGTAACTGGGTTGTTCAACTTTATGTAAGGTATGCAAGATTCTCCTGATCACCTGAGCATGATGCCTTTGTGATCAATGGGTATGGGGGTAGTTTGCAGTTGGCCTACTTGCTGATTGATTTCCCCTAAGATCCCCCTCCCATTTGGTCCCTGTGATTCTACCCAGCAGCAGTGATCAGATATACGGACAGAGACCACGAGTTCTAGGCTCTCAGCTGGGACGTACACACCTCTGTCCACCCGAGCTACACCTCATGCTTGCCTATGGAGTTGAAGGGCTTAGAAACTGAGCTCACACATTTATGTGAGTCACAAACTGTTGACTTGTATTTTTGAGAGCTTGTGCTCCTTCCCAGCACCTGACCCACAATCTCCTTACCAATCTTTTCCATGATATACTTGATAAATGATAGTTCAGTTTCCATTTGGGGACCTCCAGTTAGGGAGAATGCTCAGTCTCCAAGTAGACTTATTCCATTTGTGGATTGCTGTAAGTTTTTCCAGCTCTAAGCCTGAATCTGTATCTTTTCAAATTCTATCCTTTATTCTTAATTCTACCCTTGGGGCCAAATGCAAGTCTCACCCCTCTTCCATATGACAGTCCTTCAAATATTTTAAAACAATTATCAAGTCCCTCCATATTCCTAGTTCCTTCAACCAATAATAGCAAATATTAATATGACACTTAAAGGTTTACAAAACACTATATATTTTATCTCATTGCATAATCACAACAGTCCTTAGAAATTGGTACTGTTATTATCCCCATTTTACAGATGAGGAAACTGAGGTAGGGGTTATAAGTGACTTGTCCAGGATTATAGAAGTAATGTCTGAGCAAGGATTTGAACTCATGTCTTCCTGACTCCAAATACTTTCTGACTCTATCTACTAAATCACTAAGCTATTTCAGTATGGCAGATTCTAGAAGTCTTTCACCATCTTAATCACTCTCCTTTGAACAGTCTCCAGTTTATCAATATTCTTCCTAAAACGTGTCAATACGAAAGATATGATCTTAGCCAAGCATAGCCCAGCGGAACTTTTTTTCTTTCTTGTCCCAGATCTGCTTCTCTCCCCGGATGCTGAAGCCTCACTCTGTCACACGTACCAAGGTTGGTCCAGTCATCCTAAATTATGGAATCCAACAACCCCAATAGCCAGTTCCAAGAGCAGCTCAGAGGACCAAAAAGTATCACAAATCCCAATCATTGCTGCAGCCCTACATGTCCTTTACTCTCCAACAGAGTCTTGATCTGGCCAGGATTACTTGAAAAGCCTGTAAGTATGAAGAGTACAGTGTTGAGTCAGTGATAGCAGCATTCTTTCATTGTGGAGGAACAGATTTACCATGGGCAACCTCCCCATCCCAGACAGATTCTTTTGTGAAGGCAAAGTAGATTATCTTTTGCCTCCATTATTACCTGGTCTTTAACTACCGAATGGGTATTGCTTCAGACAAACTAGGATCTGGGAGAAACCTTAGCTTAAGAAGGCCAAAGTCTCCCATTGCATCTGGGGTCATTGTCAGTTGTCCTGACTTATATCTTGCCACTGGACTTTGATGATTCTGGAGAGGAGAGAAGCTGCTAACTTTGTACTACTCTTTGAACATTTAAATCCAATTCACTCGAAAGTCAAGATATCACCTCCTGAGGTCATTGGTTCTCTTCCAGAACAAAGGACAAATAGTAACAAATGAATGCAGTGACCAATTGTCTGACTTCCACGTATGTCAACTTATGTGTTTGGCAAGCCTTTCAAGTCATTTTATTTAAATATCAGTCTGGGGAAGAGGGGGATTAGAAAAAAGTCTCCACATGATGGATCAGACATATTTCTGGTCAGTAACATTTATGTGGGATTTTGAAAAATCCTTTAGGACTTTCTCTCAATCATTATTCCTCAGCCTATGTGACCATTGATTTC
The DNA here is from genome assembly GCA_028627135.1 of Pseudochirops cupreus. Taxonomy (NCBI): domain Eukaryota; kingdom Metazoa; phylum Chordata; class Mammalia; order Diprotodontia; family Pseudocheiridae; genus Pseudochirops; species Pseudochirops cupreus. Next base: position 176,026,935 of record CM053582.1, read on the forward strand.
TGCAGTACCAGTGTTGGGTTAGTTAACTCTAAAAAAGAATTTAATTATTGCAGCAGGATCTCTTACTCTTGACATACATGGTGGCATTTTATAATCTGAGAGTGTGAATTCCAAGGAAGACAAGGCATGCTTCTAGGTATGAGACTCATGTTTCAAAGACACCAATTTCCAGCATGCATCCTGTCTTCTACATTTCATAGTGTAGAAAGTCCAGATAGTCCATTCTGAGCTGGTAGAGAGAAGACTTAGGTCCTGGTACTGCCTATGCCACTTGACAGCAGCTGCCTCATGGGTAAAATTGGAATGAGCATAATGATTCAACTGTCTTGGAAAATCAATCAACCAACCAACAGTTGTTAAGAGTCTGCTCTGTGCCAGGCACTGTGCTAAGCCTTCTTAAGCTAACACCTTTCTCAGGTCCTAGTTTGTCTGAAGCAACACCTGGCAGTTAAAGACCAGGTAACAATGGAGGCAAAAGACAATCTACTTTGCCTTCACAAAAGAATCAGTCTGAAATGGGGAGATTGACCACGGTAAATCTGTTTCTCCACTGTGCTAAGAGGTATACCAAAGTCAAACAAAAAACGATCCTTGCCTTTAAAGAGCTTCTATTCTAATGGGGGCTATTACATATGCACATATGTGAATACACACACGCACACAAATCAAAATGAATGCAAGATTGTTTTGGAAGGGAGGATGCTAGTAGTTGTGGGGACCAGGAAAGATGGCATTTGGGCCAAGTTTTGAAGGAAACTGGAAATTCAGAGAAAAAAGAACAGCTAATACAAAAGGCACCAGAGATGGGAGATGGAGCATGGTCTGTAGAAAGCTAATATGGTTGGAACATAGAGGGCCTAAATCATGAAAACATACAAGACTGTAAAATAGGAAGTAGCCTGGTTGTGAAGAACTTTGAATCCCTCAAAATGGTTTATATTTGATCTTATAGTTAATACAGGGCCACAGGAGTTTATTAGGGGGCCATATAGGAGGTGACATAGTCAAAACTCCTCTTTAGGAAGATTATTCTGGTGACCAAGTGAAGGATAGATTGTAGTGAGGAGAGACTTCAGGAAGGAAGAGCAAATAGGAGGTTATTGCCTGAACTAGGGTACTGACTATTTATGTGATTAAGTTGATTCATTCATTCAACTGCCATTTCTTAAAGACCTACTATGTACAAAGTCCTATTCTAAGTGCCAGGGAAGATACAAAGAGAGTTAAAACACAATCTCTGTTTTTATAGAATTAATATTCTAAAAGGAAATCAAGTGCTTTTGGGGGTAGGTTGGTAGGAAGAAAGATCCATAACACCATTTGTGGAAATTATTCCTTCTACCAGTGCAAATTGGTGAGGTATCTATAATTTACATATAAAATTATGTTTTTGACAGCAGGAACTCTTTTGCTTTTGTCTTTATATCATAAGAACATAGAATGGTATGTGGTACATGTTTAGGCATTTCAGTCTTGTGTGACTCTTTGTTATCCCATTTGTTTTCTTGGCAAGGATATTGAAGTGGTTTACTATTTCTTTCTCTAGCTCATTTTACAAATGAGGAAACTGAGGCAAACAGGGTAAAATTTACCCAGGGTCACACACACTCAGGAAGATGAGTCTTCCTGACTCCAAACCTAGCACTCTATCCACTGAGCCTCCTAACTATACAATTCGGTACACAGGAGGAACTTAATAAATACTTACTGATTGACTGAGAATTCCCTGGGTCCAAAAGCGATTTAGTGATTTGCTTAGGGTCACACAGCTAGTATGTGTCAGAAGCAAGACTTAAACTCAGATTTTCCTGATTCTAAATTGTTACTGCCACTACACCATAGCTTACCAATTGCTATGAAAATACAAAATTGTAAGCAATTTGTCATCATTGTGTCCCAACTTTTTTAAATCCATCATTTAAGTTACTGAAAGTCAATTGAAAAACATACACAACCACCACTTCTACCCCTACTATCACCAATGAGATTAGGCCAAGACTAAAGGAAACATTTCCAGAAAGTTCTCATTTTGATCATCAAGTTGCGATTAATCTGCAAACTGTACTTTCTCTGCATTTAGCCAAAAAAATTGAGGCAAAACGTCATAGTGGGTGGAACATTTGACTTGGAGCTAAAAAGAACTGTATTCACATCCTACCATAAACGTATTAGCTGGGCAAATCACCTAAAAACATATGATCATATGCTCCTATGAAAATTCGCCCTAACTAAAGCCTCCAAGTCCTTAAGAATTCTTATTAATTTATCATTGTCATCATCATCTTCTTCATCACTGTTATTAAAGTGATTCCCCTAAAGTAGATTTTCTTTGCTCAGTCCTTTGTAAAGTTCTGGTCACTGATTTCCCTGGGCATTAGCCAAGGATCTGTTGGTATTTCATTCCAAGCTTTCTTTTAGCACAAATAAGACCCTTTGGTTAGTGTGATCCCATGCCATAAAGGTTGAAGGCAGGCATGGATATGATCTGTAGGAAACAGCACATCTAATAGATACTCTGAGCTTTTAGCTAATATAAATAAAGGCACTTATACATAACATCTTAGGTTACGTTCAGAGCATAAATTCCTACCAGAGACATTTACTCTCTCAGAAAAATACACAAAGCCAACTCCACAGTCTTTGACCTTGAATAGCAATCCCTGATGCTGTGAACATATCAAGTAGGCAATTTTCAGTTCAATAAGATAGATGTTCCAAAGCCTTTAAAAAGAGAACAATAGAAAAAGCTCAAGAATTCTATACAAAGGAATAATTCTCTCCCTTTCGTCCTCTCCTTCAATCTTTTCCCCACCCTCCTCTACCTTAGGCCTGTTTATTCAGAGATCAGACGAGCCAAGGAAGAAAATAATAAATCTATTCTTCCTTTCACCTTATCCCATGAAGGCTATCTTACTTAAAGTAGGGGGAAAGGGTGAAGAAATGACAAAAGAAGAGATAGAATACCAACCCCCTACTTCTCACCATTCCCCAGTGAAACAGACCTGCATACAGTGGACATAATTGCTTTCTGGCCCACTCCAGCTGGTTTGGGTTTGAGGTCAGAGGTTGAGGAAGGTTTGAGAGGAGTCTGCAGCTCCTCTTTGCGGTAGAATTATTTGAAGGAAAGCCTTTGGTTACCTCAATTGTCACAATGCAGTTATTTCAAAACTACATTTCCTTTTTTAAATTTATAAGGCCTTTCTCATTTTCACTGTGCCAGAAATAGTGCAGGACTAGTTAAATCTGCAGCTGGTTTCAGTGGGAATAACTATTCGAGAAAAATCACAGAATATTAAAGTTCTAATATTAGGATATTAAACCTTAGATATGATCTAGGACTGCATGTGCCTGAACACTATTTTCCTCAGCAACCTCTGCCTGAACACCTCCAGTAATGGGCATCTCATTATTATCATTTTGGAAAGTTCATATTGTTAATCTAAGATCATCTACATCAATGTGGCTACATCAACATTCCTCTTATTTTTTCTTTAGTCTTTTCTTTAATCTTTAATTTTTTTCTTATTTTGAACTTAACAATCATCATAAACATTTCAATATACAAAGAACAGAAAGCAGGCTTGTAGAGGAAATACGAACTTCTTGTAGTTGGGTTTTTTTAAAGGTGTTTATTACATTTAACAAGAGATTAAAAAAATGTCCTGTTTGTGTCCCCTACGGGACTCTTGTTTTTTAAAAAAATGTTTTAGTGATTCTCTTTACAGTCATTCAGTTTTACTGCCTTGGAATGAAGATTCTTGTCCCTATCCCAGCCCTTCTATCAACTTCAGGTGTTTACATCTACCCTATTCCTTCCCAAGCTCACTCAAATTCAATTTTCTCTTCTTTTAATCAATTCCATTACATTATTTAGTTTCCATTTCATCTTCAGCAAAGCCTTTCTACAGTCTTTTCTTCTAGTTAGCTATTCTCCTGACTCCTTATTTTAACTGAAATCTGGATTCATTCTGAAGATGCCATTTTCCTTCCATAGCCTACCCCCTCCTTCTCTCACTCATCCCAACTTACTATTGCTCTACATTCATCCCAAATGCACTTTACACTCTCTGAGTCAATGCAATTATTTTACACCACCTTCTCCCCATTTTTACTATTATCTCCTGCCCTTCCCCCAACCCCATGTCACTCTCCAAACTTGTTCAGGGCTTTCTTCCATGCTCCATCCTGTGTGTTTAACCTCCACAACTCCAAAATTCTTGTTTAGGATCCCTTTAACATGAATCCAAGATTTTGTTTATCACTCCTAATTTATCTAGGTATCAGAATGGTCGGTCCTTCCTTTAACCTTTTCATCTCATGAAACTGCATTAACTCCAGAATCAAAAAATTACAGAATTTCAGAATTGGAATGGACCTTGGCAGCCATGTAGGTCAATCCATACCCTCCCCCACTTTCCTGAAGACCTCAAATGAGGTAAACCTAATTCTCTCTGAAGGTAGCCTATTATACGTTTGGAGACCCCTGATTGTCAGAAAGTTGTGTTTTGTGATTTTTTTTTCATTATTATTACAACAAGCCTAAGTTTGCCTCATTGTAGTTTCTACACTTTGTCTTTCAGTGCAATTTCTTTTTCTATGTAATTACCTTTCAAGTAATTGAAAGAAGTCATCAAATCTCTCCCAAATCTTTATTTTTCCAAGTTAAACACCATCAGTTCTTTTAATCCATCCTCAAAGAACATGAACTCACAATTCTGGTTTCCTTTCTCTGGATATTCTCGCTAATGCTCTTTCTGAAATGTGCCAAAAATGAACACAATACTACAGATATAGTCAGAAGGACTATCACCTTTTTAGTCCTACAATATGTGCTTTTGTTGAAGATTGATTCACTTTTTAAGGAGCTGCAACATGTATTATTCATATTGAGCTTATATCCCATTAAAATATTCATATATTTTTCAGGTAAACTGAAAACTGTGTTGTCTAATTATACCTGTCTATCCATGTATTTGTGAAGTTGATTATTTTGAACCTACATATAAGATTTTTTTTCTCAATCAACCAATAATTAATGAATAAACATTTATTAAAAACCTACTACATGCTAGACACTGCACTGAATGCTTTTCTCATTTATATAAGTAGGGAGTTGAATAAGATAGTCTCTAAGCTCATAGATGTAATTAGCTAAATCTGTGATTCTATGATCTTGAGATCTAGTTCTTATCACAGTACTTGTCACATAGAAGGTGCTTAACAAAGATTTATTGACTGAGACATTTATGCCTTTGGAATTTAATCTTAGTGTAGCATTCCTTCTGGAGCTACTTTCTCAACCCTACTCTCAGTGGTTGTCTGGGTCCCCAGAGAAGCAGACTACTATTCTTAGGGTTTGAGAGGTAACCATGAGAACTTAGGTTTCTAGTAAGGTGATTATGAGCCCCTACCAGTGTGCTTCCCATTGATAAACATCCAGATTTAATGCTATTTTAGAAAGGACATTAATTAAGGTAATATAGTGAGAACCCTTAATACGAGATATTCCCCTAGGTATCTGGGCCACAGCCTTCCTTTGTACAAGGTCCCTGGACTCAGTTAAAGTACAGTTGTGGTGAGGTATAGATGTAGAGGATGTATGTGGCAAAGGACTGACTCCTGCTCTGGAAGTCCTTTTCTTCTTTAGTGAAGTTCCCTGTGGGATGGGGTGTCAGTGATTATGCATAGCTCCTCACAGGGCGTAGCATCTCTGCTAGATGGGTCAACCGACTACTAGGCTGAGTCAATCTACTACTGAGACAGACCACGCTGCTATTGTCCTGAAATATTTTCAGAATTTGCAATTCTCACAAGGTCATTATAACGGCATTTCTAACTCAAAGTTGTGACTTGGTGAGCTTTTGACTTCTGTCGCTACCGTTTCTGGCTCTCATATACTCTTTGGCTAACCCCAGTGAGACCTTTGATGTTACTTTTGGATCTCCCAAACTTGCAAGTTCACTCCTCAGACGTGGCCATTCAGTTAGCAAGATTCAGGAAAGAATAAAGACAGAGGCAGAGGTGGTCACGTGCACACAGCCTCCATGAACAGGTGAGAAACAACGCAGAGACCCTTCTCCTTCGGTTCCCTCAAGGCATCTCTGAGGTTTGTTACCTTCCAAACGGTAGGAGGGTAAAGAGAAATGTCACTTTCTTGGGAGACCTTCTCTTTGTCCTTAGTTATTTTTATCTGTGCTTCTGGCTCCAGACACATTGTTTCTTACTGGCCTAATTTTTCTAATCATATGATCAGTGATAAAGGAAGGAGAGAGAAAGTCTCTTTCCTCCCAGCTCCCCAAGATCAATTCTCTGTGAACCTAGAGTTCTTTTCTCAAAGGCACTAACTGCTTTAATTAATTTAATTATAGGTATCACAAGAGGTATGACTTGATCTTAACCAAGCACAAGAGTTTCCTCAAATGGCATCTGTTATTTTTTATCCACTAACCCCAAGTCTCAGAATCTGTCCAAGTTGATTAAATGTTAATGCACAAATTATGATGAAGTTACAGGAGGAGAAGTCTTTAATACTTAATTCAGTTTGAATAATTAATTCAGGTGGAGGGTCAGAACCTTCGATCTGATCCAGCTCAGTGTTTTAGCTTGTCAATATCTTTTTGGATCCCAAATCTGTCATCTCATGTGTTAACTATTCCTTCTAACTTTGAGTTGTTTGCAAAGAATGTCACCTACACCCTAATCCTAATCCTTGATAAAAGATGTTAAATACCACAGAGCAAAGACTGGGTCACTAACTTTCCTTAGACAACCTTCCAAGGTGATGATGAAACATTAATGACTATTCATTAAATGCAACAATTCAACCAGTTCCAAATCCCTCTAATTATGCTGTTGCTTAGCTCACTTCTGTCATTTTTTCTCTCTAAAAAGAGAATAGCAAAAGAGACTTTATAAAACATTTTGTTAAAATGTAGGTAAGCCATACCTATAGTCACTTATCCTATCAGTTCAGCAGTCCTAGCATTAAAAAAAAAATAAAAAAAGTTTAGTGTAGCATGGTCTATTCTTTTTTTTTTTAAACATTTTTTTAAATTTTTTTTTATTAATAATAAATTTATTTTATTAATTTTTTTTTTGAGTTACATATTTTCTCCCCATCTTTCCCCCGCCCACCACCCCAAGACAGCCATCCCAGTGTTTCCCCCCTCCCCCAGTCTATTCTCTC
>CM053582.1:176034620-176052136 GCA_028627135.1 Pseudochirops cupreus
GTGGTCTCTTTCACCCTCTTTACAAGGAAGGTTTTTTCCTTATCATTCATTTCTTCCTTTTAATACCTGTATCATACGCCAGCTCTTCCATCTGGCATTCCCAGATTACGATAGCCAAAAGTAATCCCTCCCTTCCTACAAACTCCTAGCTCTGGAGTCAAGAGGACCTGGGTTCAAATCAGGAGTGTTTTCAAATGCTTAATAACCAGCTCTCCTGGGAAAAATATAAGTACAACACACTTAAGATTAATCTGCATTAACATTTTCTCCATTGCTTTCTTGAGTCTACAAAGTCAACAAAACAATAAATCAAACTCTAATTTGGTCACACTGAAAAATTAACAACTGGCTCTCTGGAGCTGGAATGAACTAGTACATCATTGATAAAAATTCCATCTCTGGAACCTGCTTCCTATGTCCAGGATGTTGGACAAGTCATGAAGCTTCCCTGGGCCTCAGTTTCAATTCAATTCAGCTAGGTGGTAGAGTGGGTAGAGTAGGTAGGGTGCTCAACTTGAGTCAGGAAGACCTGAGGTTGAATCCTGCCTGAGATACATCCTCTGTGACCCTGGGTAAGTCACTTAAACTCTTCCTGCTTCATTTTCCTTTTTTGTAAAATGGAGGTACTATTAGCCCCTACCTTTCAGGATTATTGTGAGGATCAAACGAGATCACATCTATAAAGTGCTCTGCAAATGTTAAAGTGTTACATAAGATTTATTATTATTATTATTATTATTATCCTATTGTATGTATGTTGCATCTAGCACATAGTGGATCCCAACCTTTTCAAATACCAAGACTTAACATTGCAAATTCAAAAAAAAATATACACAGAATAGTGGTTATACTGTTAGGATCAAAGCAAATTTGATCCTTCATGTCAACTGAGAGTGAATAGTTCAGACAATACACTCCATAAAGAGTATTTCTGCAATCAAAAAGGTCTCAATTAATTCTTACAGGCAAGGGGGAAGTGTTCCTATTTGGCATAAAGCAGCATTAATAATATAAAACCACAAATATAAAGCCCATTATTCATACCATATATCCTATTGATGCCAAATGAAGATAAAAATAAATCATTGAATTCCTTGACCCTTCACTTTAACTCTTTACCATTCTCTACCACTCCAGGAGCCCACGGTCCAAAGTTTAAGAGCCACCAATTTAGTTCTTACATCTGAGTTCATGTGATAGCAATTTGGTGGCACATTTATTGGCCCCTGCTCAATTTAGAATGGTTTGGAGAGATTGGTAATGCCAGTGACAGCTTCTCTCTTTAATCATGGGATCATGGGTCAAAGAAGTAGAACCTAGCAATTCAGGTGCTCAGGCAAACAGCTGAGAGGGTAGAATAAGAACTCAGACCTCCTCAGCACACCTTGGCATGTGAAGCCCATTGGAAGATAGACCCAGGACACCACATATGGGGAACAGATAGAAACTCCACTATGGTCCAAGTTTTGGGAGGCTGCTCCCACAGCAAGGGAGGGATAGTTCCTGGGGTATAAAAGACTCAGGATCCTATGTTGCATGACAAGTAGCTTTTTTTTTTATCTTGATTGGATGTAGTTGTCCCCTAGAGAGGTCTTTCTCTTGCTCCCATAGTGTGAATGAAGACCCTTTCCCCATCAAGCTTGCCCAAGAAAAAGGTGTGGGGGAGGGGGATAGGGAGTATCATGAAAGTAAACAAAGGCACAATGGTGGTAGTCTTCCCCAATCCAGAGATTTGTAAAGAATATTACTGTTATATGTTAGACTAGCTAGTTCCCAAACCAGAGACATAATTGCAATGATATCGTTAGGAGTTACAGTTTAGAACCAGATGAAAGAGCAAGGCAGTAGCCAGATGCATGGGATCTTAACTCAGATCTGGCAGATTACTTCAAATCATGAGAGAACTTCAGAAGAAGAACCTTTCCTCTCCATACCTGCTACCCTTGGGCAAGGCCCTCATTGCCCTGCCCTAGGTACATCTCTACAAAGAAGCAATATTCCAATGTCTCTCATCATTCCGCCAGAATATGCCTGCTGTTCTCTAACCAGACATCAAATTCCTTCAAGTTTTCTACCTCCTTCAATATATTTTGCTTGGCCTTTGCAATGCTAATTAAACCACTTTCTCCACTTTGTTAGCATTTACGACCTCCTTATACAGTTGTCTCTGGCATAGTATTTCATGTGTCCTCACTGATTTCATTGGATCGTCTACAAAGAAACTATTGTCTTCTTATGGAAGATAATTGGCCTCTATCAGTAATTTCACTATATGGTTTCACTACTTGGTGAATTAGTGTGCCTTTTGGAGAATGGTGATAAAAGTCATAAGTCATCCATCTTCTCCAGGTGCCTTTCTGCTCTTTGAGCCTCTAATAGTTTCCATTATTTCTTCCCTGGTGTTACTCCTCTCTAATTCTTCTTTATTGCCCTGTGGTTACTGGTGCATTGACGGTTTTAGCAACAGAATTGTGAGGATCGCTGTCCCTTACAGGTTTTTTATTCTGATTTATATCAATTTTTATGAAATGTTACTAAAATCAATTTGAAATGGGTCAATTTGAACCCTTCCCCATCTTACCCTCTGAAACTGGAATTGACACAGGTATTTTCTCTGTAAGAAAAGTTTTCCTAGCAATTTCCATAGTTCATTCATGAAAAAAATCAAAGCTTTTCTTTTTATATAAAATGCAAATTCTGTGATTGTTCAATCTATATAATATGGTTCACTTATTGCTATGCAAGTGCATTAGTCTATGTTGGTATATTACTGAGCCCCTGTTCGATGTACATGTTGCACTCCTATATTATATCAGGGTTTTTTTTTAATAGCAGAATTATCTTTTCTATAGTTGGCTATTAAGTATAGTCTCTTAACTATCATTACTTATCTTCACTTTTTTTTTCCTTTTTAAAACTCTGCACTTAGCTTTAGAGACTTCAGTTTCTTTCATTCATCTTCTTAATTGCCTGTCAAAAGCTCCTCCCAGCAACTTGTCACTTAGGCCCCACTGTAGGGACTCATCTAGAAGAGTCATCTCTCTGACAGTTCTAAGAGAGGCAGCTGTTTTTCTCTCCTCTCTCCAGCCAGGAGTCTCATCTACCCAGACTTCAGCTAATCAGCCCTATTTTCCAAGAGGTAAAGCAAAGGGCAGACGACTGAAACATCACATCCCAAGCCTCTTGTCTATCAACTTTTAAAGTCAGTCTAGTAAAAGGAATCAAGCCTTTCTCTCATTTCTTTTGACTTAATGTGTATACACTGAAAGGCTAGGCACTAATTATTTGCCCTTTTTGCAGGTTCCTACTTCAGGTCTCTCCCCATTCCAGACCATCGTCCACAAAGCCGTCAAATTGATCTTCCTAAAACCTCTCAGATTAGCCTCAAATTTATCCTCTATATCTTCTTTGCATTTAGTTGTTTGCATGTTGTCTCCCTGTGAGCTCTCTGAGAGCAGGGACCATTTTTGCCTTTTACTTTCCTTGTCCTTAGCATAATGTTTGACACATAGTAGGTGCTTAACCAGGGCAGTTAGGTGCTGCCGTGGATAGAGTGCACAAGTCAGGAAGTCTTGAGTTCAAATCAGGCCTCAGACACTACCTGTGTGACCCTGTCCAGGTAACTTAACCCTGTTTGCCTTGGTTTCCTCATTCGTAAAATGAGCTGGAGGAAGAAATGGCAAACCACTTCAATGTCTTTACCGAGAAAACCCCAAATGTGTATGCCAAGAGTTGAACTTGACTGAACAGCAACAAAAAGTGCTTAATAAATACTTGTTGACTTGGCTCGACTTCCCTTTAGCCAAAAGCATTTTACTTAGATTAGTCAGCTTAAGGAGTCAGTAACCCATATACCAGAACAGAACATTTTGTTTTTGTCATATTTTGTACTGATATCTTTTGTTTTTATATTGCCCTAATTTCCAAAAATACTCCCTTTCCCTCTCCTCCCCAGGAAACCAGTCTTTATCACCAGTAATTTTTAAAAGAAAGAGAAAAAAATAATTCAGTAAAGTCAGATCAATTGAATGAGCGTGTGTACGATATTCTATAGTCATAGACTTCTACCTCCACAAATGAAGGATGAGGTTGTCTCTTCTCTTCTACAAAGCTGTCAGCTTCTTGATCATCAAAATTATACATAGTTCAGAGTTTTGTTTTGGGGAGAAATTTTGTTTATTCTTTCCATTTACATTGCTGTAAATACCATATCTTCGTTGAGTCCTACGTCTACCCTTAATTATCCTAATTCTTTATATTCACCATTTCTTACAGTGCGGTTATATTCCATCACATTCATTTGGCACAATTTATTTAGCCAATCCCTAATTGGTGAGATGCCGCCTGTATTTGGCTACTTCCCCACTCTCCAATGTGGCCCCAAGCTGCCACTTTTAATGGTCTTGTTGCAATCATACCTTTATTCTATAGCCTACTTTGTTTCAAGTTCTTTTCTCCCACACATAGCAAAGCAGAGCATTTTGAACAGAAAATGGCATACGGTATAAATTGATTTTGCCACACATAGCCCCTGTTTCTTTCTCCTCACTTTGCCCTCATTATCTCAGCTCCACACATTTTGGGAATAGCATGAAATAATAAAGGAGAGACCTACCCATGAGCTCCACATCCCAGAAACACAGAATGTAGCATTGAGAAGGACCTCAGTGCCCATTGACTTCAACTTCATCAACTCCTAGAATCATAGAAGCTCAAAAATGGAGAGAACCTCAGAGGCAATTCCTGAGTAAAGTAGTCTCTCGTTGCCAGCCAGCCTTATTTTGGACACTATTAGTAATGGGGGGAACTATCAGTCTTGTGAGAAAAAGTCCATTTTAATAGAAAATCCATTTTCACAACACTTTCACCATATTCAACAAATATTTTAAAGTACCTACTATGTACAAAACACAATGCTAGGTACTGCAAACACAAAGACAAAAAGAAATAGTTCCTGACCTCAGGAAGCTTACATTCAGTTCAATCCAACAAACATTTATTAAATGCTTACTATATACCAAGCATTGTGCTAAGTATTGGAGATATAATTAATAAAGACATTTCCTGCCCTCAGGGAGCTTATTGTCTAAGGGGGAGACAACAAACAGAAGGAGGCAGGAAAGCAAGTGTGGAGGGAAACAAGGAGTTATCTGGGTTGGGGGCATGTTGTTCTGTGGAGTTGAAAGTAGGCAGAGCAGCAGACGCAAAGTACAGTGAGCTGAGAGTAAAATTTCTGATTCCTATAAAGAATGGCATTAGGAGGAGTTAGGTACTCTACCCTCCAGCCCTACAATCAGAGAGGAGAGGAGACTGAGGGAAGTGGTGTTAATCAAGGCTTTAGTTAGCAGCATGGTGGTAATTTTAGAAATAGTGAACTTACCCTGGGAGGGGTGTCTGAACTGAAAACAAGCAGAGCTGCAGATGCAAAGTGAAGTATGTTCTTACATTCTGGGGAACCTGAAGCCTCAAGGCCACACATGACCCTGGAGGTTCTTGAGTGCAGCCTTTTGACTGAGTCCAAGTTTTACTGAACAAATCCTTTTATGAAGGGGATTTGTTCTGTGAAGTCTGGATTCAGTCAAAGGACCACACTTGAGGACCTAGAAGGACACATGTAGCCTCGAGGCTGTAGGTTCCCCACCTCTGTACTATAGAGATGTGCACAGAGAGTAAATGCTGAATCTGTACAAAATGATACAAAGCAAATATTTTTGCACCTCCTTCTCTATGCCTAGTATTATGAAAAAGTCTATTTCATGTTAGCTTAATTGCTGGAGGGTTCTTCTTTATGTTGAACTGAAATTAGCCTCCTTGTGTTTTTATTATGTTCTTTTAATTTACAAGTTTTATTCTTGTAAGAAGAATCAAACCAATCCCTGCTCTTTATAACAGACCTTTAAATGTTTGAAGACTACTCTCATGTAGAACTTTGAAATCCACTCTAGGCTGACTTGCAAACTTACTTTGTTCCTTCTCTCATTCCTCACATGACATGGTTTCCACTCCTTCCTTCTTTCTCTGAACTCCTCCAGTTTATCATTGTCCCTCTCAAAACATGACATACAGGATTGAACAAGTTACTTCAGGTATTGTCTGAATAAGACAGATTAGAGCCAAACTACTATTTTCCTTGATCCGCACTCTCAGTTTCCAATAACATGTCCTAAAATTGAATGTTTTGGTATTGTTTTGCTTCACGTAGCACCACAGCAGTTGTAGCCATCTAAATATCCAAGTCCATTTTCACAGTAATTGAGCATGAAGCTGGGTTTTCCCATATTGTAATGTATTTTTTAACCTAAATGCAAGATCTAAATTCATTGAATCATAGACTTATTTCTAAGAAGATTTAGTTCCAACCCACACTTGAAGCATGGTCATTGATCCTGATGAAAGCTTATCTATCTGTAATCAATCTTTGTTAAATTTCATCTTATTTGCTTCAGCTCATTCCAGACTGTTTAGATAATTCTAATCCTAATGCTCTCATCTAATATATTAGCCACTCCTGCCAATTTTGTGTCATATATAATTTTGATATGAATGTATGTTTTTATATGTTGTTGATAAAAATTTGAACAGGAAACCCTGAATACAGGGCCTTATGGCATGTCACTAGAAACCTTTATCCAAATTGATATTGATTCATTAATCAACATTCTAAGTTCATTTAGCTATAAATTCACCATCAATGAACCCCACATATCTCTATCTTATCCACAAGGGTGCCATTGGAGACTTTGTCAAATGCTTTACTGAAATCAAGACTCACTGTCTGAAGCATTCTCTTGATTTAATAACTATCAAAGAAGGAAATGTGGTGAGTGTAGCATGACAAGTTCTTGTCATGCTGGTTCTTGGTGATTTCTACTGTAATTTTAAGTACTCACAAACCATCTATTCTTCTAGAAATTGACATAAAACTCAGTGGTCTGTAGTCTGAAAGCCATCTCTTTTTCCTATTTTGAAAATTGAAATATTTGCCCGTCTTCGATGTTCTGTCATTTCCATTCTTTACGATTTCTGAAACATTATTCATCACCAGCAGTAGTTACACTGTCTAATAAGATAGCGTAACTACTACTTAAACCCACTATTTAGGTACCTTTATTCTAACACATTCATTTAATAAATATTTTTACCAGTTATCTACTACATGCAAAGAACTATGTTAAACACTGAGGATATACAAAATGTTTGCCTTTTATAATTTTGCGTATATCCAATATTTTCTGTGTACATCTCTACAGTAGGCACCCTGAAGTCAGAGGTTATTTTGATTTTTGTCTTTGTATACCTGGTGCCTAGTATTGTGCTTTGTGAATAGTAAGTATTTTAAAATATTTGTTGAATTGAATAAAGGAGAAACCATTCCCAACTCAGTTCACATTCTTCTGACTTCTCCAACCACTCATCATCCTTCTCATCCCATCACTTCATTACTGGCTCTCTAGTTCTGACCACCATTTCTTGAAGAGGCTTGGCCAGGTTCACTTCACTCCTTGATGTGTTTACTCTTTGGACTCCTCAGATGCATTTTCGTTTTCTCTCAACCCTCACCCTGATTCCTGCTTTTTAGATTTCCTTTGTGTTCTCTCTCTCTCCCTCTCTTTCTCTCTCTCTCTCTCTCTCTCCCCCCCTTTCTTTTTCTCCCTTTGTCCCTCTCAATCTCTGTCTATGTTTCTGTGTGTCTGTCTCTGTTTCTCTTTATGTTTCTATGTCTCTTTCTCTCTGTCTTTGTCTCTGTATCTCTCTGAGGTTTGTTTTTGGTTTTTTTGGCTATCTTCTGGCACATCTTGGGCTTAATTATTTTCTTGACTATGTTTATCCTACCTTTTCTAGTCTGAAGCATTCTTATTACTAAGGGTTGATAGAAGAGCTCTAGGACATGACCACTTTGGCCTACTCTTTTGTCAGCATTATGAAAAGATAAAGATGAATGTATCCTCTGATTTCCACTATATTGATTTTACAATGTAATTGATTTTATGCTGTATTGATCTTTATAATGGCCTGAACTCACCACCCACAATTGCAGTCTCTCTCACTCTGAAATAGTTTAGAGGCATGGCTGAATGGTGGTCTCTTGTCTCTCCTCATGAAATTAGGGCAAGTTAGAGTACCTCTTGGTGGAGATCAGACTGAGTGGTTCTGGTCTCTTAGCCAAGATTACAAAAGGCAGTTGAGGTCCATAAAGCAATTAACATTCTTTAATTGTCAGAGAGGGCCATGATCAGCCACACCTGAAGACCAAACCACTTTCCTTAGCTGCAGCCAATCATAAGTTTCCTCAATTACCTCATGCTCTTCTTGCCTGCATCTCAATAAAAGTGACCTTTTTCTTCTCATGGGGCTCATTGGTTTTAGTCTGACCTACTTTGCTAACAGTTATACAAGTCACTGTCAATTAACTGATTTTGATCAGAGAAACATTCCTCAGTTTTCCCTTGTCTAATTTTACTTAACACAACATTATACTGTCTTCCCCAAGTAATGAGCCCCTTCTTTCCTAGTTTTAATTCTTGTCTAAACCTCAGCTTTTAAAAATCTTTTTTTGTTCATCTTACCATTTTTTTACAAGTCTTAGTTTATCTAGATCTTTCTAAGATTATCCTTAGAAATTCACACAGCTCACTACCTGTTGTGTGCCTCTCCTCCCATAATTTGCATATGACCTTTTAAGTATGTAGGCTCACCAGAGAGTTCCCTATGCAACCACATTGATTTCCTTAGATGTGCTCTCCATTTCCTCTCCATTAGGTTCTCTTGTGATCATGTAATCAGTATTTAAAGTCTGCTATACATTCTAAACTTATTAAAACAACTCTGAGGTAAGAATTCACACCCATCAGTTTGGCAAAGTTGACAAAAAAGAAAATGACAAATTCTAGGGAGCTGTGGGAAAACAGGTACAGGAATATCTCATTTTATTGTGCTTTGCTTTATTGTACTTTGCAGATATTGTAATCTTTTTTTTTTTAACAAATTGAAGATTTGTAACCCTATATCAAACAAGTCTATTGGTGCCATTTTTCCAGTAACAAAGTATCTCTGTCACATTTTGGTAATTCTTACAATATTTCAAACTTTTTCATTATTATTATTATATTTGTAAAGGGGATTTGTGATCAGTGATCTTTGATGTTACTATCGCAATTGTTTTGGGGTGTCACCGACAGTGCCCATATATGACAGTGAACTTAATTGATAAATGTTGCATGTGTTCTGACTGCTTCATCACCTGACAGTTCCCCCACCTCTCTCCTTCCCTATTCCCTGAGATATAGCAATATTGAAATTAAGCCAATTACTAACCCTGTAATGGCCTCTAATTGTTCAAGTGAAAGGAAGAGTCAATTGATACAGCAAACTTCATTTTTGTCTTATTTTAAGAAATTGCCACAATCATCCCAATCTTCAGCAACCACTACCCTGATCGGTCCGCAGCCATCAACATAGAGACAAGACCCTCCACCAGCAAGGAGACTGCAACTTGCTGAAGGCTAGATGATAGTTAACATTTTTTAGCAATATAGTACTTTTTAAATTAAGGTATGTACATGGATTTTTTTAGACATAATAGTACTGCACACTTAATAGACTACAATATGGTATAAACATAACTTTATGTGCCCTGGAAAACCAAAAAATTCATATGACTTAGTGCTATATTCACTTTATTACATGATCTGGAACCAAACTCACAATTGTCAAGGAACTATATATATATATATATATATATATATATATACATATATATGTATATATATGTGTGTATATATATATATACACACATATATTATATATACACATACATGCATACACACATCCCTATACATCTATATATACATGTGTGTACACATATACATTTATATATATACATATATATAAACACATACATACACATATATGCATACATACTCTGTGTGTATGTGTGTGTGAACTGATCCAACTATTCTGGAAATCAACAATGCCCCTAAAGCTATTAAACTCTGAATACTCTTTTACCCACTGATACTACTATGAGGTATCCCCACAAAGAGATCAGAGAAAGAGGAAAAGTACTCACAAGTACAAAAATATTTATAGCAACTCTTTTGGTGGTGACAAAGAATTGAAAACTGAGGGAGTACCCATCAGTTGGAGAATGACTAAACAAGTTGTGGCACATGTATGTGATAGGATGTCATTGTGCTATAAGAAATGATGGAGGAGATGATTTGGAAAAAACCTGGGAAGACTTGTGTGAACTGAGTCAAAGTGAAGTGAGCAGAACCGAGAAAATTCATGCAACAGCAATAATATTATAAAGAAAAACAACTTTGAAAGACTTAGGAACCCTGATCAACACAATTAGAATACCTACAGTTCTGTGTAGGTATCTAGCCTGACCATCTCCAGAGAGAGGTGGCAGACTCAGTGCAGAATGAAACTCTTTTTTTGACATGGCTGGCATAGAAATTTGTTTTGCTTGGCTATATATATTTATAATGGTTTTGGTTTTTCTTGTTTTCTCAATGGGAGGGAGAAGAGAATAGGAGGGAAAAAATTTAAAATTTAATTAATAATATAATAATTATATATAATCGTATATTATATATTATATAATAATATAAATATATATAATTATATATTATAATAACAATTAATAAAAATTTAAAATAAAATTTAAATAAGTATAAAAAAGGAATCTCCCAAAAGGCAGGTCAGGCCAGAATGGCCTGGAAGTGGGACTACAGCCTCACTGCTTTTCTTTCTTTTTTTTTTTTTCACTTTTATCGCAGGAGAGGGATACATGGGGAGGCAGGGATACAATGAGGAAGGGAGAGGGGGGAGAGGGAAATCATGGGAAAGTGACAGTGATGTAAAAGAGTGCCAACATTTTAAAAGGAGAAGGGAGGAAAAAAAACCCATGTCTGAGACCCAGCACCATGATGTTCTGATGGAATAGAACAAAGAACAGAAAACTGAGAAATGGGTTTCTTTATATTCTTTCCATTTTATCTGTCAGGTCTGGGCATTGCTGGGTGAGTGGGCACCATCATGGGATGAGGAAGGGGCCTCATCATTGGAGGGCCAAGCATCATAGGCATGTGGCCTCCCATGGGCATCCTCATGCCAGGAGGTGGCCCCACAGGCATCATGCTAGGGTGAGGAGGTGGGATCATAGGACCTCCTGGGGGAGGAAAAGAAAAACAGGTTGGGAGGAATACTTCCTTGCTGAAATGCAGTAGTT
Organism: Pseudochirops cupreus; assembly: GCA_028627135.1. NCBI lineage: Eukaryota > Metazoa > Chordata > Mammalia > Diprotodontia > Pseudocheiridae > Pseudochirops > Pseudochirops cupreus. The sequence continues at coordinate 176,045,857 of CM053582.1, forward strand.
GTTTTATCAATCAGGCTCTGGGCTTGTTCTTCCATCCATTTTTGATAATAGTCTCTCACATTCTCTTTGTGCTTCCTCTCGATGCAGTGTGTCTTCCTCATAGATGGAGAATCATGAGTGAAGTAAGTATCACAGTAATCACAGTAAAACTTGGGCATGATGATGCAAAGGTATTCCTTGTTCCAGCCAAGGTATCTTCAAAACACGACTGGCTGGGTTCCTCACTTCTTCACTTTCTCTCTTAACAATTTGTCCACATAAAAGGCTAACTTCAGGATGCTCTTATCTGATCCAATAAAATGGGACCCAGCTCTTGAGACAGATATTCGGCAGGGCAGGGATCCTAAGGGATGGACTGCACCCCAGCAATGAGAAGACGAGGGCTGAAAGCTCCTGGCCAACCATGGGAGGGAGAGGGAAAGAGAGGAGGAGAAGGAGAGAGAGGGAAAGGGGGAGAGAGGGAAGGAGAGAGGGAAAAGATGACAGAAAGTGAGAAAGCATCTGCTTTTCTTTCTATAAGTCTGAAGCCAGAAGCCTGCTCTCAGCAAATCTACGGAACAAGAGCCATTTGAAGACCCATTAGGAAGGGAACCGACTCAACCTTTGGTGGCATTATTTCCTTCAGAGAAGGCTGTTTTCAGGCAGTATTGCAGCCACCTCTGCAGTACATCACCAGGCATAGGAGAACCTAGCAGGGGTGATCTAAGGTACTAGAATCTTAGCATATTTCTGCATTTGGAAAGGAAGAAGGAAGATCATGGCGAAAGGTTGTGTTTTGTTCCAAACCCATGGGGTGGATCAGCTAGTGCAGCCTTGCAGCCAATAGCATGGTATGTGGTAGAAGAGGGTTGACCTTTGGCAAAATTAATGCTTGTTTTTAGGGGCTACCATCAATCAATAACCATTTATTAAGTGTCTATTATATGTCAGTCACTGTGCTAAGTGCTAGGAAGAGGCAAAAGAGTTTCTACCCTCAGGGACACAACAAACTAATGGGGAGAGAACATGCAAACAAATATATACAAAGCACGTTATATACAGTATAAACAGGAAATAATTAACAGAGAGAATGCATTAGAATTAAGAGAGGTTGGGGAAGGCTTCCTATAGAAGGTGGGATTTTTTCCAGTTGAGTCTTAAAAGAAACCAAGGAGGTCAATAGTTTGAGTGGAAGGAGAGAGTTCCAGGCATGGGGGAAAGCCAGAGAGGAGGGAATGTCTTGTTCATGGAACAGCCAGAAGGCCAGTGTCACTATATCAAAGAGTATTTGTAAGTGAGTAAGCTAGAAGACTAGGAAGGTGGGAGGGGGCTAGGTTATGAAGGGCTTTGAATGCCAGACAGACCATTTTTTATTTGCCCCTGGAGGGAATAGGAAGTCACTGGAGTTTATTGACTAGGAAAGTGATATGACGAGGCCTACATTTGAGCAAAATCACTTTAATGACTAAATGGATAATGGATTGGAGTGGTGAGTTGGCTTGAGGCAGGCAGACCCACCAGCAGGCTATAGTGATAATCAAGCCATGAACTGATGAGGACCTACACCAGGGTAGGAGCAGTATCAAAGGAGAGAAGGGGATTCAAGAGATGTTATAAAGGTAAAATCAGCAGGTCTTGGCAACAACTTGGATATGGAGAGTGGGCTGATGAGGTATACAGGATGACTCCTAAGATATGAGCCTGGGAGACTGGGAGAATGATAATGATATGATAATAAGGAAGGTAGGAGGAGGCAGGAGGCAGGGGAAAAAGTAATGAGTTCTGTTTTGAACTTACTGAATTTAACATACCTATTAAACATCCAGTTTGAGATATCTGAAAGGTGGTTAGAGATGTGAGATTGAAGATCAGCAGAGAAATGAGGGCAGAAAAAATAGATTTGAGAATCATCAGAATTGAAATGGTAATTAAATCCATAGGGGTTGATGATATCACCAAATAGAGTAATATAGAGGGAGGAGAAGAGAGCCTGAGAGACACCGATGGTTAACAGGCATGATCTAGAGGAGGATCCAGCAAAGCAGACAGAGAAGGAGTGATTAGGTAGGTAGGAAGAAAATCAAGAGAGAGGGGTATCCTGAAAACCTATAGAGAAGAGTGTGATGAAGTGTCAACGAGAGGTCAACGAGAATGAGGATTGAGAAAAGCCCATTGGATTTGGCAACTAAGAAATCAACAGTAACTTTGGAGAGAACAGTTTCAGGTGAATGATAAGGTCAAAAGCCAGATTGTAAGGAGTTAAGAAGAGAGTGAGAGGAAAGAAAGTGGCAGAACCTTTTGTGGACAGTCTTTTCAAGGAGTTTAGCTACAAAGAGCAGAAGAGATATGGGATGATAGTGAAGATAGAAGGGTCGAGTGAGGGTTTTTTAAGGATGAGGGAGATGTACATATTTGTAGGCAGTAGGAAATGAACTGGTAGAGAGGGAGAGATTAAAAATAAATTAAAGAATAGGGATGACAGAGGGGGCAATCTGTCAGAATAGACAGGATGGAATGAAAGATTTGAGAAGGGACGAAAAGGTTTGTAAGAGCCACTGTTAAGAGTGAGATAGTGAGTTGATGAGAGAGTAGAATAGAATTGCCTAACCTCAGTGAGGACACAGCTGGTGTTATGTAACATAAATAATAGTGGATCCAGTCAGAATACTCACATGATTTTCTCCACCTTCATTCAGCAGCACAGAATTGAATTGGTTCATCAAGGAACCAAGATGAGGAGAAAAGGTGAGAGTAGCTAGTACAGGGGAGAGGGCCTGGGAGAGAAATGAGAGGTCAAGGGACTCAAAGTCATAGAGCAAATGAAGAGTAAAGTTATATAAGGGAAGGCAGAGGGAAAGTGAAAAGTCAATAGATTATGGTCTGAGAAAGAGATTTCAGAATTCTGAAGGTGGGTACATTTATGGGCAATGGAGAGATCAAGGGTAGGACCATCTTTGTATATGGCATCAAGCACTCACATTGTCTCCCCATATTTTTTACTGGAAGCCTTTCCCAACCCCTCTTAAATATTTGTGGATTAACTGATTAAAAATGAAATTATACCCCCCCACTCAGTAGCATTGACCTCCTCTCTCCCCTAAAATTGATGCAGCCTATTTAGAAATATCTAAGAAATATTTTTGGTTTTAATTTTATGTCTGAAAATATGAAATATTATTCTATCCTATGGGGGGAAAAGGATGAGGCTCCCTATTGTACTGTTCAGAATGTTGGTGAGGGACTTACTATTAATCAAGAGTTGACAGCTACACTTGCACAGAAGGCAATACCAGATCCAAAGTTTCATTTCTGTGAGCAATGTAGAGATCCCTCTTGACTCGAGTAGAACAAGGCAATCTTTATAATTAGAAGGAAACCTGCAGACAAGGACTTTTTTTTTTTTTACCTTATTGTAACCCATTTGATGTTAGGAATGGATTCCAAAATTAACCAAACCTGGTAAAGAAAAAATTAATTCCTATTAGCCTCTCCCTTCAATGCTTTATTATCATTAACAGAATATTTAAAGTAACTTTTAAGTGTTTCCCAAGCAAGCAAAGAATATAAATTTGCTTCTTTCTCTGAAATTATGGAATGATATTGGCTTTTAAATGAGGAAAACTGCTAGTAATAGTTCAGTTCCATTTACTCAAAAACATTTGTTAATTTCCTACTATGCTTGAGACTCCATACATGAACACAAAAATGAAAAAAAAAACAGTTTACCCTCAACAAGCTTGCTATACTTGAATAGAATGACAAAGATATATATGTTAAATATATAAAATCATTATAGCATGAGCTAAAAAATGATTTATTTTGTTGGCAGCCCCAAAAATAGCATCAAAAAGATTCAGAGAGGAAAGGAACACTTCTAATTGGTAGAATCAGAGAAGACATCATGAAGAAGATCAAGGGCTTTTCCTCTGTCCCTTGAAGGAGGAGAACAATATTGAGAGACAGAGTAGATGGAGGATTAATGGGTCCATACTAGGTTGAAGGTAGAGGGTAGGAAAATGAATAAGGAACTATGAGTAGACCAGTTGGGTAGAAGTATAGAATTCCTAAAGGGGAAGGCCATGAAACAAAATTGTAAAAGTAGGTAGGAGAGAAATTGTAGAAGGCTTTAAACACCAGACTAAAAAGGCCATACATTATTTCTGAGGCAGTGGGGGGCCACAGAAGCTTTTTGAAGAGGAGAGTAACGTAATCAAACAAGTGGATTTTCTAATCCACTGATTAGATTGCCTTGTCAGCTATGTGAAGGATACATGTGACAGGGTAGAGATTAGAAGCAAGGTCAATTAGGAAGTCGTCATAGTTGTCAGATGATTAGGGGCTGACTATGTCGGTGGTTGTGTGGGGAAGGGACAAGGATAGGAGAGATATTGTAGAAGTAGAATCAGGAGAACTTGGCAATGGATTGGATACATTAAAACTCGTGTGTGTGTGTGTGTGTGTGTGTGTGTGTGTGTGTGTGTGTGTGTATGTAAAATAATGGTTTGGGGATGAGGAAAAGTGAAGAGTAGAGGATGACAATGAAGATATAAGCTCAGATGAACTGGGAAGGTGGTCAAGATCATAGCAGAATTATGAAAATTAGCAAACAGTACAAGTTTTTAAGAGAAGAATAATTCAGTTTTCAGACATTTGAATTTCCAAGATGGGGATATTGTAAATTATACTATACTTATTGTACTATATACTGTAATTCAATATACAACTGGAAATATGAAACAAGAATTGATGACAGAGACTGGGCCTAGGCATATAGATTTGGGAAGCACATGAATGCTTAGTTTAGAGTTTACAGGGGTAGAAAACCTGCAGCCTTGAGGTCACATGTGGCCCTCTAGGTCCTCAAATGTGGCCCTTTGCCTGGATCCAAAATTCACAGAACAAATACCCTTCATAAAAGGATTCATTCTGTAAAATTTGGATTCAGTCAAAAGGCCACACTTGAGGACCTAGAAGGTCACATGTGGCCTCAAGGCTGCAGATTCCCCACCCCTGGACCTATCCTTTCATCTTCATGGTTAGTCTTTACATAGCTTCAGATTGCAGCCCCCTTCATATTATCTCAAAAGCCTTGGAAAGATCCTATGTGGTGGATACAAGCTGGCTACACACCACAAGATGTGATCAACGAAGACTTGCTTATGAGAAGTGAAAATCATTAAACATCTGTGTCGTTAGACTAGTAAGTGGTCCAGCTTTGCGGTTTGATCAATGAGTAGCCTTTTGTGTCATCTGCAGTTTCGATGTTTCTGAAACTGCAGCATTCCATGGTTCACAATCATATAGCATCACTATAGGTTGTATTCCAAATGTCTTAGGGCAATTTTCAGTTATTAAATCTTGAGCTTTTAAGGCTTAAAGCTGCACTAAGACTTTGTGGATACTCTGTAATATGCACATAGACATGTAATATACATATAAATATTCATATGTTATGTTATATTAAATTTTGTTATAGCACATAATACATCATATATTATATCAAATATGTTACATCTCATATCATTGTTTTGTGTTGCATACAAATGCAAAAGGAGTTTGAGAACTGACTGGCATCTTAGGATCCTAGGATTTGTAGCCCAGAGAGGTAAGCGTTGTCTCTTAGCCTTGAGAACAATTTGGGATGAATAAAAATTTTTCAGTTTGAAGTGAACTTGGGTCATGTCTAGGGGTTCTTAAAGGGAAACATAACACAAATGCACTATTAGTGAAATTGTGAACTGGTCCAGCCATTCTGGAAACTAATTTCAAACTATGTCCCAAAAGCTATTAAACTATGCATACCTTTCAACCCAGGGATACCACTACTAAGTCTATACCCCAAAAGTTCAAAGATAGAGGAAGGAGACAAATATGTACAAAATCATTTATAGCAGCTCTTTTGCGATACCAAGAAATTGGAAACTGAGGAAGTGCCCATTTATGAGGGAATAGCTGAATAAGTTATGGCATATATATGTGATTGAATAGAGCTAGTAGGCAATGTAGTGGATATAGTGCTGGCCCTATAGTCAGGAGGATGTGAGTTCAAATCTGGCTTCAGACACTGACTAATGGTGTGACCCTGGTCAAGTCAGCTAACCCTGCTGACCTCAGTTCCTCTGTCTGTAAAATAAGCTGCAGAAGGAAATGACAATCCACTCAAATATCTTTGCCAAGAAAACCCCAAATGGGGTCACAGAGAGTCAGGGAGGACTGAAATGATTCAACAACGAATGTGATGAAACACTATTGGGTCATAAGAAATGGTGAAGAGGATGGTTTCGGAGAAATCTGGGAATAC
>CM053582.1:176052636-176083759 GCA_028627135.1 Pseudochirops cupreus
CTTCTTTTCTCCCCCTCTTTCTCTCTTTCTCTCTAGTGCAGTGGAGATAGAAGAGAGAAAAAATAGATTTGTTAATTTTTTTAATTAAAATTTTTTTGATCTCAGTTAATTTTTAAAAAACACTTAAAAATGATCTTTACAATTAGTTTGGCAAAAGGGGGGGTAAAATTATCATAAGGATAATAGTTTATGAATGTATGGTGCTTATAAAGCACACTGACATCCATTATCTCATTAGAGTCTCACAAGCAGGGGCAGAGTGAATTTTCCATAAACTTGGATGCTAATGACATTTTGATGAGCCTGTAAATTAGTGAATTAAAAAAGATGTTTGATCAAGGCAAATTACAGTGTAGAGTGGACAGGGTCATTCAGCTTCCATAAAGCAGGTAAGTGTATGTGATGCTGGTGTCAATAGACAGGAAGTTCAAGGGGGGTAGCAGTCCTCTCTTTCTTCTATTTCCTCCTGCCCCTACCTGCTTTTTGTGTCTTGAATATCTTCCCTCTTCCTCTCTGCCTCCTAGAATCCCTAGCTTCCTTCAAACTCACCAAAGGAGACACAAATTTTCCTGATTCACTCAGTTATTAATGATCTCTTCCTTGTGAAATTACTTTGATCCTGGTGGTAAGGAAGCATTTATACAGCTCCAACTGTGTGCTAGGCACTGTACTAAGTGTGTTGCACATATCATCTCATTTGATCCTCACAGTGACCCTGACAGCTGCTGTAATCATTCCCATTTTGCAGTTTTGAGGAAACTGAGATAGATAGGTTAAGTGACTTGCCCAGGGTCACACAACTGGTAAGTGTTTGAGGCTATATTTGAACTCAGATTTTTTCCACCTAGCTGCATGTATATTTACTTGTCTTCGTGCTCGTCGTGGTGCTGTGGATAGAACGCTGGGCCTGGAGTCAGAAAGACCTCAGTTCAAATCTGGACTCAGATGCTTACTAGCTCTGTGACCCTGGGCAAGTCATTTAGCCTTTATTTGCCTCAGTTGCTCATCTGTACAATGGGGACTCACCACTGGAGAAGGAAATGGCAAACCACTCTAGTGTCTTTGCTAAGAAAGCCCCATGGACAAATGATCTTTTCATCTTGCCAGTAGAAAGTAAGCTCCTAGGGGTTAGGAACTGTGTCTTTATTTGCCTGGGGGCCTACCTAGCACAGAGCCTTGTAATTAGTAGGAGGTGAATAAACCTTTGATGAATTGACAGAATTTGGCAATTGCCAAGTACATAAATCACCTTCCGGCCACTAGGGGGCAAACTTCCCATTGTCCCGAGCGTAGATCAATTCAATTCACCAACCACAACAAAATTTAACAAATGCCTAGAATATGCTAGGCTGGTGAGACCTTAGGCGAGATGGAGGATCTGTGTCCTCAAAGCACTTCTTAAATTGTTTTGGAGAATAAGGATACAGAATGAAGGACAGGGCTTGCATTTAAATAAGGGAGAAAAACCCAGAGAACAATCAGCTAATGCAGATTAAAATGTGAAAACTAGATGCTAGGAAAAATTCATGGCTAGTCCCATCTCCAACAGCATGGAAGAAACCTTGGACTTGATTGCCATTCCTGGCTTTATCTGCTGCCTCTGTTACCTTGGCTAAGTTGTTTCCCCCTCTAGACCCTCAATTTCTTCTACTCATCTTCCTCAGTTCAAATGTGACCTCAGACACTTAGGAGGTACGTGACCCTGGGCAAGTCACTTAACCCTGTTTGCCTGTGTTTCCTCATCTGTGAAATGAGCCAGAGAAGGAAATGGCAAACCACTCCAGTATCTCTGCCAAGAAAACCCCAAATGGGGTCACAGAGAGTTGGACATGACTGAAAAACCAGTGAACAACAACATAAAGGGATCGTACTAGAGTCACAAGTCGGGTCGGCTCGAAAGGCTCTTTCAGCTCTGATTCTCTGATCCACAAGCAAGCATGCAGTGGAGGAGGGGAAGAGGAGCCACAGGACCAACTTGCCCAGTCAGCATCCCCCATTAGAAAACCCTTCCAGGCAGGGGAGCTTCAAGATTCTAAATGCTAGAGGGAAGACGTGTATGTCCGAGAGGATGCCAATAATTCTCCGCACCTACGGGGAGAGAGAAACAGATGCCATCTGAAACTACCCTGATTATGGAGCATGTCCCCCAACAGCGTACCTGATTGGCATCTGTGGCTTTATAGCCAGACCATCTGTTTTCACTAATGCAGCCTCAAGTGTGCAGAATAGCAAGGTCGGGGTCAGGGCCATTTTTTGTTCAAGTCTGTGGCTGTGGATCTGCTCCAGGGCTAAGCAAGCAGTGCTGTGCTGCTGCTGAGCCCATAGGGCATGAAAATCTGGGCCAAATGTCACCATGGGAGAGAGAGGAAGTGGGCAGCACTGGTCCCTTTCCGATGTTTCCTTGGTATGTGACAGTTCAGGGGGTGGAGGGTTATATTGGGCCAGGAAGGAGAGGGAAAGAGGACAGAGATTGACTGGCTAAGGATAGATACCATCACAGCAAGGCAAAAGAATTAGCCAAAGAGAAAAACAAAAGCAAAGTGGACTTCCTGAGATGAGACCACCTGAGAGGAGAAGAAAGAATATTGCTCAGTGGGGAAAAACTAAGATTAATTTTCCTGGATGGGAGGAGCTCAGTGTTTAGTGGTTGAGGTAGTATTAGAGTCTTCAGCATGTGGGCTTATAGCTGAAAGGGTTTACCTAGTCAGACTCCCTCACTTGATGTATGAAAAAACTGAGGCCCAGAAAAGAGAAGTATTTGCTCCAAATTGACTTACCCACCAGTAGCAAGTGACTACATCAATTTATATGTTATCTGTCCCTCATATTCTGTAATTTCATCAACTGGGTTAGGGGTAATCAATTGCTCATCTGTCTACTGATCAACTCCTTCCCAACTGCAGCTGTGAAAAATAAAAATAATTACAGCTGGCATTTTGTGAAGAAATCCTAGTATAGTGAATGAAAAGAGAATGTGAGTCAAGAATACCTGAGTTCAGGTCCCAACTCTGACTTATTGACTGTATGACCCAGGGCAAGTCATTTAACTTCTCAGTGCCCCAGACAAGTTCTCCTGCTGAGGACTGCTAGTTTGCAGAAGAATTCGTTTATCTCAATTGATTAGAAGATGGTTACTGACCAGGAATTTTGAATATAATGAAAGCAAGGTTCTGGTCCTCTTCCTATAATAGACGTATACGTATACACACGTAAGTATGTTGCTTTAAGATGTATTACTTTTTAAGTGTATTGCAAATGTGTTGCTTTAAGATGTACAAAGAACATTGGATTTAGAGTTAGAGAATCTGAGTTCAAATCCCACATCTAATACTGGTATATATGTAACTTTGGAAGTCATTCCAACTCTGAACCTGAATTCCCTCATCTGTCAAATGAGGGAATTAGACTCCATGGTCTCTAATGTTTCCTCCAGCTCTACATCTATGACAATAATTTCATTTTATTCTCACAATAGCACTGGGAGAAAAGCATTCTGGGTATTGTCATCTGCATGTTATTGATGAAGAAACTGAGGTTGTAAGAAGTTAAGGGAAGGGGAGGCTAGGCGGCTCAGTGAATAGAACACCAGCCCTGGAGTCAGGAGGACCTGAGTTCAAATTCGCCGCAGACACTTAACACAAAAAACTATCCTGTGACCTTGGGCAAGTCACTTAACCCCAATTGCCCTACCTTCCCCCCTCAAAAAAAAAAAAGCAAAAAAAAAGAAGTTAAGGGATTTGTCCATGGTCATCTAATTAGGAATTATCAGAGGTAGAATTTGAATCTAAACCTCTCCTGACTCCTGGACTGCCACTGCATGGGATTTATAAAAAGAAGTCACCAGCCAGCCTGTTACTCTGCTTTGGTCATACCTCATCTGGAATAGTGTTCTTAGGTCTGGTCATATCTGCAAATCAGTCAGCAAGCATTTATTAAGTATGCCAGGAATCGTGGTAAATCCTGGGATTATAAGGAAAAGCAAAACCAAACCAAACCAACAGACAAATCTAACCAGGTTTGCTTTGAAGGAGTTCACAGTTTAATGGAGAGACAACATGTACAAACAGGAGTCTAGAGAGTGTTGTGGGTAGAGCACTGGACTTAAAATCAGAAAGACTGAAGTTTGAATCCTGCCTCTGGAACCTAAGAGCTGTGTTACTTTGGTCAAGTCACTTAACCTTTCTATGCCTCAGTTTCTGTGTCTATAAAATGGCAATAATAACATCTACCTGTAATGATACTAGGATTTGAAGATCTTCCATGCCCCTTGAACTTGCTGACATAGCAGGGAGGGGTGGAGCAAGAGAAAGCCAGAGCCAAGCTAGCATCCATGCCATGGTGACTGGAAGCAGCGGCAGCGGCTGTGGTTGGGGCACGAATTCCTTTTTCTTTGAGCCTGCCAGACTCTCTGCTAAGGACTCCTGCTGAGGACTGTCAGGGACAGGAACTATGGGGGGCAGGAGGTGCTGGGAGCAAGCTGCCTGGACACTGAGCAGTTGCATGAGTGAGGAGAGGAGGATCTTTGCCTGAGGTAGCCTGTCCTGTATTGAAGGCTTGAGAATGTGGGTGTTTACTACATTAACTACATGTGCCAGCTTCGTAACTACTGTGTTGGCTTTGACTTTCTGGTTTTGGGACTCAGTTTTCTGGTGTTTGAATAAATGCTCTAGCTATATTTCCCATGTAGAGAGCCTGTTACATTTTGTGATTAATAACCATATCAGCATACTTATAGTTACTGTAGGCATTGTGAATACTGCATTGTTGCTACACAACCTCACAGGCCTTTTGTGAGAATCAAATAAGATAATTATAAAGTGCTTGGCATAGTCCTTGGCTTGTGGTAAGCACTATTTAAATGTAAGTTACTATTAGCTATTATTATCAGTGAACCTGTAGGCTAAGCCATAGTTCAAAGGAATACTCACTATCACAAATCTGAGAAGCAATTATTTTGCTTGTGCCTAAAGACCTCCAATGAAGGGGATGTCACCACTTCCCAAAGCCGCTGATCTCACTTTTGGAAAATTTTCCTGACATCAAACCTAAATTGATCTCTTTGCAATTTTTGTCCTAATGTTATTTCAATCTTTTATCTTCTTTGACAATTTGCCATCCAGTCCTGTTTCACAGTCTGGGTTCTTGCCAAACTGGACAGCCAGGTGTTCCCCAATATTGGCTCTGTCTCCTGTCTCTGTGCATGCCCCTGGGCTTCCCCTTCACCCCTACTTATTGAACTTTTTCCAGCCATTCTGAAAAATAAACTCTAATGCCACATCTTCCATGAAACTTTCTCTAATTCTCAACGAAAAGTGTTCTCTGATTATGCAGATTTTCCTAGAATCATTTTTCATCTCCATTTCCTCATTTCTTTCTCCCTTTTTAACTAAATTTAGAACAGCAAGAAAATTTTAGAATTCCCAACTGAATTCAGAAAAGCAAGTCCCACGACTTGGGATTTCTCCCTTTTTCAAGTTCCTGCTTTTCAATTCTTCTGTAGGCTTTTTCCTGAGAGACTACAGGACTTAATTTCCCCTGATTTTCCAATGATTCCCTGTATTAGATCTACTCAAACTGGGGAACTAATTTTGGGACTCACTTGGTAAATGAAAGTGACATAAAGATAAAAGATATTAATAAAAATTTACTAAGCCTATTTTGAAGATAGGGCCACCTGAGGAAAGTAATTTTTATCACCCTTTCACCAAACTAACCATGATTAAACAGCTGCATAAATGTGATATTTTTTTGCATTTTAGTTCTGTTATTTTGAATTCCTTATCAGGTAAAATTTTATTCAATATAATACGGTGGAATGCAAGTTATTATAGGATAAGGCATAGCCATAAAACAAGAAAAGAAAGCTGAGAGTATAAGTATAGGTGAAGAGGCAACAAAATTATTGCCTTTTATACATCATATAATTGTCTACTTAGAGAATCCTAGAGATTCCGCTCAAAGTTAATTGTAACAATAAATTCAGCAAAGTAGTGGGATACAAAATAAACTTGCATAAATTATTAGCTTTTCTGTATATTACCAATAAAACCCAACGGGAAGAAATAGAGAAATTTCATTCAAAATAATTACAGATTCTATAAAATATTTTGGAGTTTACCAACGCACAAATAGAGAGGAACTCTATGATTACGATTATAAAACATTCTTTGCAGAAATAGAGGCAGACAAATAATTGGAGACGTATTTATTGATTATAGTTGGCCTGTGCCAATATTTTAAAAATTAGAATACTATCTATGTTAATTTATTCAGTGTCATTCCAATGAAAATCAAACAAAATGTTAAAAAAAATGAAAAAGAAGGTAACCTGGCAATACCAGAACTTTTTGTTGTGTTCATTTATTTTAGTTGTGTCTTAATCTTTGTGACCCCGTTTGTGTTTCCTTGGCAAAGGTACTGGAGTGGTTGGCCATTTCATTTTTCAGCTTGTTTTACAGATGAGGAAGTGAAACAAACAGGATTAAGTGACTTGCCCAGAGTCACACATCTAATAAGTGTCAGAGGCCAGATTTGAACTTAGGTCTTCCTGACTCCAGGCCCAATCCTCTATCCACTGTGCCACCTACCTATGAGAACATGTAATTCATCCTTCCTTTTCAAAAGGACTAATGACATCATGGGGTAATGTCTTGACTTGCTCATAAATTGTATTTACGTGAGGCAAAGTTGCACAGAGTCATCAACCTCACTCTCTTCCAGAGTCATCAAAGTCCAGTGGCAACACAACAGTCAGGATGACTAGTGATGGCCCAGGATGCAGTGCATGATCTTGCCATCTTTGATGTCTGGCCAAGTTCTGAGCCTTCACAAGGCCTGTTTCAGTCTCTTTCATGGCCCTTGGAACAAACCGTTCTTATCCACCCATTCTCTGGGGAAGTCTTCATGTGCCTCGGTTAGACATCCCTGTCACTTGTCGATGGGTCTGAGGTCCATTGGTTACCCTCAACCTTGTTTAGCCCACCTGCCAAGATAGTTTGCTGCACACGCTGCAGCTTCTTGGAGCCGCAGATGAAAGTTGAGTGACAAGAGGACACCAAAGGTAGATGAGCAACGCTGAAAAGGACTTGGCAAGCCCTCCCACGAGGTGCCAGTCCTCCCTGAATACTCCATACCCCTCAAGAGTTTAAACTATACTAAACAGAAGTGATTGTTAAAACTATTTGCTACTAGTTAAAAAACTGAAACATAGAATACATTAGATTTACAGCATAAATAAAGAAATAAACAGAGTAGCATAGTGTTCAATAAACCCAAAGACCCCAATTACTGAGGTACGGACTCATTATTAGGCCAAAAACTCCTGGGGAAACTGGAAAGAAATCTGGTGAAGAGTGGTCCTGGACCAAGATCTCCCACCATTTAAAATAATGAGCTCCAAATGGACATACGATCTAAATATAAAAGGTCACAACATAAATAAATTAACGTAGCAAGGAATGGGATACCTTTCACAATTATAGACAGAGAATAAGTTCATGGGTAACAAGGGAGAAAGAAGATCAATCATAAAAGAAATAAATATTTTTAATTCCATAAAATTGAAAACCATCTGTACAAATAAAACCAGTGAAGTTAAAATTAGAAGGAAAACAAATCATTAGGAAAAATCTTCTGTAGCAAATTTCTCAGAAAAATGTCTGATATCCAAGGCATAAAAGGAACTAATTAAAATAAAATAGCACGATCCATTCTCCAACAAATAAATGGTCAAAGGATATGCACATTTAGTCAATAAGGGAATAAAGCTAAGCAATCTACAACCATATTTAAAAAAAAAGTTCCAAGTTCTCCAAATTCAAATAATTCTGAGGTTCTACCTCACACCCACCAGATTGTCACAGATAACAAAAAAGAAAAATGGCAGTTGTTGAAGAGGCTGCGGGGGGACAGGCACATTAATGCATTACTGGTGTAGCTGTGAAGTTGCCTAGCCATTCTGGAAAGCAGCTTGGAACTATATACTACTTACATGTAGTAGTGCATAGTTTCCTGAGAACCAAGAAAAAGGGAAATGACCAATATGAAGAAAAAATACTTAACGCAACTCCTTTTGTTATAGCAAAGAATTATAAGCTAAGGGGATGCCCATTAGTTGGGGAATGGCTGAACAAAGTTGGATAATGAAGTATTGTGTTAAGAAACCTCCCGACGCCACCACACACACACACACACACACACACACACACACACACACACACACACACACACACACACACACACACCCTGGAAAGACTTATGTGAATTGATGCAGAGTGAAGTGAGCAGAACCAGGAGAGCAATATACATCATAACTACAACATTATAAAGAAAAAAGAATTGTGAAAGACTTAAGAGTTCTGGTTAATGCTGTGACGAAGTGCTATTCTAGAGGAGTGGGAAGATGTGGAGACTGAGATGATGGGTTTTGAATAGGGCCAATGTATAGATTCGGTTTGTTCTACTCGGCTTCTTGGTTACAAGGAAAGGTTTTTGGGTTTTGTATTTCTTTGAAATGAGAGGAATTTCGAAGGGGGAGGGAGACTATTGACAGTGATGGCCCAAACAAACAAATAAACGAGGTTAACTGTAGTGGGTTTTTTTTTAAGCACAAAAGAGAATATAAGATTCAGGACACATGGACAAGAAGGACAACTTTTCAAACTGTTAAATTTGGTATGTATTTTTTAAAACTAAAAGCTGCATCTGATAGAGATTCATGTTTCATGTACAATCATCCTTTTCTGTTCTTTGTATATGCAAACTCTCATGTTTATAGACAATTATCAAATTCGGGATAATATTTTTTTTCTCTTTTGGAGGGGGGAAGGCAGGGCGATTGGGGTTAAGTGACTTGCCCAAGGTCACACGGCTAGTAAGTGTTAAATATCTAAGGTTGGATTTGAACTCAGGTCCTCTTGACTCCAGGGTTGGTGCTCTACTTACTGAGCCACCTAGCCACCACAGGATAGTAAGTTTTTTAAAGGAAATAAAAAGAAGTTGGACCTTCCAGTCTGTATTGTCTATTATGTTTATGATTTTACCTATTTTGTCTCACCTCATTCTGCAAAACCCTCAGCCACGCTGGCTCCCCCTTTGCTTATTGGTGAATTTCTCCTGGAGTCTCCATTTTGAGAAGGGAAACAGGTCAATCAGAACTGTTTCTGACTCTTTAAATACCCATATCATGCTCTCATGTGATGCCTTCCCCCACCTCTTTACGTGTTGTAATATCGCATTAGATGATAATAAGGGGAGACAGTCTTTTTTGCTTGTTTTTGTATCCCCCGTGCTTAGCACAGTGCTTGGCACATAGTAAGTTTTGGCTTATTTCCTTTGCCAGGGGGATTAAATGAATATCAATAGCATATTGTGTTTGTTCTTGATAGGGGAAAGCTATCCCCACCCACGACCAGGCAGAGCATGTTGAGATGTAATATTCTCCTGTTGGGCACACCCAAACTTGCCGCAGTGTACCCAGTGTGGACTGTTACATTAAGAAGCACTGGTGTGAGCTAGCTCTTTCATGGGAATTATTTGTATATTTGTACCCAGGCTATTTTTAAACTTTGGATATTTGCAAACGGCAATGGCTCTATGATTCTAGTTCTTTTAGCGTCACAGATCAAAAACCCATACTCGCCTTCTCATTTTGTGAGCTTCTTGTCCATCTTCTCCCATATTTTCTCCATGGAAGCTTTCCCTAATGATCTAGGGTCCTTCTTCCTGATTTCTTGACCTACTGGGAATACCAGTGGTATTCACACATATGGCATATTGGCTATTTCTTGCTCTCACTACATGACCTATACACTTATTTTTTCTGTTCGTATACCTAACTAATAATGATCTGGTTGCCAGCCATTCTATGTAATTCTTCTTTGGTAATATGTTGCCACATACTCATGCCTACCATATCTCTATCCATTGCCCTTTGGTTGATCCACAATTTCTTTTCTGAGACTGTGATGTTCTATAACTTAAGGCCAAATGTACAACATTACTGGAAATATATTAATGTTAAAAGGATGAACCTTTTGTTTTGGGGATGAATTCAGAAATAAAAGCTCCATGGAACTTCTCAGAAAACAATTCTCAAAAAACAATTTCCCAAACTCTCCTCCTCTTATTCAGTTCTGGGTCCAGTTTCTTGGCTCTCTCCACTGCTCATTCAAGATACATGTACTAATGGGCTAGATGTCTGGTTTGTCTAGTCAACTGTATATCACAGTCTGGATAGTAGGCATTTTTCATAAACACATGGTTTTCCTGGTTTGGATAATTAGTGATTAGCTAGAGCTCTTTTAAGTGATCATTGATTTTATTTAAGAGCCTCTGCAATATCCTGGGGCTAGGTGAAATTGGTGCAGTGCTGTCTGTTAATAATAGAGGCAGCTGTTTGACTCAGTGGACAGAGCACCAGACAAGCTATAGATCAGGATGGCTTTCCTGTTTCTCAGCTATTGGGTAAAAAAGTGGCTGAGAAATAAGGAAAGAAAAGGATTGGAGGAGTGGAAATAGTAACTGCAAGTCAACACTTGTTGATACTCTTGTGATTCTCACTTTCTGAATGATGGAAAAAAAACCTAGGCTCTGGAAGCAGAAGTTGTCGTTATTCAGTTCTATCTGACTCTTCCTGCCCCCAATTGCTGTTTTCGTGGAAAAGATACTGGAGGAATTTGCTATTTCCTTCTCTGGTTAATTTTACAGATGAGGAAACTGAGGCAAACAGAATTATGTGACTTGCTCAGGGTCAGATAGCTAGTAAGTGTCAGAGGTCAGGAACTGACCTCAGGATTTGAACTCCAGAAAACTCATCTTCCTGACTTCAGACCTGGCACTCTATCCACTGCACTCCCTAGCTGCCCCAAGTATCAGAGGCCCCAGATTCAAATGTTGTCTTTGTTTCTGTTTCTGGTTCTACCTTTCTTTACACCCCCAGTACCTAGAACAGTGCCTGGCATATAAGAGCCATTTAATAAATGCTAGTTGACTGACTGGAAATTTAGTAGAGCCTATGGACCCCTTCTCAAAATAATACTTTTAAATGCATAAAAGAAAATATATAATATTACAAAGGAAATGAAAGATTAATGAAAATAGATGCTTCTTCCCCATCCATCTAAAATCTAGCCACAGGCTGCCAAGGGAAGGAGAACCCCAGGGTAAGAACCTCTGTCCTAGAAATAGCCACTGGCCTCATTTTAAGGGAGAGATTAAAGAAATTCCACCATGTGAAAGGCATAATAATGGCTAATATTTATTTAGTGTTTACTATGTGCTAGGCACTATTCTAAGTGCTTTACAATTATTATCTCGCTCAATCCTCACAACAGACCTGGAGGATAGGTCCATTTTACGGATGAGAAAACTGAGGCAAACAGAGGTTAATTGACTTGCCCAGGGACACACATCTAGTAAGTGATTTGAAATTGAGTCTTCCTGACTCCAGGCCAGTTACTCTATCCATTGTACCACCTAGCTGCCACTCAGATATTGGGATCAGCAATATCTGGGTATCAGGAAGGTAATATTTCCAGACACAACCCAGTGTCAGGCATACCAAAATCCTCCACAAAATGAGGATTTTCCAAAACACTCCTGGAGATTAATAGGTCATTTGGATAGCAGAGCTAAAAATCTTTGCCGTCACCTCATTCACTGCTGTGAGGTTCTATATTTGGGCCGTGGGGACAGGACTTGATAAATCAGTGCTGAATAGGAGGTCTAGTCTGCCTAGCATACCTTTAGATAGACTTAAAAATCAATGCACGCTACTCTGAAAATTTAAGATTTCATAACACGAATCATCAGTTAATGATGTCCTAACAAATCTAAGAGCTTTTCAGTCAGGTTGTAAAATGCTCTCTTCCGCTGGCAGAGGAGTGGCAGTTCCTGGACTATTCATAGTGAGAGCAAAGATTGGCTAATGTGGACTCATCACACCCTGAAAGTGATTTCCACATGAAAATTAAAGGCTTCAAGCTACAGTGTCTAAATTAATAATTTCCATCCCCAGGAGCCCCTCAGGGTAGCTATAATTATTTCAAGGCATGCGGTAAAATTCTGCAAAAAAAATATGTGAAAAAAAATTCTAATTAAGTGAAGAAACAAATTATGTCACATCTCAAGACTAAGGATATTGAAAAAAGAAAAGGAGGATTATTGACCTAGATCCTAAAAGATAAGAGAGTGGTCTATTCTCAAAATATTATTTCCTTAACTGAAGGGAAAAGAAAGGGAAAAGGTCTTTGATTTTATCTGTGTTGCCCGATTCCATCCTTTGATTATTTCAAATGAATTGAAAATTTCAGTGAATTGAAAACTTGTTGAGGAAAAGGATTTCTTTTGTTGTTGTTTTTCAGTCATGTCTGACTCTTCATGACCCCATTTGGGGTTTACTTGGCGAGGATACTCCAGTGGTTTGTAATTTCCTCCTCCAGCTGATTTTACAGATAAAGATACTGAGGCAAACAGGGTTAAATGATTTGCCAGGGTAACCCAGGTAAATCTGAATGCAGGAAGATGAATCTTCCTGCTTTCAGGCCCAGCTCTCTATCCATTGAGGCTCCTAGCTGCTGGTGCAGGGGATTCTGCTCCCCTTCAAATATTTATTGAATTTAGTAGGATTTTACAGTGTGGTCTCCATTTCCACAGCCATGTGGTCCAAGGTCATTGGCTGATTTGTTCTATATTAAGCTAAATTTAAAAAAATATGGATCATTCATTGATACAAAAGAGAAGCCACAATTAATCAGCTTTTCATTGGAAACTGAAGGTCCTTTCCTGTTCTATTGGAGCAATATTATATATTATTTGCTATAAGGTCTCATATTCTGCCAATTACTTAAATTTAATACTATAAATATCTAAAACCTGTAACCCAGAAAGGGTGATGCTTAATTACTCCAATTTTGCAAGCCTGCTTACCATGAGTAATCTGTTTCAATCAATCAATCAATAAGCATTTTATTGTGCCTACTATGTGCCAGAGCTAAGTGCTGGAAATACATAAAGAGGCAAAAAAGACAGTTTCCTCCCTTAATGAAAGTCACAATCTAATGATTCAGTAGCTTCCATATAGATTGTAACCAGCAGTGAAAGCCTAGTTCTGGCTTACCTCACCATCCAGTCCTGCAAAAAGGAATTAATGTATTTTATCATAATGTTTGGGATGAAAAATACCCTTCATCCTTAATTTAGTGAAAAGAAATAAACACAGAGATCTCTTAGGATAAGAACAGGACTTTATTCTCTTCCCCTGGAGAAGAGGGCTGTCTTCCCCATGACTCATCATGGAGAAGAGGCCAGTTACAAAAGATAGTGCTGGAATTTATAACCTAACTTAGTCAAGCCCTCTCCCTGACTGTTTCCCCTCTCATTGGTGGAGAGGCACACTTCACCAAATACTTCCCCAACTGGGACAGCAAGGAAAGATAAGGGGAAGGTCCCACCAAGGCGGGAAAACAGACAAAGAAAGATAAAAGTGATTGACAGAAGCAATTTGAAAAGTTAACCACCCCAAATTGAGAAGTTTTCACTCATCCCATATAGTCCCCAGTTTTGTTTTTTTTTTACTCTGAAACTTCTCATGAAATGGTTCATCCTCCTAAGATGGGGTCTCCAGGAAAGACTCAGTCCTGATAAAGGCCAGGTCCGGACTCTTGGGAAAGCTGACACTGATGTCATCTTCTTCAGATTCCTTGGCTCAGAGGAGGGTTAGTCTAGAATCCACATACACCAGCCAGCACGGCCAGCCAGACCTAACAGGGTTCTCAGAAACGTGATTTGACATCAAGGGTACATATAAAGGTCCAGTTTTCCCAGCCATGCAAGACTAGGTCCAAACAGTGCAATTTAATAGTTCAGTTTTTCTTAGCCACACCGGGCTAGGCTCAGGCCATACAATAAGGCTTTCTCACAATTTTACAAAGTTACATGCTTACAGATTAAATTTCTTAGATGGCTCACAGTGTACTAGCTTTTAGAAAGGTGATTACATGTTGCCAAGGTAATCAAGAAAACTTACACACAAACCATACCCATTAACAGAGTCATTGTTACCAATGTCTACTAACATCCAATTCCTTGCCAGTCCAGGGGTGACCAGATAATCCTGACTTGATATAGGTTGGTACAGTCATTTCAAATTAGTTCCACATTTGCAAAGATCTTAAAAAAAAATGATTTCATCTGCCCTTTAAAAGTTTTTATTTTTTTTTTCAGAATGGGGAAACTTCTCTGTAAATTATCCCTCACAATAATCAGCATAGTCTTCCTTATCGAAGACATATATGTCCGCATGGGCAGCCTAAATGACACCAAGTATGACTGACATCTCTGAAATCTGATCCACCTCTTTCTAAAGGAGACAGCCTTTGATTTCTTACTTGAGAAGGGCACGAGAAGGGCAGTGGCTACTAGCTCTTTTCCTTGCCTATCTCCAAAGGAGTTATTGGCTTCCATCCCCCAGTACTTCCAAACAGGTTTGAAACAAAATTACTTCCATTTTTGCTCTTAAGGGGGAAGGTACTTCCTTCCTTAGCTTATCCTCTGGAGTCTTGCTTCTCACCAAAACCTAGTTACACAAAAAAACCATCACAAATAGTGAATAAAACCCTCTTTCCAAGCAAACTGCAAACACAAATTCTGAAATTGTACAGATTTCATATACTAGGAAATACACAAGTGAATGGGCTCCTTATCTGAAAACAAAATAAAATCTCAACTCAAACCTAAGGCAAAGGCCAAATCTTACCAAACAGAAAATCTCTGAAGTCCCTAGGGAGACAAGTTGGAAACCAGGTACATGAAGAGGAGCTTATTTCCTTTACATGTCTTTAGGTCCCAAAATATTTCTCTATTTTTTCACACCTCTCTCCTGAAGAGAGACTGGAACCACAAGTGTCTTTCCCCAAAGATGCTCTGGTATCAACTCTGCCCCATATGCAGATTTACAGATACTTTGGCATTCTTTCCCCCAATTAGGATTGATTTCTCCCTTTGCAATCATAGAAGCACCCCCAAAATATCCCAGGCTTGGTTGGGAGCCCAGTTACACTTCAATCATTCACCAATTCTAATCACACATGAAGGAAATTTAAGAAACTTTTAGGACTTATAAAATGGCTTTTGGTATGGCTCTTTGTTCTTTGGATGATTCAAAATATTGACTGACTTTTAATTAAAAGTATGACACAGTTTTGGCCTTCATGAAAATTAACTCAAATATCAGACTATGGAAATGTTGTCGTAGCAGAGACAGGAAAAGTGTTAATATTTAGGAATTTGATGACCTCGCAATTTCTTAACATGTGTCCTTGCAGTGATTGATTGTCAAGGGTAAAATTAATTATTTTCAATTAAATACAAGCTGAATACACATTAAACTGGGCTGTAGAATTAGAGATGGGGAAAGCAATCACAATAACCAATCTCTTTTCCTATAAATATTCTGACACAATCATTTACTACTCAGCTCATAAAAGCCTTCCAGAATAACGGGGCAAAGGAAGCTGGCTATAGGATAGTCCTGACTTTCAAACCACTAAACAAATAAAAATCTTCCATGTGTTTGTTTTTTTTAAGTAAAGGAGAAAATGAAATGACTGAACTCTTCAGTTACACTCTAGGGTTATGTAGTCCATTAATTCATTCAATAAATGTGTACTTTATGCGAGGCACTGTGCAAAAAAAAAAGCAGCAAATAAAGAAAAGAAATAAAGAAAGACAAATACTTCCAAGATCCTCCTCATCGCCCTCATTTTTTCACCTTTCCCTTTATGGCAGGTGTTCTATAAATACTTATTTTCTTCCCTTCCCCACCTCAAATTACAATCATCTGAGTAAGGACTACATGGGGTAAGCAAAATCTTATTACCCCAACATAATGATTAGAACCCTGGAGCCAATCTCTTCTATTAGCTACTGTTTACTTGTCCCAACCCCTTCACATCCCTAATGTCAACCAAACAACTTCTTAGCAAATTTCTATCCTGGACCACTTCCTTACCAGGCAGAAATTCTTCCTTTGTGACAATCTTCCCTCTGTGCTCCTCCTCCTCTGACTCAACCTTTCCTCTAGAACATCTACTGAGTTTCCTTTCATGCTTGTACTCTTTCTTTTATGCCCTTCTATCTACTAGCATGAACTGAAACAGATTTTGTTTTATTTTTCTATGAAGATACCACATGCCTTGCTCCTTTCTCCAAGCTTTATTTGATGTAGAATTCTTTCTATAACACCACCAAGTGGCCATTCAACCTTTACTTGAAAACTTCCACTGAGATCAGGAACCAGCTACTTCCATTTGTAGTCCATTTGGGGATAATTCTAGTCTTTTGGAAGTTTTTTCTTACATCAAGCAAAGATGTGTCTTGCTGTATCTCTCCAACCTGTTTTCCTAGCTCTCCACAATGAGACTAAGAACAAATCTAATCTCTTTTCCACATCACTGTCTTTAAAATACTTAGGATGATCATAGATTAAGAGCTACAAGGGACCTTAGAGAAGAAATAAGACCAAGAAAGGCTATTGTTATAGCTTATCCTTTGTTTTTTGAAGAGGACCAATACCAGCACAGGGTCATGACTTGACTTGTGGGTGACTTGGATTTAAGAGAGGCAGAGTTGCTCATAGCCTTTAGCTTCGCTCTTTCTGAGGCATCCAAATCCAGTGGCAAGACAAAAGTCGGGACAACTGGCAATGGCCCAGGATGCAGGGGATAACTTTGCTGTTTTTGATAATCTGACTAACCTCTAAGCATTCCAGAGCTCCTGCTTCAGTCACTTTCATGGCCATTGGAATACATTCTTATATGCCCATTCCTCAGGGGGAATTTTTCACATACTTGAGGTAGACACTTCCCAACTCACCAATGGGTTTATGGCCAGTTGGTTACCTTCAACCTGGTTTAGCCCATCTGCTGAGATGGTTTACCAGGTGGAGCTGCTGCATACGCTACAGCTTCTTGGAGCCACAGGTGTGAGTTGAGTGCCAGATGGACACCAAAGGTGAATGAACAGCCCTGAAAAGAACTCAGCAGGCCCTCAAACAAAGTACTAGTCCTCCTTAAACACCTTGATCCTAGAGGTAATAGGAAGCCACAGGAGTTTATTTAGTAGGGGAGCAACATGGTTATGCCTATGCTTAAGGAAAATTATTTTGGCAGGTATATGGAGGCTAATTTAGGGTTAGACTTTTTGCAGGGAGATCAATCAAATGATGAAGGATTGAGAGATGATAAAGGATTGGTCATGTGAAGGAAGAGAAGTGGGCAGATGCAAAAGGCAGTATAGAGGTAAAATCACCATGAGTTGTGAGAGACTACAAAGACTGAAAGACTGATAGGTTGTGAACCTAGGTCACTAGAAGGATGGTAGTATCCTCAATAGAGACAAGGGTAGGTTTTATTGGAAAGATAATAAACTATATTTGGGATATATTGAGTTTGAGACGACTATGGGAGATCCAGTTTAAAATGCCCTAGAGGCAGTTGGTGATGTGGAATTGGAGCTTAAACAAGAGACCAGATGTACAGATTTGGGTGTCATTCTCATAGAGAAAATTCATGGAAATGGATAGACTCAATGAGACTAGAGAGAGAAAGAAGAGAGCCTAGGACAAAAAAGAGTAAATGGAAAGGGGATCCCATCTCTCATAGCCACTACTTTCTACTGTAGAACAAAAGCATTTATTAAGGCACTATGATTGGTGCTTGTGAATACGAAGGAAGGCAGAAAAAAGTCCCTGACCTCAAAGAAATTTACATCCTAATGGAGCTTACATTCTACCAGGCATAACCATGACGCAAAATTTGGAACTCAAAATCCTACAAAAATGAACATTGAAAATTATCTTTACATATAATTGGGAAACAATAAATACTATTAAGTGAAACAAATAAAAAAAGGTGAGTTCAGAAAAAGTAGTGAAGACGTCCCCTCTTCTTTCTAGAACTCAATTTTCTATAATATAAAATGATGGGGATGTATTCATTAGGAATAGGAACTAGATCTGGGATTTTATTAGTTTGGGGAATTCTTTTCTAAAGAAACTTCTCTATAATTTTTAGCCCTAAAGAGTTACCTAGAATGCTGAAAAGTTGGTGATTAGCCCATGGTCCCATAGGAAAGTGCTCCAGAGGCAGGATGGGAATTCAGGTTTTCATGGCTCTTAGATCAGTTCTCAATTCACTTCACCAGGGACTATAGAAGTAAAGCCCAAGGGTCTTATCCAACTCATTGTCTGTTTTTGTTGGCCAGGAGTCATGAATGGTTTTTACATTTTAAAAATGATTAGCTTTCATAGTTTGCCAGTCCCTGAACTACATATCCTGCCATTCATTAATCAACTCACTAGTAAAGCATTTGTTAAGTCCCCACTCTATTAGACACATAAGTCATTGTGTTGTGAAAGAGAGCAGGCCTGGAAAATAGGAAAACCTAACTTCAAACTTGTGTGATCCTAGGCAAGTCACTTTTAAACTGGGTTTTAAAAGAGTAAGATTTTAACAAATGGAGATGGGACAAAGGGTGTTTCTAGGAGAGAGATACATTGAGTTAAAGATACAGAGGTAGGGAAATGCAATGGGAAAAAGGCATGTTTGGGAAAATTGAATAGCCTAGAAGTCCAGATGAGGAAAATGAAGCTAGAGTGCAAGGGACTTGCTTTAGAATTAGCTAGGTGGCACACCCACAGTGAGTCTGGAAGACCTGAGTTCAAGTCCAGCCTCAGACATTTACTAGCCTGTGACCCTGGGCAAGTCACTTAACCTCAGTCTGCCTCAGTTTCCTCAACTATAAAATTGGGGTAACTGTCTCCCAGACTTGTTGTAAGGTTCAAATGAAATTATATTTGTAAAGGGATTAGCACAGTGCCTGGCACATAGCAGGCATTTGTTTCCTTCCTTTGGGTCACACAGCTAGCCAGTAAGACACACAACTGGGCAGGAAAGGAGTGTAGAGATATGGGAATCAGCAGTAGGGCACACAATGGTTGTGACTTCTGGAAGGTCAAATCTCTAGTATGTTTCTAGGAAGGACTTGAACCCAGGTGTCCCTGACTTTGAGGCTGGCTCTCTAGGGACTTTGCCAGGCTTTTTCTCAGGCTCTGGGATAGGGATACAAAATCAGAAACAAAACAGTCTGTCCTCAAGTAGCTTATATTCTCTGGAGGAGAAAGTCTATCAATATATAGACATATAAAGAAATGCAAAATTTATTTTTACTGAAACCTGTGTAAAGCAAGGTCAACACTGAGGCCTTTCTGTGTAGAAACTCTAGCAGTATTCTGCATTGTTGAATGTTTAAATGTCAATATATCATATATCAAAAAGGAAGTTACAAAAATAGCAACATGTCACACATAGAGAAGATGTAACTGTCTTTCATATAGGCTAATGAGAAAGATATTTTCTTATAGAGCAGTCCTCATGGCTGGGCTTTTTATGTGTTGCTTCATTGGAGTTTGGGGTCCAAGTTTCTGGTAGAATGTAAGTGCCATTAGGATGTAAATCTCTTTGAGGTTAGGGACTGTTTTCTGCCTTCCTTTGTATTCACAGCACCAATCATAGTGCCTTAATAAATGCTTTTGTTTGATAGTAGAAAGTAGTGCTTATGAGAGGTGGGATCCCCTTTCCGTTTACTCTTATGTAGAAGGAGATGGAGGGGGACAGACTTGGTCCCACAGATGTAGCTCCCCCAGTCTGCTCTCTAGGTCTGTGCCCATCCAACACTACAGTTCACAATTGATGCATGTACTTTTCCCCTAGTCATTCAGAGGATCCAATTAATTCAAATCAAAGAATTTAATGAAACAGCATACATTAATCTGGGGCACAGTCTCTTACCTACATAGACGCAATCAATGGGAAGAGTAGATACATAATATGGATAACTAGCACTCATATAGTGCTTCAAGGTTGTGCTAATGCTAGACTTGGAATCTAGAAGACTCATCTTCCTGAATTCAAATCCAACCTCAGACTAGTTGTATGATCCTAGGCAAATCACTTACCCCTGTTTGCCTCAGTTTCCTCATCTGGTAAGAAAAAATGAGCTGGAGAAGGAAATGGCAAACTGTTCCAGTATCTTTGCCAAGAAAACCCCAGAAGGGGTCCAGAAAGAAAGAGTCAGACGTGACTGAAACGGAAACGACTGAAGAAGAGCTGTACATGTGCCCTCTCATTTGACCCTGGAAACATTAAATGGTATGTAGATGATGCTATTATGCCTCAATTGAGCGAGCATTTGAACTCAGATCTTCCTGCTCCCGGAGTCCTGCACTTTTACCTACTGCATACCTAGAAAAGCATACATGCAGATATTATAAATATGCTCAGTCTAGGAATAAATAATACTTGTTGGAGAGCCAGGAAGGTTTTCATTATCTTTATTTTACATTGATTTATTCTCTGCCAAATAAATGGGTAGCCTCCTAAAAAGACTACTGAGAATCAGACAAAGACAAGCTCTTTTATGCTACTTCCATTCAAATTTCCTGCTCTGTTCCTCCCGTCAGTACTGGGATTGGTCCCAGATCTTCTGAGTTATAATCTTTTTGACCTGCCCATTAAGCATACATGTTAATGAAAAGTTGGTGACCATCCCTTTACCCCCAACCCATCTAAGCCAACTTAGCTCAGGCCCCTTTTAAGGGTAAACTTACCGATTTCTTCCAGCTATATGATTGGATAGGGGGCTCTACCCTTCCTATCTTATCTTAATTTATACCTTCCTGCATGCCCTGTGCAGGATCTATTTTTGAAACATCTGTTGTTCCTATAGAATCTGTGGAAACCAAACTGTCAGTATTTCTCACACAGGGAACATATGTGACTAGGGAACACACATGAAGAGAACATACATTGGGGCCATGAGTGACCTGGCCTTATGTGTAGAAGGGCAACTCATGCCTTGAACACTCTAAGGAAACTCTAGTAAATGTATGCTACTCTCATTGGACCTGCTCAGTGATGATCTCATATGGTGTGTGTGCGTGCGAGCGCGTGTGCTCACGTCTGTGTGTGTGTGTGTGTGTGTGTGTGTGTGTGTGTGTGTGTGTGTAGGGCAAGTAGTCTTTGCTATCCATTGCTGCCTCCTGATCTCTCTGACCACTTCTTGTCCTTCCTCTGCAGGTCTTGTTGTTACTACTACCTGCTTCTTGCCACAGCTCTCCTGGGGATGAGGCTGGAGGGCTTCTCTTCAGTTCTGGTTTTTGACCTTAGCTGGCTTCTCTGGCCAAGGTGCTACCTTTTCCTCAAAGGAGTTGGGGCATGCTCTGAGATGCTCTTTTAACTTAAAATTCCTGAGATTTTTCTGTTATGACTCTTTTGGAAAGGCAGAGACTTCATATATCTAGTCATTAGACCAGGGAGGGGAGGTACTTAGTAGCTTTTCTCTCACTGTTAGGGTGAGAGCCAGAGGGATAGCTTTCTCAAGACACTTTCTCAGGGTCTTGGTGGCAACAAATGCTCCAGAAGGAGTTTTTTCACTCTAGGGACCAAGATCTTTAGAACATAGAATCACTTTAGTTAAATAATACCTTCTTACTTAAGCCTATTTTTTTAAGTTCAATTTCGTGGTCACCAAGAACAATGTTCCTGTAGTTGCTTCACTCTGACCTAGAGTTAGAATATAGCTAAAAACTAACTTTTAAATTATACTTACTATATGCCAAATGCTGTGCTAAGCACTTTACAATTATTATCCTATTTAATACTTACAACAACCCTGTGAGGGAGGTGATATTATTGTCCTGATTTTTATAGAAGAGGAAATTGGGGGAGATAGCTGTTAAACGGCTTGCCCATAGTCACACAGCTAGTGAGTTCCTAATGGCTCCCTGCCTATTTGACTAAATCGCAATTAGTTACCATTGATTTGAAGGCTCCTTCCAAGGGCTCTTTGAATTCAGGATCCATCAGTTTCTCATCCCCAGCACTCATCTGAACTCCTTCAATAAAATGGAGGGGAAAATCACAGGAAAAATACTAAGCCCAGGAGGAAAGTTCATTTTCTTCTTTCTCCCTAGGGGAGCTCCAGGCTGCATTCCCATCTTTACTATGTATAGTGGCTAGCTACAAGCTGCCACTCAAATGACTTCCTGGATGAGGTGAAATGCCTATTCCTGATCAATTTCTAATTCATTGCTTGTGGTGAAAGCTTGAAGACACCCCCCTGGGGCTAGCATTTCACTATTTCTGGATTTCCTCATCTCAAAATCACTTCCTGGCAGTATCTTTCCACCAGGTGTCTTCCAACTCAGGGAGCTTTGCACTCCTTTCTCCAGCAGAGAAGGTTTCCCATTGTATTTCCATGAAAAGAGTAAAACTACAATTGGAAAGCAATTCCCTTCCAGCTGAAAAGAACAGCTCATAAACTCAAAGCCACAACATCAAAACAGATTTCCAGGGGCTGGAAGCAACAGCATTTAGATCTTTTTCTTACTTGGCTGGGAGGAAATTGCCTCCTCCGGATAGCTCCACATGGTCCTTTCTTACATTCTTGGTTATTATATACTGAAGCAGTGCTGAAAATAAAGATATGAGTTTTCACTTAGATGGTATTGTTCCACAAAGTAATTACATTAGCATTTTTCTTACCTTTCCTCTCAATGGGATTCAAACTCTGCTCATTCCAGGTTACATTAGCACTATCTTCCCACTCTGCCTAGTTCGGTATCATTGAGCCTAGGCTGAAGTGAAGCTATATTAGACACTACTTGTTTCTTTGAGCATAAAAATTTTGCCTATTAGGCAAAACTGGGTAGCATTAATCCCTTGTATGTTTCAGTAGCCCTCTGATCTGCTCATATTAGGTGTGATTTGCTCAAAACAAAAAGTGCTGAGTATTCAGCTCATTGGGGAAATATACAGATCATAGTCCTCACCCTCTCAGATCTTCTTTCCTTACCTCAGCACCCCACAAGGCTCACATGATAAAAAAGAAGGAACTTGTTAAGAGTCTGTGGTAGTACCTATTAATTAGATATATGTTGTACCTAAGATGAAAACATGAGGGTGAGCTCAAGTAGGGGATGAAAGCAGAATCAACAACATGGTGGGATTAAAAACCCTGTTCACCATGTATGAGATGAAAAAGTTCAGAGTCTGAATCTAAGGTCAGAAAAGGTCTTTATTCTTTTTCATGAGAAAAGACTCTGCCCCTGTCACCCACATGGCAGCAGGGAGAGAGCAATAGGTAGAAGCCAGCCCATGGTTATATAATCTTCTAATGCAGAAACCCAACCCCCTTCCCCAACTGGCCTTCACTCTTATTGGTAGAGGGGCTGACCCACAACCTAAGCTCAGGAATCTCTCTGAGACAAAGGACCCAGAAACATGTGGGTGTCCAATGTAAGCAGTCTTAATCTTATTTGGCATATCTTGTGCTGAGCTGGCTCTGGGTGAGGGTCTCCATTGCTCTAAGCCCCAGATTGCTTGAAGGTCAGGTGACCTAAACCTAGGCCTAGTAAATACTGAAGCCATTCTAGATTTGATTTTTCAGAATGGGGAAACTTCACTATAAATTATCCCTCACAACCACAAGAATGTGCAACTGGCCCACTGGGATAAAGAGACATCCTGTAATGACTTGCTCAAGGCACTCAGGGATAACTGAACTTGGTGTATTTCATGCTTAGGGTCAGGGAATGACAAGACTGAACAATCACCTCATTGCAGAAATGGAGATGTGCCTCTGTAGAATGAAAGGTGAATACTCCCACCTGGGGGGATGGCTTGATACTAGATGACAAGTGGCATCCTCCCTTCTGGTCTGCAAGACTTAGTAAGATGACCTTCAGCTCCGGGAGATGCTGGGGAATTATTATATGACTTTCATTCTCTGAGAGAGATCCCTGAGATAGGAAGCCAACCAGCTGGATTAAAATCGTTGTACAAAGTCATACCAAGCCCAGCATTGCTGTGCTGGAAGAAGTGTTTCAGCTATAATGCTAACTTCTGGTGGGAGTTGTAGGGGATTCAATAAAGCTTGCTAATTTCAAATTTTCATTTTGTAGTTATAATACGGGATTTTGAAGAAGCTTCCCTGATCTGGTTTCTTTTCTTTTTATTTATTTCTTTTTTTCAGAAACCTAATCAGATTATTTGTCTATCTTCATTCTCACCTATGCCCTTTTCCTGCCAAGGCTGAAATCATTAACGGCATGAGAAAAAATTATACAGAATAATAATAACCAAGGAGCAACTTACACTAGTGGGAAAGAATGAACTCAAATGAATGTGAAGGGAATGTTCACCTGTACTCTATTCTCTGCAAATATCAGGGAGGACAAGTATGATTATTAGGGATCCACATGGTGCTTGCTGATTATAGAATGATAACTGAAAACCAAGTGACTACATTTGGTCTTAAGAACTCTGGAATAGAATGTACCTAATTTTCTATGCAGAAGACAAGTCAGGAGTTAGAGAACAATGCTAACTTTATTGTATTAGCTTGTCTATTTTTCTATTACAAGAACAATTAAAATTTTTCTTAAAAGAGACTTTCAGTAGTGACCAAGAAATCTGAATGCTTTCTGTCTCTACAAAGTGTTGATGAGAATAGCATACACAAACACTAAACGAATCCTTGATGAAAGGGAGGGCAGCTGCCCACTCTGCTATGCAGTATGGTGGGTAGGGTGCTGAATCTGACATCCAGAAGGCTTGAATTCAAATCCTCTCTCAGATACGTTCTAGCTGTGTGACCCTAGGCAAGTTACTGAGTCTCTTGGTCTCAGTTTGTCCATCTATAAAATGGTGCTAATTATAGCACCTACCTCCCAGGGTTGCACCCAAGAAAACAAGAGGGTGAGCTCAAGGAGGAGATGAAAGTAGAATCAGAGTCAACAACATAGTAGGATTAGAAACTCTGTTCAATGCAAGAATGTGCATTCCATATAAGAAAATATATGTATTGTACTTTGAAAATGTTGTTATTATTGTTCAGTTGTTTTTGAGCCATGTTGGGGTTTTCTTGGAAAAGATACTGGAGTAATTCGCATTTCTTTCTCTAGCTCATTTTATAGTTGAGGAAACTCAGGCAAATACAATTCTGTGACTTTCCTGGAGTCACATAACTAGTAAGTATTTAGGACCAGATTTGAACTCAGGAAGATGAGCCTTCCTGATTCCAGGCCCACCACACTATCCACTGTGTCACCTAGTTACCCTTGAAAACTTTAAAATAGTCTATAAAATTAGCTATTATTATTTTAAGGGCATAAGTAGTTAGATTCCCCAAAACGATACTCTACAGCAGACCATATTTTCAAATTCATACAACTGAATAAAATGTGTAGATAATACAGAATCTTACTGCGTTTATGGTCTATTGATTATAAACATTTATTTCACTTGGTAAAGCATAATACTACCTTAAAGATTTTTCTCTGACAAAGTACTTTACATGCATATGTCAAAATCATAAAAATTCCTTGAAAGGTATAATCAGAGATAACTTTGATGGTAACTACTTTCTTCTTCTTCTTCTTTTTATCAAGTGAGGCATAAGACAGGGAGATTTATATTTGCTAAAGTTGTTTGCCATCAATATTGAGGCTGTCCAAGATAGAATTCAAATAGATTCCATCAATATGTACATTTTACCGATATATTTTCCATGTTTACTTATCAGCATGTGTGCCAACCACATGTGTTCTCTATATGTATGACCTTTTACAAGTGCTTAGAATATGTGTTTTTTACATGTTTGCCCTCTATGCTGTTATTATCTCCATTTTACAGATGAGGAAAAGGCAAAACATTCACAGAAATTAAAATACAGCATTCACAACGTTATGGCTTCATGACTTATCACCAAAGTGGCCACATAGTTTTCACCAAAGTGGTCACATAGTTTTAAGCAAAAGATAACATTCATTAACACAATCATTTAGTAAATCCTTAATTCAATCATCCTTAAGGAGGCAAGCCTCCTTAATTGACACAAAGTACAAAGGTCAGAGTTCTCCACCCCTAGGTCACATTGTCTTAATCTCTTCAATCAAAAAGTCTTCTTTCTTCTTGACTGAGATTAGTTTCCAATCATCCTTAATTAGTAAGTCCTTAACTCAACCATCTAATTGTAAAGGTCAAAGTTCTCTACCCCTAGTAAATCATGATCTTCTCAGTTTGCATTAAATACCCAGGGAGAGGTCTTTTCATCTTAACTAGAGGCTGGCTGTCTGCTTCCATTGTCCCAGTTCCTGCCAGCTCCTTGTTATCCAGCTCCTCATCCAGTTCCTGTTCCATACTGAAGCTCACAGTGTCTAGTCTACTTCAAGTCCTTCACAGTTTCTGTTCCTGGGAAGACAAAGCTAAACAAAGCCATGATAACATTTATACACATTACTGGCATCCTCATCAATTCACTTTCTGCTTGTGAAATCAACATAGACCCAACAAAGATCCACATTCCTGTAGCCAGACCTGAAAAGAACACAATAGGTCAGGAGTTTCACCTTAGATTAAATTCCTTGTAATACTGGGTGGGGCAGCAATACCTAGATTGAGGAGAATGTTACTAGCACCATTCCTGTTCTTCAGAAGCTGAGCCTTGAAATGAGGACTTTAGAAAAAGGAGGAGAACTCTGGATCCCCCCAAATCATTGGTTATTAATAATTATTTCTCTTGGGAATAATGTATAAGAAAACTGGAAAGATAGAATGGGGCCAGGTTGTGAAGATCATGAAATATCAACCAAGCAGAGAAGTTAATATTTTATCTTAGAAGTCATAGGAAATCACTGGAGTGGATTTACTGAGGGGGGAGGGGAGATGGAGGTGATTTAGTCTTGCACTTTGCAAAACTCACCTATGAAAATGATAGATTAGAGTGGGGAGTGATTTGATGAAAGAAGGCTAATTAGAAAGCAAAGGGTAATGAGAGTCTGAACTAGGGTTGGTGGCTGTGTGGGTAGAGGAAGTAGCATTTGAGATGAACTTTAAATTATGGATAGGAATTCAATAAGAGAAGACAGGGTAGGAGGATGATTCTCATACAGTGAATAGCATAAGTTAGGAGTGGGGAACCTGTGACCTAAAGGTCACATGTGGCCTTCTAGGTCATCAAAGTCCTCTAGGTTCTGTTATTAAGGGGATTTGTTTTCTGAAGTTTGGATTCAGTCAAAGGGCTGCACTTGAGGACTTAGAGGGCCATATGTGGCCTCAAGGCCACAGGTTCCTCTCCCCTGGAAGAATGTTGTGGAAGAATGTTCTTGAGGTACTGGGGAAAATGTTTTTACTTTTGTTC
This sequence comes from Pseudochirops cupreus, assembly GCA_028627135.1. Taxonomy (NCBI): domain Eukaryota; kingdom Metazoa; phylum Chordata; class Mammalia; order Diprotodontia; family Pseudocheiridae; genus Pseudochirops; species Pseudochirops cupreus. The sequence continues at coordinate 176,079,895 of CM053582.1, forward strand.
TTGTTATAACTTTGAAGTGAATATCCTTTTGTAAAAATTAATTAATGCCAAGTATATAAATGGAACTGAGGTTCTAGTTGTTGTCATCTAAGAATGGGAGAAATCCAGCTGGTGGGGGCTTGAATTGATAGTAATAGAAGAGAGATACCCTCAAATCACTCCGGGTATCCTAGAATCCTGAGAAGGAAGCATAAATTTCCTAGTCCTGGGAGACTGGGCCAGAGCCAATGCACTCTATCAGGCATAAGGGTTTGTACTTTACTTAATAGACAGTTGGCAGCCACTAGGAAATTTTTCTGGAAAAAAATGGCATGGCCAGACCTATACATATGAAGAGTATTCTGGTAGTAATATGGATTAATAAGTAATAAGAATGGGTTGGAATGGGAGAAAGTGTAAATGGGAAGTCTATTTAGCTTAAGTTAAGGGTAACAATGGTTTATACTATAGGAGTGGCAGAAGGGAAGAAGAGAAGTGGCCAGATGAAAGAGATTTGGGGGGAGGCACAGCTAATTAGAAACAAGAGATGTCAAGAGGATTCAAAAAAATCACAAAGAAATCAGAAATGCAACATATAGGAAGGAAAGCAAGAGAAGGAGACAGAATGACTCACAGCTCTGCAGGTCACAGTGAAGACAGGACGATAGGCATAGATCAAGGAGACATCATCCTTGTCATATGTGTCATAGTTTTCTTTTTAGAAAACCTGGGCAAGATGATTGTGTCCACTACATGTAGTCCCTGTTAGAATTGTGGACCCAGTACAAATATCTGTCCCAAATTATTTACCCTTAATATCTTTTCCTTCTCATATAGGTCTTCCAGTTCACTCATTAATGAAAACAAATTCAAAGGACATGCTCTGCCTCCCACTTCAAAAAGATAATTTATATTTAGTCACTTTGTTGTTCCTTCAATATATTAAAATTTCCACAAACACACTTTAGTTATTAAATTCTCCACTTGTAAACAGAGTAAACATTCTTCTTAAAAATCACTTCTCCCTGTATATCATCAGCTTGAGTACTGAATCAGAGCAGATTAAACTGCCAGGTTGCTTTTTTTTTTACATTAAGGGTTTCTATTATGCTCACATAATTATAAGTGATGAATTAAGAGTCAAATCTTCATGCAGAGCCTCACATCAGAAGGCATGATGCTGACCTTTGAAAAGTTCACTTCCTGGGGAATTAGGGTCTCAACCAAGCAAGATGGCATCTAAGGACTTTTAGAGGCAAGAGAACAATCTTGCTAAAGCCACTCAGTGTTCCACTTAATGAGGTCACGGACAGCACGCCAGGCTTCAAACAGCCAACTTCCCCATATTTGATTTACAACTTTCTCTGCATGGAATTTTTAATGAGACTCCTTGCGGTAAGCAAAGAATGCTGAAAAAAATCCTTGATGTTTTGGAAAACAAGAAGAACATCCAAAATTTCTCTGGACAAATGCCACCTTGTCCTGTGATTGCACTTTGAGAACAACCCAATCTTTTCCCATCTCTCTTGATGATATTTCAGCTCATGGCCTGAAAGTAAATGGTACATCCAATCATCCCCCCAGTTATGGAAATTTGAGTTTCAAATGTGTGTGTCAGAGGAATGGTGTCAGGAACTGGCATCTCAACTTCTGTTTAACAGCAAGAAGCACACATCTGGAGCCCCAGAGGTGAGATTTCTGGTCTCCCTAAGGAGGGAGACATGGGTTGAGATCCTCTTATTACACCATGTCAGGCCTTGGCCAGTTAGTTCCAGACCTAACTCAAACCCATCCTGGGAGTAAAGGAATGTATAATTTAATGAGCAATGAAATCTGGTTTATGCTCTGAGGTGAAAGGGCAGCAAGGAGGATTCCAGTAATAGTACAGTAAGTAAAGTCATGCCACAAAGTGGAATCTACAGTGTGTCATATTCTCCCCATTAATTAGCTCCTCCTTGGGTGTAGGTTATACACCTGGGAAGCTATACTGACTCTGTTAGGTCCCAAGGGAATCAATTGGCAGCTTTATTATGTATGTTACTCACATGATATTATTGCATTGCACACATGTATCTGTGCTCCAGGCTCTTTCTGGTCAGAAAAGAATGGAATGAAGGAGAAAAAACAAACAAACAATTTTTACTTCACATCGATCCTCCTGGGATAAAATATCTTGAAGGACAAAAGGTCAAGTTGTTTCCAGACAAACCAAACTTAAAAAATACTTGTGACTTTCTAAAATAGCAGCTTCATAGTCTGTTTTATACAGCTTCTAAAATGTCCAGAGCAAACAAAACCAAAAAAACAACAAAATAAAATGTCCAGAGAGACTCATTTTGGAGTCTCTTACTTCTTCATTCTTTCCTGCCTTTCTCATATCGTTTTCTCACCCAATTTCTTGGTAGGATTGTGTAACACAGTTGATTTTGGGCATCTTGCTGCATTGGCACAGTTGTCATGACCATCTCTTCCCTCACACCTTTCTTTGTCTTGGAGATTTAATCAGCCAAACAGAGCCTGTTATAACAGTTAGCTCATGTTTTAGCCCATGAGTAAAATAATAATGTTCCCACAGGTCCATGTGGTCCCTTTTGCTAATGCTTTTTGGAAGTTTCTATCACAAGAAAAGTGATTAACTAAATCACAACAACTTAGTGCCCCTGATTAGGAAAATTCCCAACTTTCAGGAAGACATTCAGCTCTCTGGCCCAATTTAAATTTGTTTTTATCTCCACCTAATCCCTGTTCTTTGAGGGAAAAAAGAAATCACAAGACAGGGAATGCTGAAGAAAAAGTCATGAGAGATTATATGTATATACATACATATATACACACACATACATACACATACACACAGATACGTATATATACTTATTTACATACATATATGTATATATACACATATTTATATATGTATATATCTAGACACACATATACACACATATCTATATATACACACATGTACACACATACATATATATCCCCAATTACATATTAAAACAATTTTTTAACTTTTTAAAAAAGTTTTGAGTTCCCAATTTTATCCCTCCCTCTCTCTCTTCCCTCCTCCCTCCCCAAGATAGTAAGCAGTAAGATACAGGTTATATATGTGCAATTCTATAAAACATTTCCATATTAGTCATTATATATAAGAAGACTCCAATAAAAGAAAAAGAAATGAAAGAAAAAGTGAAAATAGCATGCTCCAATCTGTATTCAAACATCAGTTCTTTCTCTGGAGGCAGATAGTATGCTTTATGATGAGTCCTTTGGGATTGTCTTGGATTATTGCATTGCTGAGAATGGTTAAATCGTTCACAATTCTTCATTGTACTTCATTGCTATTTCTGTATAAAATGTTCTCCTGGTTCTGTTGTTCACTTAATTTTGCATCAGTTCATGCAAGTCTTTCCAGGTTTTTTGAGCAGATTCTATATCACAACACTTTTTACTAGACAAGTATGGATAAAGGAAGTTGGGAAAAGAACAAATCTTTTTTTGGAACTTCCCTCAATCCTTAGAAAGGTCAGCACAAACTACAACTTTGGCCTGAGAGTGTTCTCTTCCAAGCTGCTCTCAGGGGACAAGGGGCCCTCCTCGATCTCTCCCTTCTCTGCCTCACTCAGGCCCGTATTTCCCTTTCTCTTTTCAGTAGCTCCTTTTAGTTTGTTTTTCAACCCTTTGCATCTGTGTTGCTGATTCTTTTGGGTTCAGCTTATTAATTGATGGGAGGGGGAATGACTGATCTGGGGACGCTATTCCCCACAGCTGCTGCTACTTACTCTGGAGATCTTCACTTATGTCTCTCAATCCGTATCTCAAAGACTGTGTATGTCTCTTCTTTTTAAATTAAATTTTATTTTACTTTAATGAAGATCTTCCTTCT